>JAJQJQ010000066.1:600000-942119 GCA_028622995.1 Panagrolaimus kolymaensis
TTTTCTAAAAAACCTCAGCGGTACCCCGGTACCTCTGGGTGTGTCAAAACACACCTAAACACACCCTGTGCCCATGTGTGGGATGAAAAATAAAAAGAGGATGAAGGCCAACCATTTATCTCCTCAAAAATATATATTAAAAAAAAGTAAAATCCAAACAAACGATTGAAAAGAGGAAGACGAGTGTCGTTGATGTCGCTTTGAAGCCGTTGTTGAGGCAGGCGAAGATGGAAGAAAGAATACATAAAAATGACCCGGATTTTTATGTTTGACAACCTTCACAAAAATAAAATAAAAACCTTCAAACGTCGTTATTACCGTTTTTACGAATCGCAGATAAAAATAAAAAAATAAAATTGCACAATTTTGGTTATTTTTTTTCATTCCAGATTGAAAAAGTATGGATGGAAAAAAGAAAAATGGTGGAAGTCTCAATTCAGGAGAAGAAAAAAAAACAAATTGAGGTTTCTTCGGTTGTTTGAGTGACAGTTGAATGAAAAAAGTGGAAGAAAAAAAGATTGAAAAGGTTAAATTTGTCATGAACAACGAATTTGTGATGAAGTGAAGTATTATCGAATGTTTGTGAAATATCTTACAATACCATGAGTAAATGGAAATGAAAAAGAATGTCGTCATCGTCGCTGTTTCCACTAAAAAGCAATTATATATCGTTGATCTTTTGAAACTATAAACTCCGCTAAAATTTTATAATTATTTTAGTGATGGACAAAAAGGGAATAAATCTAAAATTCTTAACAAAGCAAAAATAAGCTAATATCCTTAAAAACTAGTGCCTTGGATTAAAAAGAAAGTGGTACGATAAAGACTGATTTGCATGTTTGAGAAACTGTACGGATGCAAATAAACATTTTGTTTGACTAGTCCATCAGCTTTTAAAACAAAAAACTCGACGAACCTTAAAATATCCAAGACCATAATAACATCGCTTCAACAAGCATTTATAAAAGGCTTCAAAAAAAAGAAAGAATGGCAAATGACTTTTCATTGATGTTCATGAATTGAAGGAATGCTTTTACTCCTTGAAGAAGAAAAAATGTTGTAAGAGGCAAAGAAACATAAAATTTAAAAGTCATTCAAGTATGTTTTTTAAAAAGAAATTACTTCAATTATGAATACTTTTTTGAATCAAAGAAATGCTGCATCCAATATGTATGCATGGAACTTCAAGATTAGCAAAAAATTCTTCATCTTCCACTCACCAGTTTACAAAGAGAAATGCGTATTTGCTGACATTCAACCTTAATGTCGTCATAGGCTCCTTCATTAACGAATAACTAAATAATCAAGAATTGCAAATATCAGAATAGCAATAACCAAAACGAGATACTATGGCAGCCAAAAATTTCCATCACCAAACAAAGTCTTATTCAAAAAACAGAAGAAAAAAGAAAAACAGATTTATTTAAAGTCAAAAAAACAAAGGTTAAAATAAATTCACAGATAAACAATAAAAACAATTTTACAAAGAATATACAATTTTACAGACTCAATGAATCATAATCGTGCCTTCTGATGACATTTGGAGCTCTATTTCGTGGTATCAAGATGAGTTTTATTTGCTTCTTCTAGATCAGGATCTTCAAAACGTTCTTTGACAGGAGATTTCATCAGAGATTTGTTCTTCCAATTACGACTGCATTTAAAACCTGGATAAAATGATGAGCAGCCGTAAACTTGTTCTGTTCCATCTTCCTAAAAAACGAATACAAATAAATAAAAAGATATAAGAAAACTCACTTTTAAACAAAGCGACATTTCTAAATCCGTGGTTTCGCCAGAAACGATTCCTCTGAATTTGAGGTCAACCATTGTAGATTTTAATTGACGTTGAAGTGATGCAACGGATTGAGCTGGACAAACATGGTTGGCAATACCACCGTAAGACGTCGATTTGGAGAAATCAAGAACATTAGGAAGCACAGGAAAGTAATGCAGCATTCGAGGGAAAGAACCAATACACTGTGGAAGCAAGAAAAGACGAGAAGTTGGATAATTTGAAACTCTCCAGTGAGGATGATCAATGCTTACGAGATCAGCGTGAGAAAGATTTGAGGACAAAAAACGAACTTGAGCACGAAAATAGCGCTAAAATAAAGATGGATAAAGGTAAAAAAAAAGTAAGAACATTAAAAGTAAAGCTTACTTTGAGTTCAATATCATGAGCAACCACGATGACATTGATACCAAGATGAGAATATGGATCATGAATTTGCAGAAACTTAGCATCTTCAGAAGTGTAAGTTTCATAAAGAATTTCACTGAGTAAACAAGCACGTAATGAACACACAAGATCAGCAACAGCAATTTTCTCAACAGTTTCAATCTTTTGAACGACGACCAAAGTGGGATGATTACCATGAATCCATGAAGGAGATAAAGTTAGTGTTGGACGATCAGCAGGTGCATATTCTAATTTACCAGAGGTCATCTTTTGCCACATTTCAGCATGTTCAGGCCAAAGATCTTGGATGAGTGAAGCATCAGTAAACTTTGCGTCAGGATTTTGGACTGAAAAAATGAATATGAAAAATACATTGATACGTAGGTGTGACACCACATTAACCTCAAAAAAACTTACGTGAATTAACGACGCTATAGTATGGTTCTTGTGATGATAACAAAAAGATTTCCACATCTTCACCGATTTGAAACATATCGAATGAAGGAATGTTCAACTTGAGACATTGATTCTTATCAGCAAGACGACAAACAGCATTAAAAGCAAATCTGAATTCTTCTGGCTCCCAGAACTTGGAAATAAGAGCATACAAATCAGCATCATTATCTTTGAATGGGATGACGCGTCCATAATCAATGAGGTGTAAAGTCTTGAATCGTAATTCAAACGACAAGATTTTGCAGCGGAAGTAGTTATCACCTTCTTTGAAAACATATAAATTACCAAGAGTAAGCTGTAAAAAAGGAATGATTAGAACGAGAAATTACTATTTAACCATTCGGAAATGATCGAAAGGTAAAACAAAAAACATCCAATGATGTTAGAGCCAGACATGACAAAACCATAAAGCAGTAGCAAACGCATAGTAAAAATAACTCACTTCTTTGGTAATCAAAACATTAACATTAAAAGGTTTACTATAATAATCATTCAGCTTTTGTTGAAGTTGATCATGATTTCGTTTATCTTTTGCCCATCGAAATAATAGAGTATCATCATTGATTTCAACCACGCTAGCATGAATTCGATGAGGAACAAGATCAGCCATAGAACGTAATGGATCTCCATTGACAGCAAATCTTGAATCACGTTTGTTCATTTCTCCATGAAAAGGTTGATATGGCACAGGTAAAACAAGTTGTGATTTCGGCATGATTCTTATTTGAAAAGTATGATGACGACAATCAGAATAGCACCAGTAGCGTCCAAAAGAAAGCGATCAAATGATTGTTGTTGATTGAAGACAATCTCAAAAATGAAAGAAAGAGGAAGGTTGATCAAACCAGCGAAAATTGAAGCGGGCGAAACTGCTCGCTTCCTTTCTTTTTGAGATAACGCTAAATTTTGAATTTTTTTGTTTGAGGTTCCTGCATATGGCTTTTTTTCGATGATCAATAAATCTAACCAACAGTCATTAAGCATCACCAAAATGTCTTATAAAACTAACGCTTTATTTAATGATAGCTATAAAAGATGAAATGTTACAATACCTTTTACAAAATATGTATGTATGTAAACCTTTGATTCTGCAGAAGAAGGTTTTGTATGAAATCGTCATTAGATTATTTTCCTTTTACTTTTTCATATTCAAGCCTTCATCGTTATTAAATGTTTGGTGGTTCACTCATTGTAACATCGAAAATTAACAGTGATTTTTTATTCAATCTCAGATTAAATAATACTCTTATAATGGCTATGTTTCAATAATGTTTGTCATGCATGAAAGACTTTTCAAATCCACATGAGTTTCGTTAGAACCTAATCTAATATTTTGTTAACCTCTAAGTTTCATAACCATGAATCGCATAATGAATATTGGAAAACTATCACACGATTATCTCATTACTAAATGACTTTCATCAAAAAACATATGCAAAGTAAAAACAAGTTTAGAGATTTACAAGAAGAAATTTATGTTCACATTTTACATGCAAAAATTTACAAATACAAAATTACAAGATAAAAATTTACAGAAAAAAAGAATTGTTAGTTAATGGTGTACAGGACAGTTCTATTTGCGATGGAGAGGGTTGCCGTTTTCATTGATTTGCTTCTTCGCCATCACAGCTTTGAGTTTAGCATTTTCATTCTTCATTTCTTTGAGTTCATTGGTTATCTTCGCAACATGATGAATCTTCTGTGCTTGGTTTGTGTGACCATTCATTGATGCGGCTTTTTCAAAAGCAGAGTCCCGTTGTTTTTTCAATTCAGCATTTTCAATTTCCAAAGTTTGACAACGTTTTTCAAGGATTTCTTTTTCTTTACCAAGATTATCAAGGAGATCAATGTTACCACATGAAGCAAGTTCGGAATCCAAGAGTTCTTTTTCTTCCATTAAAGAGAAATAACGAGCTTGCAAATCTTCCATATCATTACGAGTGAAAGTAAGCTAAAATGTAAACATGTAGTCAAAATTAAGATAAAAGCTAAATGTTACCATGTCACTCAATTTAGCATTATCAGATTCCAACTTTTCCATTGAGACATCCATCTTAACAAGATCTTGACGAAGTTTGACGATACTTTCTGATTTTTGGCTGCTTTCTTTTTCAGATCCTGAAAAATAACATATTTTATCGCTCTTTTACAGTATAAAAAACAAACTAACTTTCAAGATCATGTTTTACTTCAATAAGATCATATTTTTTTCGTTCAAACTTGGTCAAGAGCTCTTGATAATCACCAGAAAATGATTGAAGACTTTGAAGAGATTGATTTGCATCAGCAAGTTGTTCTTCGGGTTGTTTCACATCAGCAGCTTCTTCAAGTTGAACGTCGATGAGCCCATTCTCCAAAGAGGGAAGAATGTGATTATACCGTGATGGAAGCGAGAACATTGTTTGTCGGCGATCCTTGTTGTCTTGAGATTTCTTCAAATCAGCTTGCTTGTCGAGTTGAGTATGTTCTTCACGAGCACCAAGTAATTGAGTATTCAAGCGTTTAATCTAAAAAAAGTAACTGTAATAATATTAGAAAGAAAGAGAAACCCTTACTTCTGCTTCCAGTTTTTCGACGGTAACTTCTAATTCAACAGCAGTTCTCTTGCATTCAGTAAGTTGATGACGATAACGTTCTTCCAGCTTTCCTTGACAGTCATGTTCCATATGGATACTCATGTTAAGCATCGTGCCATCTTTTTGAGCTTTAAGTTCACGATTTTCTTCACGAAGGCGAAGAATTTCAGCTTTCCAAGCTTCGATGGCTTCACAAGAGATCGATTCATTCACAGTAGCAGTATTCTGGACTTTCTTGACGTTATCAGCGAATTGCAAAGTTGAAATAGTATCACCAACGAATTGACGATTAGGATGAATATTGACGATGACAGCTGTTCTTGCATTACCACCAAGAGAATCACGTAGGATCAAAGTAAGTACGGAATCACGATAAGGAACAAAAGACTTCTGATTTTCATTCGATGATGCCAAAGTTCGGATAACACGAGCAAGAATTGATAAGGATTTGTTGATGCTGCCAGCTTCACGAAGACGAGCTCCACTATTCTTTGTTTGACCTTGACGTTCACTTCCAGCGAGATCAACCAAATTCAAACGAGATGTACGACGATTGACAACATCACCATCGACGAGTTCAGTATCAAGTGTTAACATAAAGATGGCATGAGAACGAGAGCTTTCATTGTTCATTGCTGTTTCAGCTACCTTTCGTTGATTCCATCCTTTCCAAAGAAGATCAATGCATTCATCATAAGAAGCCACATCATATTCAGTCACTCCAGCAAGTTTGATATTTTCCAAAGATGATTGAACTTGAATTTTGACGAATGGATCAGGATTCAAAAGATCAGAGAGCTTTTCATTGTAAAGTTCAACGAACGAGCATTTCAAATTAAATTTGAACGAAGGACCATCCTAAAAAATAAGATAATTATAAGACAAAATGATAGTAATAAACACTCACACTTTGAGATTTATTCTTCAGAAGAAAGAAGAGATACTCCAAAGCTCTGGGAGTGATTCCACGTTGTTCATCGACGATAGACCCACGGTGTTCATTGTCAGGACCAAGCATCGTGAAAGTTTTTCCAGATCCAGTTTGTCCATAAGCACAGATTGTTCCATGGATGCCTTCAATGAATCCATCGACGATAGGACGACCAACTTTAGCAAAGATAGTTTCCTAAAAAGAAGAAAAGAGTTACATAAAAACTAAAACAAAGTGAAAGTCTTACTTGTTTGGAATTTTCATCAAAGACCTTGTTCAAGTCAAATCGTCGTGTTTTATCAGATGAGATGACGTTAATAGATTCAGTTGAAGGATCAATAGAAACGCAGGAAACACCAGCTGGTCCAATCCATTCAGAGGAAGGTCGAATGCGCCCAAATACGTTGATATTTTCGTACACCATTTTGAGTTAGTACCTAAAAAAGTAAGTGTTGTTAAGAATTAAAGTAAACAAAGCAAAACATGAAAAGAGAAGCACGCAACACACACGAAATGAAGGATTTTAAGTATGTATTTTAAACATATATTAATAGCACGAGAAAAAACAAATTTAAAAAATGGGGAACAGATAAAAGGGTAAATCAGCCTTGAATAATGTAAAAAGAAATGAGAAAACAGCGATGAAAGTTGCTAACTTCAAAAATGAAAAAGATCAAATCTCAAAAATTTTTTGACGAAGATCAAAACTTGCGAGAATTGAAGCGAGCGAGGAAGTGAGCGAGCCAAAAATAGTGGGCGAAACTGCTCGCTTCCTTTCTTTTTGAGATATCTTTGATTTTTGAAATTTTTTGTTTGAGTTTCGTGCAAATGGCCATCAATCGAACTATTGAATAATAGAAAATGGTTTACAATTGTTTGAAGCTTTTATAATTTCACTAGAAAAAATACAATTTTTGAGTTACCATAATTAATAAATGAAAATAACTTTGATTCAATCAATTCGATACCACCTTTATTAATGCTTAGAAAAGATCGTTTTATTAATCCGAATGTTTAATTTTGGAATGGGATTGAATGGAATCGGGTAAAAATACATAAAATAAACATTAAAGTTAGTTATGGAAATGCAAGCAAAGATGTTACATTCTTTTTCTCTCTTTTTTTAAAAGAATTCAACCAAAAATATTCCAATGTTAAATTCCTTAATGAAGATGAATTTCATATTAGAATTTTGTGTGTTATTAAAATTACTTGCAATGCTTAAAAGAAGATGGAAAAAAATTACGCAATTACGCAAAAGTTTAAACATCATCCATCACCATTTTTTTCGAGTAAACTCCAGAGGCAGTATCGTCATAAATCCAAAGCTTATCGCGTGGGCCAAACAACAACGACAACAATAAATAAGTAAGCTTCAGCTTTTTGCAAATATTCAAAAATAAAAGATATTAACTGTTTTTTAATTTCGATATTTTTGTTTGTATGTATTTATTTTTTGTTATTTAATATTTATTTATGAATGATAAAAGGAAAATACAGAAAATATGTTGCAAATAAATCTTTTAGCTTAGAATGTTTTCTCTAAGCAAAAGAAAAATAAGATTATTACTTTTCTTCTTCTTTTTTTTTTGACTCCGCAGATGAAATATTTTTTTGGTTTATAAAAAGAAGAATAAATTTCTGGAATTTAACTATGATGTTTGCTTGTTTACTTTTTTTAAATCGTAGTTTGTACAGAAATATAAAAGACTATCATTTAATGTGAATTTTCCTTTATTTTACATATGAAGAATTCTCGAAAGATGACTTACAAATATAGCTTTTCTTCATTTTGTTATTTTTATTTAAAAATCTGAGCTTCTCATAAGTTTTTTGAAATAATTATGTTTCATTGTTGATCTTTCCAATCCTTTGAAATAAACTTATTATCGCTTTTGAAGATCGTGCTCGTCAAAAACCTTTCCTTTTAGTTACTAACAACACCACCTTGGGAAATAAATGTTTTTTAGAAAGAAAAAAATTGCAATTGTCAAAAAATTTTTCTTTGCTTTGCCTTTTTTCAATTTCTTTTCTTTTTATGTCCTTCAAAAACCTTTAACGTCGTCCAACAACAGCAGCCCCAATAAAACAAACAAATTACGTCTTTTTCTTTTTTTCATGTTTAACTTTGGTTTCTTTTTTTTCGAATCTCTTTTTTATATGAAAAAATGAAAAAAGAAGTTGACTAGAATTTTTTTTGTTTGGTAAAAGCACAAAGAAAACACAGTTTACTTTATACAATATTTTCTTATTCTTTATTGTAAACTATGGATTTTTGAGATGGAAATGATTTATTTTTGGTTCATTGGATCATCAACATAAGCTGCTTGTTGTTGGGCATGAATTGGTTTTGATTGTATTGAAGCATTCCTTCTCACCTACGTTTTTATCAATTCCATTTTTTTAAAAGTTAACAGCTGTAAAATCACTGTAACTCATTCTGAATTTTACCACAATTACCTTCCCTTAATACATACACCACTGCGATTTTATAAACTTTTATTTCTTCAACCTTTTTACTTTACTTCCACTTTTTTAACTGATTTCTTTTCAATTTCTTGTTTATTCAGCATCAATTAAATTATTTATTACGCCCAAATAAAGTTATTAAATGCTTTTTAATTTAGTTTGTCAACCATCGACGGAGGGAAAAAATAAAAGAAAATAAAAAATAAACTTTCTTTGAAATCCTTTAATTCCAAATTGATATTACTCACTCTTCTTAGTTACTCTTTGTCATTGTTTGTATTATTTTTAATTTTATAAATGACTAAAGTCATTTTTAATAAGTGTTAAAGTTTAATGCTACTTGTTAGTAAGAGTACATGGAACACTTTCTTCGAGAAACAGCGATGGCAGCGGAAGTTGTGATGCACCTAAACACACATTTATTCTTTTTTATTATTGCATCAATTTCCTTGGTTTAATACATAATAAAATTTTATTTTTCAGTCAAACCTTTTATGCTCTTTTTTATTTATCTCAATAACTAACTACTTGCTTGCTTTTTTAAATATGTGTTGCATTGATGCAGGGGATGTTGTTGGTTTTTGTTCTTTAATCATTTATATAAATAAAAAAGATAGGAAAATATGTATCTTTATTTCCGCTTGCCGCTAAAACTCTTTTATGAGATTTTGCGTTTTTAACTAACCAAACTTTTCAAACAAACAAAAAACGTGTTATTGCTTTGGCTGCTTTTTTTCGATCGATTGTTGTAGCAAAAACGATTGTTGCAAAGCTTTTCCATTGATTCTATGTTAACACTTTTTTTGCTTCCATGTGTTGTTCCTTTTTTGCTTATATTGATTTAATTTTGGCTGCTGCTGATGCGCGTTGAATAAAAAAAAGAAAACAAAACAAAAAGCAAGCAGTTGTTGTTGCTATTTTTGTTTTTGCTTTCTTTTCTTTTTTTTTTGGAAAAGGAAGAAAGAACATGAACGTTGTGAACTTTCAAGTGCTTCCTTAAGAAATTGGTCTTTAGCCAGTAACTTTTTAGGAAATTCTGTTTTTTTTATCAAACCCTTTTTTCTTATATTTTTATTTTTTTTCTTTCGCGATTACCACCCTCCAATTGTTGACCTTTACCGTTTTGTGTTAAAACAAAACTAAAATCCAAAGTTCATCCTCTTTCAATGATTCATTTGTTCGTTCATTTTAACACATATGAAAGAGAATGACTACATTCTGAAGAAAGGTATGGAAAAAAATTAAAGGTAAAACACGAGTGATGATTCATAATAACTTGACTATATTCCATCCTAATAACTTACGTATATGTAAAAAACCCAAAGAAATTTGTAGCAACCATTAGTCGCTAAATGCTTTTGTTTTTCACAAAAAAGAAATAAACTATAAAAATTCTTTAATTTCAAGACTAAAAACAATTTATAAAATTAAGTTTCAAAGTCAAGCTTTTATCAGCTTATATTTCTCTTCGAAAAGGTTAAAAACCATTGCAAACAGCAGCAGCACTTTAAAGCCTTCTTCCTTTTCATCTATTTAGCAACATTTCTTCTTCCTTTTTTTCAGTCAGTCATTTTTTTTTATTGTTAACTTATTTTTTCTTCTTTCTTGTTTTATGTATTTTATTTTTTTTAACTGCTGGCGACTGGCTAGCCTTCATCGTTGGTGTTGGGTGAGGAAAACTGCTGCTCATAGGGCTTTCTGCTGCTTTTTGCCGCATTACTTTTACTTCCTTCACATCTTTCAGTTGGCTCTTTTAAACGTATGCGTATGAATTGATGGTGACGAAGTCGTCTCTCCCCTCTCCAATGAATGTTGTTTTTTTGTTATATGTATTCTTTTTTTGTTGCCTCCATTATATTTTGCTAAAAAAATATATACGTAAATGAGCATCAAAAGGAATAAAAAATATTGGCGCTCATTCAAAGTTGTTCTTGTCGTTGAAGTTGCTAGTCGAAACTTTTTTTTGAATAAAAACTTACTTATCTCAATTTTGGTTTTTTATAAAGTTTTAGTTACTTTTTCAAAAAATAAAAAAATTTCAATTTTTCTTTTCAAATGTTTTTTTGAAAAGTCTGTTATGTTTTGCCTTTTTTTTTATTTCTCATCGGCTGCTTCTTCTTATATTTCTTATTGGAACATCAGCTACTTTTTAGAACACAAGCTTCTTCGTTTTTTTTTTTTGCATGCTCTTCCCCTTCCTTTTTTTTGTTCCGTGAAAGCATTTTTTTAAATCAATTCATTACATTAATTGTTGAAATTCTTCTTCTTTTTAGTTTTTGGAATACGTTTTCGTGTTCTTTGAAGTTTCTTTTTTGTGTTTTTTATTATCAAAATTTCTCATTTTTTCCTTTCTGACAGAAAAGAGATTCTACCATTAAACACAATATTTATTTCTTCACTGATTAGAGCTTTTTTCAATTCGCCTAATAATCCATCATCACTGATAGTTTTTTTGATTGCTGTTAAGAAAAATTGGAGGACAAAGTTTCTCATGTTTTGTCTCTTTTTCACCCATTTCTTTTTTATTTTAGTTTTTAAAGCAAGCAAAAAATTGTTTGATTTTTTTACGTGGGTATTCTTTTTGTTGTTGATTGTCTCATGTTTTGATTTTTCAAATCAATTGAAAATTGTTTCAACCAACCAAAAAAAGATGATGACAGCCAACCAAATTAGACGAAGGAACAAACAAACCTCTTTTGATCTCTTTTTCCTTCTCGTTTTTATTTTATTATTTTTTAAATGCATGCTTTTAAAGCTATTGTTTTTTTTTTAAAGAAGAAGGAATTTTCTCTTTTTTTCTTGCTAAATTGCAAATGACTTTTAGCCTTTTGTTTTTGCAGATCTTTTCAAAGCAAGATTAAACTTTTCCGTCTTTTTTTATTTTCTAGAAAATAAATTTCAGTTATATGTATTTATTTTCCCAACAATTTTATCTATTTTGTAACAAACAAATACATACATACAGAAATATTTTTTGAGCCTTAAAGCTTCTCCTACTACTTATTATGATTATTTTTATTTTTTTTATAATGAAAATTTTTTAAGCTCTAATCTATTCAGGTGAACTCTAAAGTTTATATTTAATCCCTATAGCGACACACAAACGACGATGTTGCCCTTGCTTTACTTTTTATGTCTTGCTTAAAACATATTAGATATGTATATTTTTTTTCTTGTAATTTTTCTTATTCTTAAAAATTCCTATGTCTTTGCTTTCACTTTTATTTTTTCCAAATGAAGCACAAAACTTTTTTTATTCTCCTAAACAACTAAAAAACCGACGACGCTGTTGGTCTTTGTTTACCTGTGAACCTTTCTTACTACTTTTACTATGTGGGATAGAATTTGAATGGAATGAAAAGCATCCGTTCTTCTTTAATTTTTTAATGGATTAAAAACACTTTTCTTTCTTCTTTTTGAAGCCCTTTTTTAAAGTTACTACTTTTTTCAGGCATTTTTGCTTCTTTTGTAAAAGAAGCTATTGTTAACGAAAAGAGAAGAAAAAGTTGTATTAATTGAAATTTTCCGCCATTGATATTTTGAACCCATTATTGACATGAAATAATATATTGCAGCGATTACAACTAATAGTAATATTACAAAATTTTAATTATTGTTTACAATTCTGCGAAAGAAAAAGCAAATCAAAGATGAACGCAGATTCGGAACGAGTTTCGATGGAAAATTTCGCCCTTATTAAAGTTCTTGGAAAAGGAGGTAAAAAATATAAAAGACTAAAATCTTCTTTTTTTTTTATCAAAGAAAGGAAGTGTTTAAAATGGAGCTAATATTAACTTCTTTCCTTTTTTTCTAGCATATGGTAAAGTGTTTTTGGTTAAGAAAGTTGGTGGCCACGATAATGGTAGGCTCTATGCTATGAAAGTATTAAAAAAGGAACGAGTTGCACATAAACAAAAAACCCTTGAACATACATTAGCTGAAAGAACAGTAAGCTTTTAAAAAATTATAATTTACTTCGCATTCAAAGCATTCTCTTTAATTAAAGCAACAAATTTTCCAAAAGATTTAGACAAATTTTAGTAATTAGTTTTTAGGTTCTTGAACGACTAAAAAATCAACCATTCTTAGTTAACATGGTTTATGCGTTTCAATCCGATGCAAAACTTCATATTGTTATGGGTAAATCTTACCATGAACTAGAAATCTTTAAAGTCATTCATTGATTTATAGAATTTGTCGGTGGTGGCGAATTATTCACGCATCTTTGTAAACGAAAACAATTTGATATTCCAACATCTCGTGGAATTCTTTGTGAACTTATTGCTGCATTAGATTTAATTCATCGAGTAAGCAGCTTTGCCATTTGCAGAAAAAATTTATTAATTGACTTTGAATTTTTTTAGAATGATGTAATTTATCGAGATTTAAAACTTGAAAATATTTTATTAGATGCTGATGGACATATCAAGTTAACAGATTTTGGTTTGTCCAAAGAATTAAAAGAGCAAAGAATTGCAAATTCTTATTGTGGAACCATTGAGTAAGCATTTGTTTTTGTTCCGTGATCTTCGACATTTAAAAAATAATTTGATACTTAGAGTTTGGATCCAAAATAAAAAATTACTTTAAAGACCATGCTAAAGAACCTAAAAGTTATGAGAAAATATAATAAGTTCTAAAGACTTTTCAATTTTAGATATATGGCCCCAGAAATTGTTAAGCGAACTCCAAAAGGGTATAATGAATGTGTGGATTGGTGGTCATTGGGAGTCATTGCGTTTGAACTTGTTACGGGTTGTTCACCCTTCACTGTGGATGGGGATCAAAATACAACACATGATATTGCTCAAAGAATATTAAAGAAACGTGTACCATTTCCAAAAACCATTGATCCTAATGCTAAATCCCTCATTGCTAGTTTATTGGAAAAAGATGCAAGCATTCGATTGGGCGCTAAAGGAGTAAATGAAATAAAAATGCATCCATTTTTTCAAGGAATTAATTGGGAATTAGTTGAACAACGAAAGATGCCACCTGCAATTAAACCCGTGGTTCAAAGTAAATTGGATTTAAATAATTTTGCTCCAGAATTCACTAATCAAGTTCCATTATTTTCTCCCGTTAGTAGTCCACCAGATTATAAAGGAATATTCAGAGTAAGCTTTAATTTGCTTTTTATTAAATAATAAAATTTGCTTAAGAGAAAATCAAAAGCAGCCTAAAATTTCGTTAATTTCAGGGTTATTCATTCATATCTCCATCGGTGATATTTTCAAATGATAATGCAATTGGACAAGATTCACTTGAAGAATCTGTGAAATTATTATCAAAAAATTCATCGTTTTTTACTAAATATGAATTAGATATTAGTGAAACGGGATATCTTGGAAGAGGATCATTTTCAATGTGTCGAAAATGTAAAAGACTTTCAGATGGAAAAATTTTTGCTGTAAAAATCATTTCACAAAAATGCTCTCATCATGCTTTGAGAGAAATTCGAATTCTCGATCATCTTGGACATCATGAAAATATTGTTAAAATAGAAGAAGCTTTAAGTGATCCATTGCATTATTATATCATTTTGGAATTATTGGAAGGTGGAGAATTACTTCAAAGATTAAGAAAATTAGAAAAATTTACCGAGAGTGAAGCTGCTAGAATTATGTATCAATTAGTTTCGGCAGTAACGCATATGCATAACAAAAATGTGGTCCATCGAGATTTAAAGCCAGAGGTAAATATTTATTTTTTGTTGCACAATTTTTTTCGGGATAAAAATAAGCAAAAGGTAAACAATCTCTCGAATTTTAGAATATTCTCTTCGAATCAGAAGATCCATCAGCCAAGCTTCGATTAGTAGATTTTGGGTTTGCAAGAATTTTACCGAATTCCGTTGAACAACTTTCAACTCCTTGTTATACCTTACAATATGCTGCTCCAGAAGTTATTGAACTTGAAGATGAATTGCCGCAGTATAATCAAGTAAAAAGTTTTATAAATTTTATTAGCACCATAATAAATAACTCCAAACCTTTTTTTAGTCATGCGATTTATGGAGTCTTGGAGTGGTTTTGGTAAGTCATAAAACAAGAGATACATACAAAAATTAAAGTAAGGCAGTTTTTAGTTTACAATGTTAAGCGGCAATGTTCCATTCCATGCTAAAACAGCAACTGATACTGCAACGGATATTATTGCAAGAATACGTTTAGCAGAATTTAGTTTTCTAGATTCAGTTTGGGATGGTGTTAGTGATTTAGCAAAAGATTTAATAACAGGCAAGCTACAATACAATTTTTGCTGAAAACCATTAAAAAGGTTTTAAACTTGATAATATATTGCTTTTATTTAGGTCTTTTAACCGTTGATCCAACAAAACGTTTAACACTTATACAATTATCCCAACATCCATGGCTACGAGCAGCATTTGACTCCACTCATGCCCGAGAATTACAAACTCCCACAATTCTTCCTTCAACCGCTGATGATACTTTTAATGAAACCTTTAATGCTTTCTTATCAGCAAATCGAGATGGATTCCAATTAATGGATGTTGATACAGCTCCATTGCTTGTAAAGCGGCGCGGTCGAAAGAGACCATCAGAAGGTGATAAAATCCCAACCAGCGGTTCCGGTCATGGTTCAGCTGGAACTGGAAGTGGAAATCGAAAGATTTCAGCTGCTTATGATCCAACAAAACTTGCTGCAGTTCCTGAAGGCTTTGAAGGCGATTCAAGACCCGGCAGTTCAATGTCAGGTGGAACAGGACGTCCAACAACTTTGAATATTGAGAAAATGGAAGATCAACCTAATTCAATATTCTTCGCATATCGAGATAATAATTTGCCACCATATTTAAAATATAGTCGAGATATTGAACCTGATCATGATTTAGCTAAACAACGAAATAATAGTCAAGGTTCGGATGCATCTACGAGTAGCCAAAATTCAGATCAACGCTAAATACATAAACAAAAAAGTGTTATTATTATTTAAACAAAAATTGTAATCAAATCAATCTTAGGGTTTTTTATATTATAAATATTATTATTGTAAAAGTTTGAAGATAATTTTAATTTGGTAAAAGAAAGTTGAAGCAGCGAGCAACTCTCATTTAAAAAAATGCTTGGAACTTGGTGTTACTTTCTTTTATCCAATTTTAGAAACCTTAAAAAAAGGGCATTGATGAATTTAAATTGTAATATTTTATGTTTTCACAAAATTAAAAAACGTATCTTCCACAAACAAAAAAAGTTTTATCTGGTAAAAAATCTAAAAAATCAACAAAATAAAGTATTTCAAAAAAAAAGAAGCCTATTTTTTCAACAAAATTTTTCTCATTTGTTTTACAAGTTCATAAATAGGAATTCCAACAATATTGGAATAACAACCATTGATGGATTCAACAAACGCGGCAGCTTTATGTTGAATGCCATAAGCTCCAGCTCGATTAAAGCATTCACCAGTTTTAATATATTCTCGAAACATTTCAGATGGAATATCACCAAATTTAACTTTGGTTTCAACATGAAATTTTTTCATATTTTGTTTTGCATCCACGAGAGTGACGCCACTAAAAACAGAATGCCATCGATTGTTTAAGCGATTGAGGATGGTGAAAGCATCTTCAGCATCTTTGGGTTTTCCAATAATATCACCATCAATTACGACAACTGTATCACAAGCAATAATGATATCAAAAAGTTCCTAAAATTATATGGTAGTTAACTAAAAGTTCATTTAAAAACTGTCATCATCATTTTACTAGTAAACTGCATATGTTTTTCTTGTAAAACAGTTATTGTAAGGTGATACTCTAATCTAACTGTAATTTAAAAATTTTTTAAAAGGTCCAAGTTAAAGAATTCCAAAAAATGACTAAAAATTTTATTTCGTTCTCTCTTATTATTCGGGAAAAATATGTTTCTAGACAAAAAAATGAGTTCAATGAAAGGTGTTCCTTCTTTCAAAATTTATAATTTGTTGCTGCTCATGATCAAAAAATAAATCTCATAGTTTCTTATAAATTTCCAAGCTTAAAAACTACTGAAATGAAGTTTTAAGTAACCACAGTTCATAACAAAGGTATCCTTATTATTTTTCCTTATCACTGAAAATTCAACAAACCTTATTTTCTGTTAGACGTTTTGCAACTTCTAGCGCCTTTCCAGCGGCTGTTTCTTCAACAAATTCATTTGGTGGAAGACTTTTGGATAAATTTTCTTCAAATCCACTAACAATAACTCTGGGTTCAATTCCCTAAAAAAACTTGATTTCATATATTTCCATGTTTTGTGATTCATTTGCGTGAATGAACTTGATATTTGAATTTAAAGAAATAAAAATTAAAACTTACAAGTTCTTTTAGAAGTGCTAAACGATTGGGTGATTGGCTGGCTAAAACTACATTAGCATCTTTAATTTCATCTTCAATGGCTAAAAACCATGTGGATCTCATTTTTCGTCGTTCACTGCTGCTATCAAAATTATTCACAAAATCTTGGGGTTCACCACACACTTTAGAACGGTAAGTTGATTGAAGGAATCCTGCAAACAATATAATTAATTCAATTCAGATTATTATATTTCCGAAATAATGTTATGGGCCAAGGTCGAATCAATGAACTTATTGAAGATAAAAAACCAAAAATGATTATAACAAAAGTAAGTATTATTATTTTAAAGCTAATTGACATTGTTTCATATATTCCCTCATTTTTAGGAATGGCAACGAAAAGGTATCGCTTATATGGATGGTTATTTTACATCTCCATTATATGAATGGTGTCCAGAGTTATTTCCAAAAAATGTTGAAGTATGTCATTGGAGAGGACTTTTTCCCATTCATAGCGATAGAAAGAAGGGACTTGTGATTCATTTGGCTGGAACTGGAGATCATACTTATTTTCGACGTGAATATGGATTTGCTTATGATCTTCTCAAACAAGGATATAGCGCTGTATTACTTGAAAATCCTTTTTATGGAACACGAAAGCCAAAAAGTAAGAATACATATTTAATCCTATCCTTCAAATCTTTTTTTAGATCAATTCAGTTCATCACTTTTGAATGTCTCAGATCTTTTTGTTATGGGTGCTGCTTTAATGGGTGAATGCAATTTTATTCTTCGATGGGCAAAGGAAGCAGGTCATTGGCCACTTGGGATTTCTGGTGTTTCTATGGGAGGTTCATAGCTTATTTTAGCTGCTTATTATTGAAAGAGAAAATCTTTAGGTTATATGGCGTGCCTTGCTGCCTCAAATGTACATGATCCTATCGCTATTGTTCCTTGTTTATCATCATCATCAGCCGCCCCAGTGTACACTGGAGGAGCACTATGTGATGCAATTCAATGGCGTATATTAGAAAAAGAATTAGCTTCGCCACACTTTCGTGATGCAATATCTAAGATTCCCGGATGTAATTGGTTGGATCAATTGGTAAGATTTTTTTATATAATTACATATCAAAACAAAAAATAGTAAAAACTGTTGACAACAATTTCAAAATTCAACAAAAAGAAAGATTAAAAATTTATTCAAAACATAAAGAAACTTTGAGATTTTACATTGCAACTTGTTGAGTAAAAGGTTCTTGTTTACTAAGCATAACCAGTTGATGAGATTGCGAAATGTATCCTTTGATTCTTCCTGCAGCAATCAAACCAGCAATAATATTACCCGCTTCATCGATATCTTCAATTTCTTCACCAACATATTGAAGCAAATGCAAGTAAGCATCAACTTTAACTCTTTGATTATTGATAATTGAGTGAAGTCTTTTGAACAGCGCCAAGTGAGTGAGAGATGTAAGCTTTTCAAGCATTAAAAAGATGCCACTTTGAAGAAAAAAATGAGAATGATGAGATAGTCCTTGGCGGAATTGTCGAATGTCACCATGGCTAAAAAAAACTATCATAGAAACAACCAAAAAGAAAACTAACTAACTTGACTCCATCAACAATAGGTAAAAACTCTTGCAAATCATATTCTGAAAGAATTTCTGGAGATGGAATTAAGCCCAAAAACATTTTGACTGGTAACCAATAAATAAGAATATTTCTGCGTGATATCCAAAATCTTTCTGGACAATGTTCAAATGCATGTTGAAGAGATTTGTTAGCTGAAAAATTTCTTGTTTAATAAGACAAAGCACAATAAAAAACGAACCTGTTTGCATATCACCATCAAATATAGCTTTTTTACCCAAGTAATAATTGTAAGCAACGAGATCAGAAAGGGTCATCAACGTAATAAATGAGTTATTAAAATTTTCAATAGATCGAATAAGAGGTTTTAGAAGAGCCATAGCATTCATCTAAAAAAAGAACCGATTAAATGTATGATTCTCTGATAAAGAAAACTTACATCAAAATACAATCGAAAAAGTTCGACGGTCATAGGAATAACAGCAATTTTCTTTGTTGCTCTTAAATCAGGACGGCTATCAGCTACACATGTTCGATATAACGCCATTATCACATTAGCAACATCTTGCAAATAAGGTTCTTTATCCAATTCATGATCAGCTTCCTCAGATCTTTTTGCTAATATTCTTAAATCAGAGCAAAAGGTGCTTAACAAAGGAAGATACCAATTGCTATCCTTTTCTTTCTGGAGCAATTCTTTTGAATATGTGCTGATAATTAAAAGTTGAAGGTTGTAAGCGGTATAATACTTTTTCTTTGAAACATAGTATGCAGCAGAAAGATGCATCAAAATGATATCATCAAAAATTGATTCACAATATGGACGATTTGGCATTGCTTCATTAGCATCTTCCAACTATAATAAACAAAGATTAGAATCGATAAATAGCAAAAGAAAAACGTACGAGTAAAAATGGACATTTACAATGATCATGTTGCAATGATAAAAGTGGTGCAACCGTTTCGGTTGCCAGCCAATGTTCTTGTGTGAGATATTCCATTAGAATCTTATAATATGAAGCAAATGAATCAATTGTAACTTCTTCACGTTCAAAATCAATCTTCTTTGATAAAGCTTTCTTTGGAGAACTTTGAGATGGTGAAGGTGAAGATGAAAGAGTAACAGTACTTTCCCGAGAAGATGAACGTTGTCGTCTTCGTCGACGATTGCTGCGACTTCGCTTTTTATTTTTAGACGTCATAGCTGTTGTTGATTGAAGATGAAGGATTCAAATAAAAATTTGTAACAAAATTCGTTGAGTTTTTTCTGTTTTGCGAGAAAATGGATTTCAACGAGTTCATTTTATTCATAACCTTTTGCCAACGTGGTGGAGTTATGGTGGATAAAAATTTTTTACCGTTATATTATTTATTTTGGATCTTTTCAGGCTGATAAAGAAACATATGATCGTCAAACAGATGAAAGTAAACGGTTCATGTGGATATTAATGGAAGAATTTACAAATTTGGGCAATTATCCTGTTCCATTTGAGCCTTCATTAGTCAAAGCTGTCATAGCAGAAGAGGTAAGCATTTTTTGTGTGTTTATGAACAATCAAAAGTTTTTTTAGGATGCATACATAATTCGAAATGATGTTCCTGATTTAACTGATATTTGGCCTGGTTCAAACGTAAAAGTTATCCCTGGTGTTGGACATGTTCAAGCTTATATTCAAATGCATTCTTACTTTCGTGAAGCAATAACAGAATCAATGGAAGCTGCGAGAAAGTATCAACCGTCGTCAACGCCTTCTAAAATACCAGAGAAAGTTATAGTGGATTAAAATTGGAATGTATGTACATTATTCAGGATGTTTGGGTAATAAAGTTTATTTGTATTTGTAAAGTTTTAAAAATAAAGTCCTTTTATCTCTGTATTTTCTTTTTTTCTTTTTTTGATTTATGTATTTCGACAAAGCAAAAAGGTAACAACTTTTATGTTCACAACACTCCTCCTTTCGATCTTTCTTGCATAACTTGTTTATTTTTTCATAATGAAACAATACATAAAATTAACAACAAAATTAGTATTTATTAAAAATCAACAATCAAAGTATTATTTTACAGAAGAAATAAAAAGAAAAAAAACAGTTAGCACCAATCATCATTGTCGCTATACTTGCGGTTGTGCTCTGGACTTTCATTTTTGGCGAAGAGGTTCATATTAAGACGTCGCTTTTCAGCATATCCAAGTTTACCAGTTGAACGGAAAAATGTTGATTGATAGAGAGGATCGATGAGTTTACGAAGGGATGGAGGAGGTCTTTCTGGAGTTCTTTCAAGAAGTAAAGGCTTGTCTTTTTGCTCTTCGAATTTCTAAAACAACCATATTAAGTAAAGTTTGATGTAGAAAAAAACTCACATTAAATCTATTTTCAAATGCAGATGTTGTTTGAATTGACATCAAGCTAGGAAGCAATCTCGTGCGAGGACGAGGTTTTGGAGAGCTTTGCATGTCGAAATGAAGAGATGGTGAAGTTCTTTCAATAATCACAGGATCGTCTTTTTGATCTTCCAATTTCTAAAACAACAATATTTAGTAAAAGTTTTTTGTGGAAAAAAACTTACATTAAATCCATTTTCAGATGTTGTTTGAGATGACGTCAAGCTAGGAAGCAATCGTGTGCGTGGAACAGGTTTTGGAGAGTTTTCCATGTCGATACAAAGAGATGGAGAAGTTCCTTCAAGAAGCACATGCTCGTCTTTTTGATCTTCCAATTTCTAAAACAACAATATTTAGTAAAAGTTTTTTGTGGAAAAAAACTTACATTAAATCCATTTTCAGATGTTGTTTGAGATGACGTCAAGCTAGGACGCGATCGAATGCGTGGAAGAGGTTTCGGAGGAATTTCCATGTTACTAAAAAGGAGGATTAAATTAAGGTGTCAATAAAAAAGTATAAAAATGAATAAATACACGATAACCGGGAACACAATAAAAATAATGTGTGAGCATAAAACTAAGTTTTTCTTCATTGAATGAGTGAAGAGTGAAAAAAAATGTTGGTAAAAGTTAAAATTAGCATAACCACACAAATTTGACGATTTTTGAAAAAGAGAAATGCTTCAATTGATGATGCACAGTAAAAGTCGTGGTAAAATTCAAGACGATTCAAAATAAGCTTTGCAAGCCCAAATTTTTTTTGTTACAGACTGATCCAATATTGTCTTTTTTACATTTTTTAAAACAATTTTATAGTAAAATCTGTACAAATTTGGAAACTTTTAGATTTTATGTTTTTTTCCAATTGTTTTAACTTATAACGATGGTAATAAAAGATGCTTTCATTTCCATATTTTACAACTCCTCTTTATCGTTGTTTTACTTACAACTTTTGTTAGGCGATCTAAACATTCTTTTGTTGTATCAAAAATGATTCTTTTTTTTATCAGTTTTTTATTTTATTATTACACAATAGAACTCTTTTTAATTTTCCAGAAACGAAAAAAATATGTTTTAAAAACAAAGTGAAGGCACCATTGCCCATTTCTCTTTACTCGTGAAAAAAAAAAAGTGAATATAATAAACCCGTTAAAAATCTTGATATACGATCAAATGTATTTATTATCACGGGGTGGATGTTGTTGCTATTGCAGGTTTTAATTTATCGGATCGAACTTGAAATAACTCTTCTTCATCTGAATCATATGCATCATCATCTGAGTCATCATCATCATCCGGGAGAATATTATTTAATTGAGAATATCTTAAAGTTGGAAAACTTTTAAACGATTGTTTTATTTGAAAATCTTTTATAAAGCTTACTCGTTATCGCCGGATTTTGTAAAATATGCTAATGGAGAAAGAATGCCATCATCAAAGCATCTCATACAACAATAAATTGCTCCAATAAATATTGCAACGGAAAATAATGCAATAAAAAGAGTTTTAAATATGGATGGATGATGAGCACTTGGTGATAAGACTGTTGGTGAAGCTTTCCGAGGTGCTGAACAATCTTCTAAAATAAATCACTATTTTTTAAGTTTCATCATTTAATAAGATGAGTTTACCGCAATGTTCATCATTAGGTGTTTGACCACAACATGGCCTACAAAATCCATATGTGGTATTTGCAAACCCTACTGCGCATTCATCACATTTCAATGCTCCTGAATCATGACAAGTTGAGCATGCACTATCACATGCAACACAATTCTTTCGTTCATTCTCATAATAACCTCGGCTGCATGGATTTTTCTTTAAAACACATCGAGATTGAAGCAAATTTGAATCATCTAAAATATTCCTTTTATTATTACTCGTCTGTCCCTTTAACAGCAGCTTACAATCACTGATTAATCCTTCGGGACATTTTTCAACGCATTGTCCATGATCAAAATGGCCAAAATGATCAACATCTATGAGAAGTTGAGATCCATGACAAGTAACACATTGTTCTGCTTTTACACAAGTTTTACAATGAGTTGAACATGCTTTACATTTATCTCCATCTTGATAAAATCCATCATCGCATTTTTCAACACATTTAAATCCTGCACGATTTCTTAATGCTTGGGTAAAATGTTTGCATGAAAAACATGCTGCAGCTGAATTTGATGTTGAACATCCACCTTGACATTCAGAATAACAATTTCCAGCTGATGTTAAATCAGAAAATGATGGGGATTCATAAGTTGGAAGTTGTTCAGTCTAAAATAGTTACTGCTTTATTATACAGAAAATTGATTGGGATATGGCATTACATTAAGTAACACAATGGAAAAATGAAGCAAACTGAAGTATTTTTTAAGCCAAAAAGAAATGACTTGCTAACTTTTAGAATAAAAAATAAGCAACCACCAAATAATCTGTGAAGCAATATTTTGCTATCTATTTTTAGAGTTTTGTTTTTCATGTTTTTTTAATGCTTTTAAATTAATATGGGATGAATAAATTATTTGTTTTTTGCATTGTTTTGGAGATCCTTTTGCTTTCCGACAAGTTTTTGCTATTAAATTTTTTTATGATTTCTTTACAATAATTATAAACAAAATTAATAAAATAAAAATTTGACAATTATAAAATTTAATTTTTTTTAAAAGGCACAATTTATAATACAAAATTATCTTACACACGATATATTTTTTTACTTTAAAAGAGTTTCTGATTAAAAGAAGAATAGAGAGAATTACAATAAAAATTTTGGAATATGATTGATTGAAGAAAAAAATGGGGATTTTGTGGATCTTAATATTAGGTGAGAGAGATTTAGTGCCCGAATTCATTGTATTTGTTTGTTTTGTTTTTTTCTGAAGAGGAGATTACAAGAAGAAAGAAAAATGCTAACATTTAAAAGATCAAAGAAAGACTAAATTAATTATTTTTACAACAATAGCAAAAATTTGACACGATCACCATAACCCAAGAATTACAAAAAGAATGTTGTTTCAAAATTATTATATTTTTTCCTCGTGAAACCCTTGGCTGTGGTAGAACTATTTTGTTATCATCCCTAAAAAAATCGAATGTGTTTGATGAAAGCTTATTTTTTTGAAACAAAATTTTTGCATCTATGGTTTTTAAACTAAATGGTGCGGGGATGTGTGCAGAAAACTAATGGGTGTTAGTGTTTACATTAAACAAAAAAAACTTTAAAAAAATACAAATAAAGAAAGCTTTATTAATTCCAAAAAATTTCTGAATTTAATAAAGATTTTCCTTTTCCAAAAAAGCTAGCGATTAATAAAAAAATTTAAGCAAAAAAGTTGATTTTTCTATTTAACAGTTTTGTTTCCTTTCCATCGGTGTTGTTTCACATTCCATCAGTTATAGGGCGAACCAAATTAAGAAATTTTTTCCATAAACGTGATGCCGGATTTTCCTGTAATAAAATAATAGCCAAAATAATATCCAAACAAAAAATAAAGAAAAAGGACACATAAAAAACTAATCACCAAATAAAAGTTTATTTTTTCCTATGCTTTTATTTACTGAGCACCCGTCAACTTAAAAAACCAAAAAAGTGAACCAAATATTTTTTAATCTCAATAATTTTCCCGTAAGCAATTTATAAATTAGAGGCAAGTAAAGAAAAAAAGTGTAAGCAATGTTAGGCATTTTCTTTTTTAAAAAAAACTAGCGGATTTGATTAATAAAAATAAAAGCAAGCGTTAGAGTCTTAGAAAAGACCTGTTCGGAATTATTTGAAATAGACAAAAAGACCCGTAAAAGACTTTTACAATATATGTGTATGTTATGGTAATGAAAACAAAAAGAAACGATATTAGACATAATCAACATATGATTAGCTGCATTAGTATCATTGGTCTACAGTAATCGATGAGGAAGTGGTGGTGGTTCCATTTGATTGTTGTGGTTGTTGCAATCTCACTTCTTCTTTTCGCTTTCCATTTTTCTTTGTCGCCGCCGCTAATTGAGATGATGATCGCTCAGATTTAGGTAAATCAGTTAATGCAACTTCAAATGCTTGATTGTCTTCACCATTTGGTGCAACTCTGGGCCGCTTCGAACCCTTACAACATCCAAACATTCTTCGACATACAAATATTCCAGCACAACATGCTATGAGAATTATCAAACATTGTCCAAATAATATTCCGTTTTGCCAAGTTAAAATCTATAGAAAAAAAGAAAAATGGAAAAAACATATAAACATTTATATTTTTTATGAAACCTTATTTTTTTTATTGTTTCAATCCTTAATTCTTGGTAACATTTTAGAATGAGTAATATTAGCAGTTTTAATAAAGTGAGACATAAAAAAAAGAAGGAACATAAACACATCAAAAATTAATTAATTAAAAATTATTTACAAAGGGTTTTTATAATTATTGTAAAAAAATCATTTTTTATAATTTTAAAATTTTTTTATATGTGTTTTTTGTTTTGCTATATTGACTAAAAAAAGCGACAGGTAGCAGCAGCAACAGTGGGAGGCAGAAAATAAACAAAAAATAAAGAAGGATAAAAAGCGTATCTGAATTTATTCCCTTCGAAAAAAAAAGTAAGTGGAAATGTGAATCCCCAAATTTAGTTTCACAAAGGTTGAAAACCTACTTGAGAAGTACTTGTTGAAGCTGCTGAAGGAGTTCCATAATTGGTTTGATAAACGGGTTGACGATTATTTTTGGGATCTTCTGGTTGTGCGGGTTCTTCCGTACCATAAAGAATTAAAGTCCAATCCGAGAATGAACCTAAATTATGGAGTATTAATTTGGAAAAAATATATTAAAATTAAAAACATACCAACAACTTTAGGATTCGATGCAACTGATTCAATCATAAGTGTCCATGTACCTCGTGGATCTTCACCCCAAGATTGAACGGAAAGGAAGGGCCATTTATGGAATCCATTTTGGTTGTAATCTTGTGGACGAGGTGGAAGAAGTACAGCTCGAGTACCCATGGGTGAAAAAAGAGTAAGTTTAAGATCACCACGTTTACCAAACCTAATGGTGGTGAGAACTTGAACATGTTCAAGATACATTACTGGCGTGCCTTCATTACAACCACTAACATCAAGAGTATAATTTTGTTGGAATCTACCAGAAAGGGGGCGAGGACTATAAAACAATTTTTAGGTTAATAATTTTGATTATTATATTTTAAGGACTTACTTTGGTGAACTAAGTTTATATTCATATGTGCACATATGTTGTTCAGGAACAATCTTCCAAACTCTTGCAAGTTTAACCAAAGCTCCAGCATCCATTAAACCATAACCAAACTTATTTGAAATCCTTCTTCCAACTCCATTTACCGACCATCCAGGATTATTTAAAAGTGGAATGGGATTTGCAGTTCGAAGAACGATATGTTGCATATCTCTCCAAGTTAAAGCTGGATTAGCTTCAAGGGCTAAAGCGATGATACCAGCTGCAAGGGGAGCAGAAGCAGATGTGCCTGTATGCATTTTTGTGCAACCTGATGGAACATCAACGGTTACAATGGCAGGTTGATTAATATTTGCTGATGAATATGTTGATGCAATTGTGGATGGACATTCTTCCAAATACCATGGTCGATGATTATCATAAGTTGCAGATGAAATGGACAAAGTATATATGGAAGTTGTATATCCATCAGCTGAACATGAATCTTGTCGAGATCCACCATTTCCTGATGCCCATACAAAAATATTACCCTTCCCACCTCGACCTGATCGAATTCCACGATAAAAGGCTTCACGAGCTAATGGACCCGGGCCATCAAAGGTTTTTCCATCATCTTCTGGACCCCACGAAGCTGAATAAATATCAATATGATCTTGATTGAGATTGAGGGAAGCTGCTTCAACACTATCCGAAACTGGGCCATCCAACATTCGAACTCCACCAATTTTAGCGTGATATGCAACACCCACACCACATTCATTATTTCCTGCCACAGAAGCTACTTCTCCAGCACATCGAGTACCATGTCTTAAAAGTTTGAGTTAAAATGAGACACCAAAAAAATTAAAAAACGGTTTTTCAAAATATATAGGCATTCGCCATATTTGATAAAGATCTAACCTATTCAATCAAAAATTTCGTTTTGTTAAATTTTGTTTTTGTTTACCATCACAAAATGTGTTTTTTAATGCCCTCTTTCAAAATACTTTTGTCTAGCTTCAAAAACTTACTTATTATCACCATTATCTTGAGGCGTTGGATCATCATCATGATCATTAATATCCGTGGAAGCTCGAGGATCATAATTTTCTGCGATATCTGGATGATTTCGTTGAATGCCATCATCCAAAATTGAAACAGATACATTTCTTCCTGCATATCCGAGAGCCCAAGCTTCTCGAACATTCATATCATAATTTCCCACAGCTTTTCCAACCAAATACCATTGAGATTCATATAATGGATCCGGGAATGGTAGTTTAGGAACTGGTAATTTGGTATCAGGATTTATTGATGCAATTTGTTCACGCTTTTTTCTTCGATCTCGAAATGTTTGTTTTACCATGGATTCTTGAAACTCTTGAGGGGCATCATTATCATTACGAATATAATCACGTTTGGTTCTTATTTTGGGTCTTTGTTCGCTCACCCATCTTACATCTGGATGATCATTCAATGAAGCAATGGTGGAACGTTTACGCCGATGTGAAACTTCCGAAGAAGCATGTTCAACAAAATAATGAGAATCAAGGAATGGCTTTCCCTAAAAAATGTTTATTTAAAAGCTCATAACTTCACAAAAAATGATTTACTTTAACAACCATTCCATGCTCTTCAGCTATCCTTCTTGCTAAAGCATCATCACGTTTTTCTAATTTTATTACTGTATGTGATGCTTCAGGACAATCACCTGTTTCTTCACAAAATAATGAATCATGTTCTATTGCATTTATAGGAGATAAAATAAATATATTTAATATTAAAATATTTAATAATAATATTCTTTTAAAAGAATATAACGATGAACCCGATGCATGCCGTTGTTGATGTTGTTGCGTTGTCATTTCAAATATATAAAAAGTTTCAAACGTTGATGAATCACAATTATAAAGATATACTTTATTTTTTGGTTCTTCAATTGATTGAGTTCATTTGAGTAAAATTTAGTTGAAAGAGAAGAGAGGGAAATAAACGTCAAAGTTCTTCTTCTTGATCAATGATTTTTCCAAAATGAATAAAGGTAACAAAAAAAAGTGAAGTTTATGCCCTTTTTTGAATGACAAAGATGAAATCAACTGCAGCAGCCAACAAACAAACAAATAAAAATACCGGCAGCACTTTGAGGGCTGAGCCTTAAATAACGTAATGGGTGTAGGTATATTATTTATTTTTTTTAAGCAATAATAAAAATCTTATTGAATCACGAAAAGAGGAGGTACACGAAAGAAATCACGTGAATACGAAACGTGGAAATAGAAAAAGATAGGTTTAACAAAATCCAATGTACGGTAATTTTTCTTTTTGTTATTGCAGAGTGAGACAAAAGCGCGTAATGACGACTATCAATATTTACAAAAACTTTACGTCATCAAACCCTAATAAAATATTTAAAACATTTTTTTAATGCTTCCGCTGTTTTATATCAGAAAATTTTGCAATGTTTGAAGCGCCAGAATCAAAAGCAAAAGCAAATGTTTTTAAAAAATTTCTTCGCTTTCAAAAAAAAAAACACATCAACAAAATATTTACAAAACATAACAGTAAAAAGGAAAAAAATCTTCAATACAATTTGCCACGTTTTTTTCTTCTTCTGTTTAGCCTAAAAATGATTTATCAATAAATTTTTTTGTGCTCATATTTATTTATAAAAGAGAATAAAAAAAATTATTGCATTCATTCATTGAATGGGGCTTCTCAATTATTTATTTTATTAAATAAAGAAAAATACTGAACCTACGCTGCTCTCAATTTTTTTTAAACTCGTTTTTGTTTTAATAAAAAAGTAGCTCTCAATTATGTCACATCGATTAAAGGCAAGCAAACAGTCATGGCTGATTCAGACAGATTTATATTTTTTTGTTATTTCCTCTATTCTCTCCCTTTTGTGCTCCTGGTCTTTGATTGTATTTTATTATTGTGTTTGATGAATTTAATTCTCAAAACAAAAAAGCCTATGTTTGGAGTTTTAAAAAACAAACAAAAAAAGCCATGGAAATGGAAAAAAAATAAAGGCGTGAAGCTTTTTAGAATAAAATGTGGAAGCAAATTTTTCAAAGCATATGGAAATTTTAGGAGGGAATCCATAAATGTCAAAGTCAATTTTATGCGAGAACCTCATTTTTCACTTCGAAACAAGAGCAATGTAACGGATTCACGAGGAAATATTTTTGAATCAACCATTTTTTGTCTTATCGCTTCGAATCAAAAAGCTACATTCCCATATGGACGAAAATAAAAATGCTATGTAATCGTAAAAGGATAAAGCAAAGTAAGTTTAATGTAAAGCGTTTTTAAAAATCTAAAATCCGCTTCAACAAATACACATTCAATCGCGCAACTATGTTTCAATTCTAGATTTTATGCCCTGAGGGGAAGGAACGAAATGCATAATTTGTCAGAACATCTTCTCTTCTTTTCTTTCTAGCATTAATAGTCTATTAATAAAAAAAAAAGACAACAAAAAAGGATATCCAAAAAAATTTAGATGCAAAATGATTTGAATCATGATTTTAGAAAATACGTAATCAGAAAATTTATTCTTACATAGTTTTAGCAGCCATCAAAAAGGTTTGAGAAAATAAAAATTTTACAAAATTATAAATTCCTTTTATATTTTTTTAGAACGGAATTTGTCATAAAAAAAAGTTATGTCGCGGAAAAATGAAGAAAAAAAGAACAACAAAAAAGTGTGAAACATAGAATTTTTTTGACAGATCGGAAACATACCACACAAAAAAATCAGGATTTATTTTATCTTGTTTTAAATCGATCTCAAGAAAGAGCAAAGCTTTGAACCATTTGAAAGCTTTTAAAGGCTAAAAAAGCAGTGACTAGCGATGAAGTAATATGGGTTCAATGCAATTAAGAAGCAATGAATTTTGCGCAACAATTGTTTCAAAAAATTACTTTTTGACAGAAATGAAAGAGTGAAAGGAGGAACAAAGGAAAAGAAAATTAGTGACAGGGGAAATAAAAAAAATGGTTGTCGGAATGGTAATCCGGAATTAGTTAGGAGAAGGAATTGAGAACGCATGAAGAAAAAAATAAATTAAAAATTAGTTAAAAACAATTAAAACATTATCTGACAGATTTTTTGGGATAAATTAAAAAAATGGCTGATTATTTAGGTCAAATTATGATGTATGCGCTTCTTCTTTACGTAACAAATTCCAGACTAATGCTATCGATCCAAATTCAGGTTTAATTTTAGCGATCTCATTCATTTCCATCACTTATTCATAAAATAAAAAAGGAAGATTTTTTACGATTTCTTTTTAACAAACAAAAAAATTCTTGATTTTCTTTAAAACCAATAAAAAGAACACAAAAAAATTCAAGTTTAATCCAATCAAACAACTTGCATTCTCCAAAAATTTGACCCTAATGGATTTTTTTTTATTTGAGAAAGAAAAACACTTTTGTAACTCAAATATCGTTGTTCTCATTCAAGTGAACAAATAACAACAACAGCGTAGACGACAACTTTGTTGGAAGTCAAGAAATAAAGAGAAAAAAGAATTGTGATGACCACGAGCGATGAAAGATGGATGGAAAAAAAGAAAGAAAGAAAAAAAGGAGGGCATCGATCGCCGCATCCTATCCCGTCTATACTTTTCTCTCATGAGCTCATATTCGTGAGCGTTGAACCAAAATCGACAAAGAAAAGAAAATGGATTATATTGCGATTAAGAAAAATGAAAGATAAAAAAGAACTTGATGATATAACTACATATGTACAAATTTATTGATTAAAAAGAAATTAAATGCTGAAAATAGTTTTTGGAGAAAAATGTAATATGCGTGTGTCTAAAAAAGAGCATAAAAAGTTTAACAGATTTTGTGTATGTATTATCTTTTTGGAACGAACTTATTCCTAAAAAAATTTCTAAATCAGTTCGTAGCTTTTCATTAAATAATTGTAAAAATAAAGTTTGACTTTACTAATAAAAGTTGAATGGAAGGTTAATTCAAATTCAGACTCATAGCTTCAATATTTAAAACCAAACTGTTTCTTGGTAAAAAAAATAACTCTAGTAGCTCCAATTGCCTTTAAAAGTTTCAAACAAAATCAAACCAAAACCAAAAACGGATAAAACAGCTCAAACGGAAACCCACGTTGCTGTTGGTTGTTATGAGACAACGCAACACGACAATGACGACAACGACGGACTTACTACAATTGATTATTGAGTGACCCTCTTTTTTTATCCTCTGCATTCCTACCAACTGTCTACATTTTCGCGCAATCAATTTATTTTCCACCAAACAAAAAAAAATCGAAAAAACTTTGTTTCAGTGTTGGCAGTGGGGATGTTGTGGTTCCAGTGATGGCGACAAACAAGTGGTGAAAAATGTTTGAAGATTCAATTTCATATTTTCTTTCTTCTTTTTGTATCTATTTTTAATTTGAAAAAAAATCAAAGAAAAATTGTTTATTTAAAAAATATTCAATTCTAAAACCTTTTGTTAGAGAGCAAAAAAAATTGATGAAATGAAACCAACTAAAAATTCTAATATATCGTAATATTCCAAAGTCAAAAAAAATAACGAAAAAGCTAAAAATTTTGTCTGATCTTTAAAGCTTTTGTTTAACTTAAATTCAAGAGATGCATATTCATCATCACTCAATTACTCATTTTTCAACAAAGACGTAAGCCGTATCACAACTTTTGTTTTTTTAAGGAACATCACTTCAAAGTAGTCTCAAAGTATCAAAAAAAAACTTAGTTTAAAAAACAAAAACGATAGATTACCCATTTTTGACACAAATATGCGATGATTTCTTTTAGACTTGAGTTATTAGTTAAAAACACGAACAACACATCGATCGTTTGTTAGAAAAGAATGAAGAAGAAAAAGATAGGTTGTTCTTGAAGGGGACAAAGAGATAAATTTTGTAAAGATCAAAAAGAGTGGAAACGAAATAGATAAGTAAAAAAAGTCATAAAAAAACGAGTGAATGAACCATATCAAATAAAGGGGAACCCTTGTTTTTGTTGAGTTATAAATAAAGGTTAAAGTTTTGATAAAAATCAAATCAAAACTATTTTTGGAAGTTTGATTGAGAAAATACCCTCTAAAAATAAACTCTTTACACAATTTGTGATGATGTCAATCTTTAAAAGATTTTCCCCAGAGATTCTTAACGAAGTGTTCAAAGAACAAAATTAATGAAGTTGAGGATGGATCGATTAAGGAAGCGATTATTTAAATTTAGAAAAATAATTTAAAATTTAAATGCAAACGTATGCAAAACTTTTCCATAAATATATTTTTTATCTGGATTTTACACACTACATTTATGAACACGGAACCTTCCTTAAACTCATAAAATAAATATTGGCAAAATTGGCTACTTTGTTGCACCACGCAACTTTTTTTATTTAGCTACTTTAATCAAAATCAAATATGAAGAAAAAAACTTTAACACAGACAAACTCGATTATTAAAAAAAAGGCGAGGCTGGCTTAATACACTATTTTTTTTTATAACTACAAGAAATCAATTTATGATACAACTTTTTTTATTCTAAATTCTCTGCCTCATGAAACTTTGTTCCTTTTTTTCCAAAAAAGAACATATTGAAAGCACAATCAAAATGGGGAAAAACCCGACTTGTATGTTTGTTCATACACTTCTTCCACCACCACCGTCAATAACAAAAAAAACTATTATTTCAATCAAAGCCAACCAACAAAAAAAAACATGATATGAAAAAAATCTTTGACAAAAAAAAGAATCAAAACTTGGACTCGTAAAAATTGATTGGAAAATAGAGAAGAAATTTGTAATGTCAACAAAAAACCCAAATTTATATATGTACATAAAACGAGATTAAAAATATTTTATTTGATAGCAAACTGAAGTTTGTTGGTTGATATGGAAAGAACCTAAGAGATAATATAAATGGATGAAAAAAGGGTTAAGAACTATTAGTTTTAATTTAAAATTTAAAAAAAATAAAAACAGGTGGTGATTGAATGAGAGTTGGATTAGAAAAAAAATGTGAACGTTTATAGAAGAACCTCAGACACATCGTCAAAAGTTTAAGTCCAAGGCAAGCGAATAACAAAATATATCATGATAAATTGGGCGATTATGTGGTGATTGAGTAATTTAAAAAAGACAACAAAAACCTGTTTTTGAAAAAATATGTATGTATGACGTTTCAAGAAAAAGAAAAAAAGAGCTATAAACGCTAAAGTGGAACGGACATACACGTAATAGACAACAAAAGTTGGGAATGAAAAAATTAATGGAAAATGCTCAAATAGCTTTTCTCAATAAATGACAATATTGAATAATGGAAAATTGCAAAGCTAAAGTCGTTCCTTTTTTTGTAGTGAAAAATTTAACAAGGAAGAATCCATTTAAAGTTTTTTAAAAACGAAAAAGCTTGAAAGACACTTACTTACTTTATTGCTAAAGAAAGAAACAACATCTCGAGTTTGTCAAATAATTAAAAATAAAAAAGTAAAACTTAAAAAAATTTACAGCGCTTTTAAATGAGCAAGCTTTAATTTAATTTAATAAAAAAGAGGATGAAAATTAAAAGTTTTAAAAGATTTTTAATAATTAAATAAAAGATGCTTGTTTGCGCCATGAAGTTACAGCTTTAACAAAAAAAGAAGAATATTGGAAATATTGCATGATTTCTTTATTCGATGCAATAATCATCGCATTGAAGGACCCTGATTATTGACCATAAACTCAGAGAAAAACAAGGTGGCAGTGATAACAGAAAAAAAGATGTTTCAAGCGTGAAACAAATATATTAAAATTATTATTGATCGAAAAATAACGAAATCAAATATTTTTTCACTTGAGTTTCATATTATCACATATCAAACTTTAATAAGGCGTTTTAACCAAACTCAACAATTTTCAGTTACACTCATATAGTAAAAAATAATTTTCACCCATTTCTTTATGGTGAAACCGGAACCTTCGTCATTCGCTGGCATAGCTGTTGTCAATGAAAAAAAACGACTACCAACAAGTCATCCTCCCACACTCCATGAATGAGACTCGAAAAAAAACGGCCACATCAACGACTTTTTTATTTATATCTTTCATCAAAAAAGGAAAAAATACATTAAAAAGAAAAACTTTGTGGCTTTTTTAAATTTAAAATGGAAGCTTTTATTTAATGCTTTTAAATCAATGTTAAATAAAAAGCAAGGCTTTTAAATGCAGTCTGTGTTAAAGAAATTTTAAAGCTTTGGTTTAAAAAAAACTTAAAGAAAAACAAAACCTTTGAAATAACTATATAAAAAAAACACGAGATATATGTAATATCATTTTTCCAAATGACTCATATGTGTTTGTGAAAGAGGAATGGAATGAATGGGAACAGCTGAGAAATAAAATTAAAAAAATGAAACAAAGATGTTCCCCCTCAAAAATAAATGTATTATAAACAATGAATGATTTTGGTGGCCCATAAACAACACAGATAGATTTCAGATGGTAAAAAAAAGATGTGGGTTTAAAATGTATTAATCGCGTGACACGTGCTAAAACTTGAAGAATTTGATTCTTTTTATTCCAAAGAAACCTCTAAATAATTTTGCACTAATTTACGATCAGTAAAAGTTCCATCAAGAATCAGAAAATATCGAAGAAGAAAAAAACAATCGGAACTTGTCGGAAGAAATCCTTGAAGAATAAGAAAATTTCCAACGACATTGAAAAAATAAAAAACAACCAAGCTATCTATCTTTCAACTTTATAAAAAGCTCTTTCAACGAAAATTATGTCCACCTTTTTTTTAATGTCGTAAAAGCAATGAAGCAGCGAGCAGAAGAAGTCCATCGAAAGAAAGACATCGCAGTTATTGAATTGAATTGACTCTCCTCACTTCATTGGTTTTTTATTTTATTGAATGAAAAAAAAAATTGAAAAAGAAAGAGAATAATTTAAAACTATTCATACAGGCAATTTGAAGTCTCAATGCTATCTCTGAATCGTTTTCATTTATTGTAAATGTGTAATAATGATTAATAAAATATTTGTTGCTGAAACACAATTAAATAATCTAGTTCAAAACCACTAAATTTAAGAATTTTCTTTCGATATTGGTTCAGCGAATCACCTTCTTCCTGTGTAATTTTTTTTATTCAAAAGAACATTAAAAAATTAAATCATTAGAAAAAAGTTTATTAAAACGTTTTTGCAAAATAAATTCCATTTATATCAATATCCAATAAAAGATTGTATGATCCACCATTTAGAACTTGAATCGATCCTTCTTCCAATAAACCCATGCTCTGTAAAATCTTTTATTTTTCTAAAAAATGCTTTGAGAAAAAAGACTTACACTCATAATTTTAATTTTAGCTTCTCTAGCATTTTTATTAGTTCCACCTGATGGAATTATTTTTTGCACGGGTAAAGGTTCATATTCTTCCGTAATTGGAATTTCGAGAAAACGATCATGAAAGATAAATCTTTGATCGAGTACTGTATTTGCATCAAATGGAGTAACTTTGGAATCCTCTGCTATTATTAAAGCTTTTAAAAGAATGCCATCGTCATTATTTGCGCAATCAAAAACATGGCATTGTGGAAAGATATTTTTAATTTCATTCTCATCAAAGTCTTTAGGGTTTAAATTGATGATGAAGTTTGGAATTCTTTCTCGTTCAATTCCAAATTCATTCATGGTTTTAACAGAAAATCCTTTTTGATATTGTTTAATAAATGTTACTTTTTCATCCATTTCCTTCTTTTCCCATTCATTCACTCCATTACCTTTAATCACCCATAAAATATATGGATTTGAGAAGAGTGAAGTTCTATGAATACAGCCCGGCGCCAAAACAGGCGCAACAGCATCAAAATAAGTTTGAGTGATTATATTAATTATTTCAACCTTTACAAAACCATGGCCATTTCCAGATTGAATAAATTTTTTACGGATTTCATTTCCATAAAATGATGCCAAACAAACGCATGCGCAACCAATTTCATCTTTAAAATGTTCGATTATGGTTGATTTAAGTTTTAGAAATAATTCATCAATTTTTTGAAAGCTATCTTTGGCAAAACCAAATGGTATTTCATCATCTAAAATTGAGAATTTAGACATCGGTGGTTTGAGAAAGCTTTTAACCTTTAATAATGGACATTTTATATTTTTCTCCAGTTTTTGAATCAATCATATAAACGCAACCTGAAGGAGCAACAATACCAACATGAAAAACCATTTTTTTATGAAAGTAAAATAAAGAAAAACTTTAATCAAAGTAAAATAATGGAGAACTTGTAATATTTTTAATTAATTTTTATATATTATTTTTCTTTCAGTTAGTTTCCGCCTTTCTTCTTGCGTTAATTTTATTATTCTTATCATTTTCACAGTCATTTTAGATAATGTCAAACAAACAAAAAAAACTAACAAACACACATAAACGAAAGAGTCTCAGATAAATTAATTGTCTTTGCCGCGAGTAACACCACCAGGAAATTATTCTTGGTTAATTAACAATTTTTTAAACACACCAAGAATTTATTTGCATCATATTGGATCTTATGAAATATATTTAGTTAGACTTTTTGCTTGTCATTATTATTTGCTGATTGTTTGGTTGGTTAAAAAAATACTTAAAAAGATTTATTTGGGATACAAAATGTTAACTTGATTATAAGCCCTGAATAAAGACATTTTTGAATAAGAAAATGCTGTAGCCAACCATTGTCTGCTTTAATTTACACATCAATCTTTACTTTTGGCATCCATCATCGCAGAAGAAAAAACAAAATCCCCGCAATTTCCTGGACCTTTGAATACTCTTTCAACGAAAATTAATGTACAAAAAGCAGTGTCTAATATTTTTTTTTATTGCTGTTGCTTCATTCCATTGCAAAATCGTTTTTACATTTTTTATCGTGAAATTCTCATTTTTGTCCGTGTTAATTGCAACATTTTTTAATTCTTTTTAAACTTTTAGATAGATTTAGATGTCTAAATTCTTTCGCGGTGGAAAATCTAGCTCGGAATCATCTGATTCCGAAGCCTCTGATGATGCTCCAGTTACTCGTCAACCAGCCAAACCTAAAACTGATTTCAACTTTTTAAGTGAAAGTGATGATGATGCTCCAAAGCGCGTTGTTCGTGCATCAAAAGACAAAGTTTATGATGAATTGAAAGAAAACGTCAAACTTTCTCGCAATGCTGAAAAGATTAAGGATTTGACTAAGCTTTTGCAAAGTAAGTTTTTCTTTTTATATATGCCTAGATAATTATGATTATATTTTTAGTCTTTGATACCACCGTAAAAGCTTATGATAAAGCCAGAACTATTATGAACCGTGAAGGACTTACTATTCCTCGCTTCTATATTCGCTACTTGGTTGAACTTGAAGATTTCCTGAATGCTCAATGGGATGATGCTGATGTTCGCAAAAATCTCTCCAAAACAAATTCAAAAAGCTTGGGTAGTCTTCGTCAAAAAGCCCGTAAATATAATCGTGACTTTGAAACTGAAATTGCTGCATATCGTGAAGGTCCTGATCCAGTTGGTTATGTTTCTGATGAAGGAGAAGTAGCTGGTGCTCCTGAAGGCGGTGCTGATGTTACTGCACCTGCTGCTCAACAAAAGAAGGTCAGATATGTCGGTGCTTCGTCGGATGAAGAATCTGATAATGAATGGGGAAGCCCCTCTGATGAAAGCTCTGATAGTGATATCGACTTTGAAGGAAAACAAATGGAAGATCTTCGTCAATATTTCTTGAAGTAAGCCTTTATATTGGAAGCTATGATTTCATTCGTTAATTTTAGGTCCACCAAATCTGAAACTTCCAAAAAACGGGATAAGACAAAGAACGTAACTCGTGTTAAAGATAAGAAGCAGGAAAGCGACGATGAAGGATGGAATATTGTTCAAGTTGGAGGAGAGAAGCCACTTTTTGTCAATAAGAATGATATTACTATTGAAAGCTATTTGAAGAAGTTCAGTGAAATCAATAATGTTCGCGGGCGTAAATCAACTAATAGCAGAGCTCATCTTCGTTATTTGCAAGAAATGTATGATATTGCTGTTGAAAAGGGTTTTGGACCTGGTGTTCTTGTCAAAGTTCGGCTCACTATCATCTCTGCTTTGTTTGAAATTGATACCAAAATGAACACTCCGATGGACTACAATTCTTGGAATAAAACTCGTGAGGCTATTGTTTCGCTTTTTCAATTGCTTGATCAACATCCACAAGTTATCATTTCGGTTCAAACAAGTGATGAAGAAGAAAATTTCCACCTTGAAGATAAACCTTACCGTATCAATGGCTCCTTGATCTTGCTTATTAAGCGTCTTGATGATGAATTAACAAAGATCTTTCAACATGCTGATTGTCATTCAACCGACTACATTGAAAAACTCAAGGGTGAACGTGAACTCTGCACTTTGATTGAAAAAGCTCAAGCTTTCGTTGATGCTCATAAAGGTGATAACGTCTTTGATACTACTGAAGTGGCTACTGTATATCTTCTTCGTATTGAACATCTTTATTACAAATTTTCCGCAGATGAAAAAGAAAGCCAAGAACTTATGGATTCACTTTGTAAGAAAGTTTATGCTCTTAAGAATGTTATGCAATTCCGTCAACGTGCTATGCTTTGTCATATCTATCATCACGCTCTTCATGATCGCTGGCACAAAGCCAAAGATTTACTTCTCATGTCACATTTACAAGCAATAGTGGATCATTCAGATGCAGCAACTCAAGTTCTCTACAATCGTACTATTTGCCAACTTGGTCTTTGTGCATTCCGCCATGGTATGATTCGCGAAGCTCATCAAGGTTAGAAGTAAATTTTATTCAAAAACTAAAGACGACAATTTTTCAGGACTTTCTGAAATTCAAAATACTCAACGTGCTAAAGAATTTCTTGCCCAAGGTGTGCCTCCTCGTCAAGTTGATAAAACTGCTGAACAAGAAGCTAAAGAACGTTCTTTGCAAGTTCCTTACCATATGCACATCAATCTTGAACTTCTCGAATGTGTTTATCTTATATGTTCTATGCTTTTGGAAATTTCCAACATTGCTTGTCATGAATATGATGCTCGTCGCCGTCTTCTTTCTCGTTCTTTCCATTATCAACTTAAAATGTCAGAAAAGTCTCCACTTATTGGTCCTCCTGAAAATACTCGTGAACATGTCGTTGCTGCATCAAGAGCTATGTTAAAGGGTGATTGGAAAAGATGTCGTGATTACATTATCAATGATAAAATGAATGCAAAGGTTCGTTTTTCTTTTTTGTATTAAAAATTACATAAAACTTGTTTAGGTATGGAATCTTTTTCGCAATTCTGATAGAGTGAAAGAAATGGTCGTTCAACGTATTCAAGAAGAATCGTTACGAACTTATCTTCTCATGTATTCAACTGTATACCTTACGGTAGCATTGGACAATCTATGTGAAAGCTTTGAACTTGATAAACAAAAAGTGTATGCTATTATTAGGTATGTTTAACATCTTTGTGGAATTATTTAGCTTTTACATTTATTTAATTTTCAGTAAAATGATTATCCAAGAAGAATTGTCTGCAACTCTTGATGAACCAACAAACTGTCTCATTATGCATCGTATTGAACCAACTCGACTACAAATATCTGCACTTTCTCTTACCGACAAACTGGCTCAACTTACTGAAAATAATGAACAAGTGAGTCTCTTGAGAAATTAATGTTTAAAGCTAAAGCTAATTCTTTTAGATTATTGAACCTAGAGGAACTGGACGTGGTTATGCTGGAGCAGGAAATTGGTATGTTCAACGACGTGGTGATGATAAATTCGGTGGTGAAGACAAATCTCGACAGCGTGGATTCCAAAATAATGATCGTCGTGGCGGTCGTTATCAAAAGAATCGAAAATAATAATATATTTGTTATGCACTTTGTTATTTATTCGTGTTTGTTTTTTAATCGATTTTATATATTTTTCTCTTCTTTTGAAGTATGTTGTTCGTCGGATAATTGTTGATTGGTAATAAATTAAATTTATTTAAACTTTGAATTTGACTTCTTTCATTTACGATTTATCCTTCTTCGACTTTAGCCTTAAATTTGTTGAAGAAAATGATGAAGCAACTTTATTGCATTTTGTCCGGATGAAGCAGCGCCTCCTTAGAATCGATTCTCCTGCAGATGGAAAAAAAAGAAGGAAACACAACTTTTGCCTGCCGCTTTTAGCACATTTAGAAAATGAATGCAGCAGTAGCAGCATTGAAGAAATAGGAGAAGAACACAAGCATGTTTTGTATTGTCGTCATTCGCCGACGAACAACGAAAATAAGGAAAAGGCAGCAGCTTCTGCCTGAATTGAAGCAAAAAAGAGGCAACTTTCAGGTGCCTTCCTCCTCCTCCTTTTCCACATTTTAGTTTGACATTGTTGAAGTTCGTTTTTTTGTTGTTTTTCAATAAATCCCAAAAAGCTGCTGCTTCTCATTTGTCTTTAATTTTTTATGTTGGAAGAAGAAGAAATGGAAGAAAAGTGACTAAAAGAAACATAAAAAAAATGCTTTTCAATCTTTCTTCTTTCATTAAAGTTTTATTTTTCGCAAGATGGCGGCTTTGGTCGAGGAATAAAAAAATATATGAAATTTTATTGGATTTTCGGGCGGTTGCTTGCTTTATTTCTTGACTTTTTTGGTGGTCGCGTTGCCTAGTTTATAATGGTTTTGCTTTCAAACTTTTCTCCATTATTTTGCTGTTGCTTTTATTGTTATAATATCTTTTTTATGTAATAAGCTTAGATACTGTAGGATTGCTTAATCGCGGTTTCTTTTATTAATAAAAAGCTCCGATTTGTTTCAAAGTTAATTTTATCGTTTAAATTTTTATTTCATTGACACACGTTTATGGTTATTTTTGAATTTCATCGAAATTATTGGACAATGTTTATTACAAGAAAAAACGTGCATTTGCTTTGGTTTAAAATACGCAATAAAGAGAAAGATGCATTTGATCGACCACGATGACAAAGCAACAACTCGACCTAATCGAATGAATACAATCTTCTCATTGTATACGCCTTCATTCCATTATGTGTTCATGATGATAGTCTTAGGACGTTTGATTATCAGTTTGTAAACCTGACATGGATAGAGAAAGTAAAAAAGAGATGGTGTAACAAAAATGAAAGGCAGAAAAAAAGAAAGGAAAAGGACGAACAAAAATAATAACAAATCGACTTTACAAAAAAAAGAATCTTTGATTATTTTAATATTATTGCATTTGAAAGGTATCAGCATTGAAATGAGCTCTTCTGCCGCTGAAGATTTTTCAAAGGTAATATTCTTGTTTAGATCTTTTTATTGTAATTTTAAGTGCAATAAATATGATTATTGTTATTTTTCCACTATGACTAAGCTCTATTAAATTTTTTAGCTCAAATATTTAACTGGTTTTGGAAATGAATTTGCAAGTGAAGATCCTAGAGTTCCTAATTCCCTACCATGTGGACAAAATAATCCACAAAAATGCCCATATGGCTTATTTTCGGAACAAGTTTGTTTTAGGGTTATTATTAAAATAACATTAATTAATAATGAATTTTTATAGTTAAGTGGCACCGCATTTACTTTGGCTCGAAAAGAAAATAAACGAAGGTAAAAAATATTTTATGATTCAATTTTTTAATTGTTTACTTTCTAACACAAAAATGAGTTTGAATTTACGAATATTTTTTAAAATTTTTTACAATTTTAACATTGACTTAGTGTGTTTCAGTTGGCTTTATCGAATTCTTCCAAGTGTGGTTCATAAACCATTTCATCCATTGAATCCCACAAATATGCGATTTACTAATCGCTTTGATGCATTTCCACCAACTCCTAATCAACTTCGTTGGCATCCACATCCATTACCAAATAATAATGGTGGAGATAAAGATTTCATTGATGGACTTTATACTACCGCCGGCGCAGGTGATCCAACTATTCGACTTGGAATGGCCATTCATAATTATGCGTGTAATAAATCAATGAAAAATCGATGCTTTTACAACGCCGATGGCGATCTTTTAATTGTTCCCCAACAAGGCGCACTTAAAATTGTTACAGAATTTGGAAAATTTTTGGTTGAACCATTAGAAATTATTGTAATTCCTGCTGGAATTCGATTTGCCATTTTTGTTGATGGACCATCTCGAGGTTATGTTCTTGAAGTATATGGAAGCCATTTTGAACTTCCCAATCTTGGTCCTATTGGTGCTAATGGGCTTGCAAATCCAAGAGATTTTGAAACATCCACTGCTTGGTTTGAAGATGTCGATGGAATCGAATATCGCGTGATTTCTAAATATCAAGGGGCCTTCTTTGAATCCATTCAAAATTTTTCACCTTTCAATGTTGTTGCATGGCATGGAAATTATGTTCCATTTAAATATGATTTACGCAAATTCATGGTTATCAACACCGTATCTTTTGATCATTGTGATCCATCAATTTTCACTGTTTTAACTGCGGCTTCAGTTAAGGAAGGCGTTGCAATCGCGGATTTTGTTATTTTCCCTCCACGTTGGGGTGTAGCTGAAAATACTTTTAGACCACCATATTATCATCGTAAGTTGCTTAAGAGACCCTTGCTTTTTATAAATTTTTTCTTCTCATCTAACAAGTTCCAAAAGTAAACAAGAGTTTCTCTTTTTTTGTTCCCACGACTTCTTAAAGTTTTTTGTTGTTGTAAATAACTCAAATATGCTTACATTTCTATTTCTCAAGAGCAGATGTTATTTCTTCCCCACTAATTGATATTCTTTTACAAAGAAATAAACAAGTTAAACTAAAAATATTGAACAGACTTGTTAAAATTAAAGTTTATTGCTTTTTAAAATTAGCAGAATTCTCATATTTTATTATTAGTATATTTTGATAAGTGGATTTTATTGCAGGAAATTGTATGAGTGAATATATGGGATTAATTGCTGGAAGTTATGAAGCAAAAGAAGGAGGATTTCGTCCTGGTGGTGGATCCCTTCATTCTATGATGACTCCACATGGACCAGATTATACATGCTTTGAAAAAGCTTCAAACGATGAACTCAAACCTCAACGTGTTGCTGAAGGAACCATGGTAAGTTTCGATGTGGAACTATTTTTATCTTAACACAACGAATCCTCATTTTATATAAAAAGATCTTGTTTAAGATTAAAAACAATTTAAGTTAGATAAAAAGCATCTAAAAATCTGCATCCAACGAAAAGAAAAAGCTTTTGAAAAAAAACTGCCAGCTAACTTGTAATGTGATAGGCGGCATCGTTTCTGACTTTTTTTTCTTCTATTTTGTCGTTCTTCTTTTTTTCACTTTTTTCTCAGACACTCCCCATTTTTTTACTCCTTATGTTAAAAGAGGTCCTTAAGAACTAGAAGACAGACGACGATGCAAGCGAAGTAAAAAAATATTTTTTCTTCCTTGAAATAAATGAATGTCAACGTTCTTTTTTCTCCAGCGAGTCCAAAGCTTTAAGATATAGTTTTATCCTTTTAAAAAAACATAGCTTTTTTTCAAAAATTAAATTGCTTGTTTCAAACCTTTTTGCTTGTTTTTCAATTGACAAGCAATAAATTTTTTGCTAAACAGAAAAAATAAGAAAAATGGAGCCAATATTTATATTATTGAAGTGAAAAAAAACAACAACCATGAAGGATGTTGCTGCAAATTGGTCTCAGCTTGCTTTTACTGATGCTGCTTCTTTCCTTCGACTACTGGCTAATTACTGCCATTTTTTTGTTTTTATTTTTCTTCAACGTGACACTTATTTTCTTTTTATTTTTCAGTCATTCATGTTTGAAAGCTCCTTAAGCTTAATTGTTCCTGAATGGGCTTTATCTGATGGAAATATTGATGTTGACTATCATAAAGATTGGCTACCCCTTAAAAAACATTTCAAAATGCCATAAACCATGATGATGAATAGAAGGACGGGAGAATGAAAAATGTGATGTTTTATCTATTTTTTTAAAAACTTTTTTCTAGGATTTTTAAGTTTTGGATTTTAAAGTTGTTTTGTAAAAGCGAATACATAGGTTCTTAATTTTGGGCTTTACGAAGAATTTTTTGTCGTGAATTAATGTATTCTATTTTTTAACCACCGTTTTTTTTGTTGTTTAATTTACCACATTCATATAATTTTGCCCTTGCCATGACTTAAAATGATTAATAATTTCCATTGATTTTATTACTTTGTGTTTTTAATGGAATAAAGTTATTTTATTTTTTAAATTTATTGCTATAATAATAAATTTTGTCAGTTGTTTATTACTGACTTTGATATTTATTTGATATTTTTTAAAGCCCAACAATATTTAATACTTTTTTTAGATCTCATTTATTATTAGCATTTTTTATTTTAACCTTCGATCTCATTTTTTTATTTTTATTATTTTTCTAACCATGACAGCAAACCCAAGTGCAAATGATCATCTTTTACCTCTGTCACTTGAAGGTAAGTTTTGTTCACAAACCCTTGCAAATATAAAGTTAATCATTAAAAAGCTTTTTCTTTCTTCAGAAAGCGCCCAATTTTCATTGGAAGATGAGGACGAAACTCGAAATGGTGCTGATAAGCAACAACGTCAAGGTCTTCTAAACCCTTTAAATCTCGCAGCCACCTCTTCACTTTCCTCATCAACTTCCACAACTCAAAGGTTTCCATCATGGCGAGATAAAAATCAAACAACCCAAAGAGAATCTTCACGTTTGACGGATGAAATTGAACTTGATGATGCTGATTCAGGTTCAGATGATCTTGAACTTTTGCCACCTTTTACTTCTTCGGCGGGAACAAATACAGCAACAAAAAATGCTAAAAGAAAATTGAATAAAATATTTCGATGTTGTTCACCGCATTTTGTTGCACCCAAATGCTCGATAATGTAAAAAAAAAAAACAGTGTGTTTTATTCAAGTTCAATAAGAAAAATGACAGCTTTCAAAGAAAATGTTGAAAGAAAAACTAAGTTTTTAACGGGTTTCATTAATTTTATATGCTTTACTCTTCTTTTTTTTTGGTTTATTTCAAACCTTTTTTCTATCATTATTTTGATCTCAAAAAGAAGAACCATGTTCTTGAAATTTTAATAGTTGCAATCATATATATTATTTAATTTTAAAATAAATCACTTTGTTAACAAACATATAAAATCCCTTGCAAATACTGTTCTAAAGCTTTACATTTGATCAAAAAAAATTTTTAGATTGAAGTAAATTTCTGGTGGAAATTCTTTAAATAAAAAGTATTTTTTACATTTTTCATGCCTCACGTTTTCACCACGCCAAATGATGAAAATATTTTCATTTTTCACCCTCTTCAACCAATACAAATAGATTGCATTTTTCTCTTTTTTTGAAAACAAATTTTTTTCTTACAAATTAAACATTTTATTTTGATCATCAATCCCAAAACATGATAAAAAAAGAATCAAATTAAAGAAATAAAAACTTTTAAATTTTAATGGGTAAGCTATCTTGAAGAAGCAACAAGAAGTTGGGATTCACATCCATTAGCAATGAAGATGCTAAATTATGATTAATCATTCTTGCCGCGGCTGAGGCCGCCTTTACGACCCATTTCGACATATCCAGAGGTGCCGAGTTGTTCTTTACGGGTTGCACCTCCTTTGCGGCCGGCTTCAGCAACCTTTTCACGATCCCATGAAGCGAAGCCGCGATACTTTGGTTTTTCACCCCCCTTGTTTTCCATGATGAAGTAGGGCAGAAGAGCGAGAAGAAGAATGGATCAAAATGAAAGTATCTGAAAAGAAGCAAACGATATTTACTATGAAAAGAAGGTAAAGAAGAAAGTTAAGCGTTCTCGAAATAAAAATTTATAAAATGCCTTGGGAAGTTAATGAAAAATGAAAGTTTTTCTTTCAAATCTTATGAAAAAAGCTAAACATATCTGAAGCTTATTTAAATCCAACAAAATTAACCACGCCTTAGAAAAAAAGAATAGTGAAAGAATTATTTACAAAAGATCCAAAAAAAGAAAAGAAAGAGCTGCAGGTGAAAAAAATCAACGCTTTTCGGTGATCGTAAACTTCCGCTTTTGAAAAACATCTATGAAGGTATGTATTTGTTGTTTCTAATAGAAATTGGACAAAAAAGGAAATGTTGTGTTTATTCGGGTGCTTTCACATAAATAAATAAGAGCCGGAGCAAAAGTTGCCGATTTGATATTTTGGGAAACAGAAGATATGAATCTTATGATTGCGCTTGCTTTGAAGAAAAATTCTTTTTGATGAATAACAAACAAGCAAAAGATGGCATTTGAAAGGATTTAAATTTCAGCTGCAAACAAAAATTACGGTAGCATTAAAAAATAACTATCATAAAACTTTCCGCAGTTGCATATTATGGCTCAAAAAAGAATATGCATGCCAAATTTAATGAAAGCAATCAAGCAATAGCTTTTAACGTAATCAAAATTTATTAATTTGATTAAAATTTCTCTCTCATTTTTCTGTCTGATATAATTATATTATTTCCTCCAATTGTTTTGGAATTTTTACTTGAAATTGGTTTTAATTCTCTGTATTCAAATAATTTATGAACAAATGAAACTTTTTTTAAAAACTTTTTAACAAAAATGCAAAAATAATGGAAGAAAGGGTCACTGAAAGATTCCATGAAGATGAACTATTTTCATCATCGGGAGTTTCCTCCCATCTTTCAGTTACAGGAGTTTCAAATGTTGTTAATTCAGTAAAGATGTGAACTTGTTCTTCTTCGATTGGAAGTTTTGTTGTTGTAGGAAGTGGTGCAGCTGTTGTTGGTGAAGTGGTTGTAGGTGATTGAGTGGTGGATGATGATACATCCGTGCTGGTTATAACTTCATCAGACGTTGTTGATGTGGATTCTAAAGATGTGGTGGTATTTGAAGTTGGTTCGGTTGTATTAGTAGTAGTGATTGGAGGAGGAATTGTGGTACCTTTAGCTGGTGTTACCTGAAAATAATTTAAATTAATTTTATCCTCTTTAAGCTTAAAAATAAATCTAACATCTAAAAGAGGCTTACATTTGCTAAACTTAATCCACTTATAAAACTCAAACATAAAACAAAAATACCAACAACTTTATTCATAATGAATCAATTATTAAAAGCTACCCTTAGTTTTCAATTTCAAAAAAAACCGTTTAAAAGTTTCTTCCGATTTTTAAAAATAATGCCTTTATGAGTTTGATCTCCAACTATTTATATGGGAGGCGTTTAATATTAACGGAAATTTCTGTTAAAATGTTAAAATTTGATTCAACCAATAGCTTACGTTTGAATAGGCCTCCCGAAATGTTTGTTTTTCGCTTTTCTTTGATTACACACGTATCTTTTTGAATCAACACCGTAAATGGCAAAAGGGAAAATTTTTATTTAATTACTCATATCTTGGAAAATGGTTTATTTTATATTTCTCTTTTCATTTTCATTTCCAAAGTTTTCTTCGATGTAACCAAAAAAATTAAAGAAATCATAAGCTTTGAATGTGTTGTGTTAGAAATATCTCACATGATTTGGGAACTTAAAAAGGAGCGTAATCTGTTAATTTTAAATGGTGTCTGAAAACTTTTTTGAATACTGTGGATGCCTGCAAAAAATAATAATCGCAAAATTCCATGATGACTCAAAATTTTAAACATATTTACAATTCATAGTTTCTATGAAAAATCAAATTATAAAACCACAATTGCGTAATTTATTTTGTATTTTTCAATAAACCAAAAAATAAATAAACAGTAGAAAACAAAAGTCTATCAAAATCAAAAACACAATTTCCGGTGATCACAAACAGTTTATTTTTGTGGAGTTTAAAGGATGCGCAAAAAAATAAATGTTTGCATTTATGCTTTTTGGACCGTTTGTTTTCCCCCATAAAAAACACTTTTAGTTTTTATCATCATCGCTACACCTCCGTCATGGTTTATGACTATCAATTCTCGATTTCGCCGATAATTTCATTATTCTCTGCAAAATTCCCGTTAATTGTTGAGTTCGACAGAATTTTATAAAATTTTTAAATCGAATTAGATTTTTTTAACAATGGTCCTTTTTTTCTCTCTTTGACGTAAGCAAAACTTTTTGTTTGGCTTTCTTGCTTTCTTTATTTATTGTATTTAAAAAAAGTTTAAACTTGATTATCATAATCTGTTTTTAAAACAAAGGCTCCTCCGACAATACTAAACTTTTAAATCGATCGTTTTCGTTTTTATTTTTTTTACTTTGTGCCTTTTTTCCGATAATTTCAAAAATTTTATTATTTCTATTCAAACATAAAACATATTTTTTCTTTTATCGAGTGTTATTTAGTTTCAAATGTTTTTGATATTTTTTTCTTTCTAAATTGGTTGGCTTCAAAGAAAAAAAGCTGACGACGATTGATTCATATTTTTTCTTTCCTTTTTCAACTGTTGCGATTTTCTTTTTTTCTTTTGAATGAAATCATAGAGAAAAATGCTTAAAATACCAATCGCTATTTTCGAAACATCGCAAATACATATTTTCGGCAAAAGTAAAAAACAATATTCTTTATGCGAGAAGTTAGACAGCTGAAAAAAGAAAATGCCAAAAGTTGATAAACGCTAACAAAAGGGATAACATTGGAAAGACGGATCTAGATTTAATTTGGCGATAACCAAGCTTCTGAACTCCTCATTCAGTTTAAGCAGTTATACTTCCAAACTTTGAATCTAAAATTCGATAGCAAAAAGAGATGACACAATAAAACGGATTTCGATAAGAAGAAAAAAAACTTTCACATCTCAATCTTTGATTGATGCGTGTTTGTGGCACATAACTACAAACAAAATAATTTTAAAGCAAGAAAGCATCTTTATTTTTATTGCAAGAAGCTTCTATTATTTTTCCATTTTGTTTCTAATTAAAAAAGCAAAACATTTTTTTACAGAAAAAAAAACATAAACCTTTTGTTCTTTCTTTTTTTCTTCTTCTTGTTTTGTTATTTTTGCTTACTTCAAATTTTCACGTGGTTGGTTGTTGCTTGCTTTTTTTTCAATCTTTTTCTTGATCCTAAAACAAAATAGAATCAAGCAACAACAAAAAAAAAAACTAAGACAAATCGCAACCTTTTTTCTACCCTTTTAATTTTATTGACGAAAAAATTCGATCTCCTCAAGCAAGCAACGGCAGATGAGGTTGTTGTTGTTGTTTGTGAACTCAAAATCATCGCTTGCTTATTTATTTGCTTGTTTCAGCTGTTTTAGTTAAAGAGGTTATAAAAACTTTTTTGCTTTCTTTTTTCGCTATCCTTTTTTAACAGCGGTGGCCATCGCTGAATTTTTACCAACCGCCACGTGATTTTAAAATAAACTCTTTCTATTTTATTTTATTCATTGCATTGTCGTCGTTTTTAATAAATGTAAAGCATTTTTTGTTTGTTTGAGTTTGTCCATAAAAAAATATTTTGTCTTTTTTTTTCTGAGGTTTAAAAATAAAAAAAAGGTGCATAGAAACAACTTTTGACGTTGACGACGTTTATTTTGAAATTGCTTGCTCGCGTAATTGCTAAGATTTATTGAAGTTTTAAAAACTATCACCGAGACTCGGGAGATAAATTTTTGCAGCATGTTTTTTAAATTTTTTAACTTCAAAATTTTAAGAACACTGATTGAGAAAAAAAACTAACATTCTTTTAGAAAAATTTTCCAAACCCAAATTGAAGCGGGAGGTCTTTTTTTTTTACCGCTTTCACAGCTTTGTTCATTTTTCCTATTTTTAAAACCAATAAAAAAAACAATGGAAGCCAAAAAAGTGCATATTTTATTTTAAAAAAAACAAAACAACAAAAGCTTGGAAGACAAATTTTTTGACTCAAATAAATTGCTTTACTAACATTTAAAAAAAAATAAAACCACGTTGTGACTTGAAATAAAAAAAAGTGAGTTAATATTTTCTGGGCTTTTTGTAGTTATTAATAAACTAAAAGATTATTTATTATTAGCCTCTCATGTTTTACTACCATCAATTTAATATTTGACGCAATTAATGTATTTGTAAAAAAATAATAATTTACATTCCCTTGTCATGCTTTTTATGTAATAAAAAAATACTAAAAAAAAATAAGGCTATAATTTCTTTTAAAATAAATGACCTTTTTTAATATTTGCGATAGATGACCAAATTAAGAAAGATTTTATAATTCAAACTCCAAAAAACAAAACTCTTTTAACCTTCAATTTTTTTTAAATGCCTATAATATTTAAAAAAAAAAACAAAAAAATAATGTATAACTTCCTTTTTTTATATGAAAGTTAATCTGCTTTCATGGCGTCGGCTGCGTCCAAACAATTCAAAATTGATGATGAATTCCCATTTTTTGACTCAAAACTTTTTTTTTTATCATTCTCGACTTTTTCTTCTTTTTTCCATAACTTTGAATGTATTATGCTTCCGTGAATAGCAAAAGAAAAAAAGGTTTATTCATATTTTTTTTTATTTTTTAAAGAAGAAAAAATTGAGTTATTCGTGAGAGAAATGTCTTTTTTAAAAAAAAAGCAATTTTTCTGCAACAAATTTCAACTTTTATTTTCTTCTGGCATTTGAAGTTGCAATTTTTTATAATTTTTTGCATGCTTGAAAATATATGTACATATATATATTTTTTCTTAATTAATTATTGTCTAGTTGAAACTATGTTTCAGAGGAAAAATAATTATTTTGCTATTTGTTTGTGATAATTTATTTAGGGCTCTACTCCTGAGTTTGCTATAATATGAAGAAGTTGCTCTCATTGATTACTAACTATGGCGAAAGAGAGTTGTAAGCTAGCATTAGATTATTTAGCTTTTATCGAATACTGTAATCTCAAATGTTATGATTTTTTTTATCAAACTTTGATAGTTTTCATTCTATTTTTTTTTTATCTTTCCTCTTTTTTATTGCAAGAATGATTCACATTTTTCTTCTTTTTTGCTTATCATCATTTTTGGACATTTTTTTGTTTGCGCTCTTCCAATAACACCAACAAAAAAAAAGAAAGAGAGCAACCAACAACTCCCAAAAAAGCGTTGCGAATTTTATTTTCAATTTTAGCCATTTTTTTTGCTAAGAATAAACCACCACATTTTTCCCCATCAATCTTCTTCTTATTTTTTCTTCCTCGCCATTTGTCAATGACGCCTTTTAAAAAATTAAATAATTTTTTTCTTTTCATCAAAAATAATTAAGATTCCTCTTTTTTGTTTGAACCAAAACATTTAAGTTGCTTGCTTCCTTTTCCATTTTTAAAAAGCATATCTTTATTTATCTCTCTTAATATAAGTTTTTTTTATAAAGCATCATTTCCATTAAATTACAAAGCACCATTCTTTTTTTACTGTTTGATTATTCGCTTGACCATTTATTTTTTTTCTTCTTCTATTTTGTTCAATTGCATGCATATTTGGCTAATAATCAAAACTTTATAACAAAAATAATTTATCATTAATTTTGCTGCAAACTATTTTAACCAACAAAAAAAAGAAGATTCTTTACAATTTTTAGTGAACAATGGTGTTTAAAAATAGCTTTGAGATTGAAGCAATGCTACTAAAAATAGTATCTAAATGTTACATTTACCAAACATTGAAAAATATTTTTCGACAATGAGGCAAAAAAAATGCAGCGCAAAATTATTATAAATTTTTATTTTAATTTGTTTGTTATTTTTAACTATTTTTAGTATTAAGAAAAGCTTGTTGTGTTTTGCTATCGTAATTAGCCTTTCTCAACCCTCATTTTATAATTAAAAGCTTAGATTCTTTCTTAAAAAATATTTTTTACAACTTTTAAAAAAATATTATTAGTTTTTATGTTTTTTGATTTTTTTATATTCATAAATTATCTCATCATTTTTTTTTTGTCGTAATTCATTCCAATAATCATAAATAATAATGTGCCAATAATATAAAAATTCTTTAACCTCTGCTATGACTTAAGCATTTGGCAGCTTTCTTTCCTGCATGCTTATTTAACTTTTATTTAGTCATATGATATTCGTGAAAGCATGTTTTAAAAATGAAATTCCCATCCTCTTTTTTTGCCTTAAAGACTTCTGCTTCTTTATTTTTTACCTTTTTGCAAATTTTTTCTTTGAAACTCTTTACTGTTTTTTATCGTGACTCCTTTTTTTCTTGGCTGACACAAACCCGTATTTATTTTTCCATAAACTTTTTTTACTATTTTAATTTACTTTTTTGCAACAAAAAATATGTTTCAGCTCCACCCCCACTTTCTTTTTTTCATTAGAAAAAAAGGGTGGAAGAAATAAAAAATGCAGAATACTCGAGATTATCAACGTGGCGCCGGCGGTGGTGGAGGAGGTTCTAATACTGGCGGTACTAGTGCTGCAGGTAATGGAGATGGTCCAGCATCTGGAAGTAGTGGTGCACAAACAAATTCAGCAACTATTAATAATGAAGATGAAAAGAAACTTAAATCTTCACGTTCACAACCCTCAGGTTTAGAAAGAATGAAATCCCTTCATCGTCGATTATCAGCGAAAGCTAAAACAAATTTGTAAGTTTTGAAACATTTTTTACCGATGGTTTTTAATTTTTTGCAATTTTATCTGTTTTAAAATCATGAGTCTCCTTCTTTTTATTTTAAAGAAAAATGTTCATTTTTTTTATGGAAAACCATTTGCAAGAATTGGTTTCTTTAAAGAAGACTAAAGTAATCAATCAAAATACAAATCTTTGATTTTTTTGTAGTTTTTTTTTTTGAGGTTCTCAAACAAGAAATCTTACTCTTAATTTATTTTTAGTTTCTTTTTGGCTGATGTTTGCGCTACCTTTTTCTGCAACTTTTTTGTTTTAGTAAAAAAATACTCACATCGAGCCATTTTAAGATAATAATACACCCATACCATAATTTTCTCATTGTTTATTTTTAAGTTTTGGTTGTTTCTCGAATTTTGAATTTCGGTATTTATGAAAGAGAGAAAAATATTTCATTTTCTGATTATGGGGCAGCATAACGAACATTCGCGCATGCTTTTAAAATGAATTCCGAACCGTGATCACTCGTATTTGATTTTTTGACTTTAGGTATACTTCCAGTAAAGATTTTTTTATCTAAAAAATTCTTTAACTAGTCTTTAGCTTTTTTGTTTTTATAAATAAAGCTTATAAAGAAGGAGTGGAGAAAGCTAAAAAGTTTTTCCATAAATAGTATACATAGAAAAGATACAGAATGCTTTTTATCTTTTACTCTGCAAATGGTTTAGAATTTTCTCAAATATGTTTTTTTTCTAAAACTTAAAGCCACAAGTATTATTCAATGTCTTGAGAAAACGTAAAATAGAAGCAAACTTAAAAATTTATTTTCCACTACAAAATTTGGCTCATTTATTTTTGTTTTAAAACTTTAGTTTTCTTGAAATTGAAAAATCATTCTTAATTTTTTTTAGTTTGGATTCAATTTAAAGATACAATTTACAAGGGACCTACCAGACATGTAACTTCGTGTCGCTTAACGTTCCTCTATTAAATGATAGATCCTGTATTTTTATAGTTGGAGCCGGAGTAACTTTTCCCCACCGATTCAAATGTTTGAAAATTTTTAACTATAAAGTTTGAATTAAAATGCCACTTTCCTTATAAGCTCTTTTGGCAAACAATGATTTGTTGACTTTATGGCGCAATGGTTATTGCTTTTGCCTTTGATCCGAAGGTTTCAAGTTCGAAGCCTGTAGGGTCAAAAATTCATTTTTGACTTTTTTTACTTTTGTTATTTGACATTTCTCAATTAATTTTTTTTGTGTTAATTATTTCACTTTATTTCAAAACAAAAGTTTAACAAAATTAAAGATTATTTTCAGTAGTAATTCAAAATAATTTTTTTTAATATTTTTTCGATTTGAATCTGTTTTTCAAAAATTTTTAAAGAAACTTTTGGATTTTATTCAAGGTAATTAAACATTAAAATTAGATAATAAGAATAATATAATATTTTTTTATTAATAGCATCGATGCATATCAAACACGAAATGTTCTAAACAAAAATAGTTGGAACAATGAGCACATTTTATTTGTGCACGGGAATTACAGTTGTGGCATTTTTTATCAATTTCAATGGCATCAAAACAGAATTCAACTGGAGTTAAAAAGGGTGGTGGAGCAACTTCAAGATACCCAGAAGCAAACCATGCAAATTTGCCCAGGTTATGAAATCGTGAAGCAGAGAATTGTCCAAGTGTAAGATCAAGAAGTGTTGCAATTCCAACGCGATTAGAAACATCAAATGTTTTGTGTTCTCTTCTCATTTTGTTTGAAAGAAGGCGGTAAAAAGATTTAAATTGCCTATTCCAGAAAACGTCCAATGGTTGAAGTTCTGATGTAGTTTTTGGTGGAATGATACAAACTTTTGCATGCTCTTCATCATCTTCTTCATTATTAAAAGCCTTTTGCCATCCATTCCATGAATCAGCAAGCAAAACACATCCCTTTTCACTATTTGGTTTAAAAACATTTTTGTACCATTCGATAGCTAATTCAGAACTCATCATCCCAGAAGTCGATGAAACAGCATATAAATTTTTAAATTTTTCAAGTTCTCGATGAAATTTTGCTGGTTTTATTGGTTCGGCAAAACAAACAAGGACAGGAAGTTGAAGTTTACCAGAGGCACTTATCACTGGTTGAACCGTAAAGGAGTGAGTAAGTGCGTTTAATTTTTGCGCTTTGCAATATACTTTCTTTAATCCTTTATGAGCCAAGGTTCGTCCGAAAACCATTTCTTTTTTAACTCCAGTTTGATCAGAATTGAATACCTATAATGGAGTCACATGAAATAAAGGCAGAAATTGTAGAATATTAATTTTTTAAACCCCATATTTTTTTAATGTAGAGCAAACAAATACATAAAAAAAAATCAAAATTAAATTAGCCCATAAATTGACTCTATGAACACATATGTTTGTTTTGCCTTCCTTTTTTAATAGAAAAATGAATTACCATATCATGTGGAGTGCTGCTCAACAATGGTTTGACTTTAGCTCGAAAAACTTTCACTGATTCTTTAACTGCTTCAACATTATCCATTTCCTTCTTTGTAACGTACGCATTTATTTTGCGTCCAACAATTCGATATTTCTTTTTCAAGCGATTGAGCCAAGATGGACTTGCTTTAAAGTTTTCAGCACCTAATTCAGCGGCGGCTCTCAATGCAATATCAATGAGATCACGATCGTGAACATCTTCCAAATCTTTTCTCATGCTTTCGAATTCATCGATTACGGCTTCCTCAATTTTTCGATATTTTTCAAAAATGCTTCCTTCTTTTTTAAGGTATTCACGCATTCTGTAACAATAAATCTTATTTTATTTTTATGATAAAAGTTAAATAGTACCTGTGGATTTGATTGACATGGGTTAGGCGAGTGTAATTATGTTGAACTCTTGAAAATTTCCATTTGTCGTTATCAAAATGATTTAAAATTTCTTCCCATTTTTCGGGGATATATAATTTTTCAAGGCTTCTCCGTTCAGCCCGTTCAGCAGAAGTCTCAACATAATCCTCATCGTTATCACCCCCTGCAAGATTTTCTTCGTCATCCGATATTTCTGGGTCAACTCCGTCGATAAAAAAATCGAGAGAGTATTGTTCATAATCAAGATTGGAGAGTAAACCTATAAAAAAAAAGAATAAAAATTCTTTAAATAATATATGAAAACAAACTTTTGATGTAAGAAAATTTTTTCTTTTCATTTCTTGATAAATTTATAGGATCCAAAGCTATTCCAAATTGATCCACTAAAGCCTTTAAAATAGCGGGGATTTTTATATCATTTCTATTTCTTCCCAATAAAGTTGCTGTTTTCATATTTCCTCGACATCCTTTATTTGAGCGAACGTGCTAAAATAAATTTGAGATATTTAACAAACTTTTTTAACTTTTTTTTAACCTACTTTACGAAAATTAGCAGTTGGGGCAGTAATACAAGCGACTTGAGAATGAAAAGCAACCGGTAAAATATTTTGATTTTGCTGAATAAAAACAGCTTTAGGCTTGAAGCACACAAAAAAAATAATACAAAACACCACCAAGATAGGAACACCAATTACCATAGCATCAAAAAAACGTATAAAAGTAGTGGTAGATGGAGAAATTGTTGTTTGAAGGTTTTCTTCTATTTCTTCAGTTAGCTCACCAACTGGACAAGCGAGAACAACAATGAATAATAAAAATAATAGTTTCATTTCTTTTTCTATTTTTTATTTTTGCTAACAAAAAAATAAGAAAAAAATGGTTCAGGACTTTTAAAATTATAGTTTAATGTTTTTTAACCGTCCAAAATAAAACTGCAAAATGGAGAGAGCTAAAGGCGATTTTGAAAAAGAAAAGTTGATGATTTTTTAGTGAAAAAAAAAATAAACAAAGAAATGTGCTAATGACCGGCGCTAAAAGCTGATATTTTTAATCATCATTTTTAGACAAAGAAGTAAAAAGAGAAAGTCTGCGAGGATGGCCTTTTACAATCGTTAAAAGGTCAGAGAAAAAACGAAACAAAGCCAACCGATATAAACAAAAAGAATTTGGAAAAAGAAAATGCCGCCGACAAAAAAGAATATGGAAAAGAAAAATGTTGAACATATTTAAAATAAAGTGATAACTAACACAAAAAATTTTTGAATTATTACTGAAAATAATCTTTAATTTTAAAACAAAAGTGCAACCCACAGTAAGGTCACGTTTTCTCGACACGAAATTTTTTTTTTAAATTTTAACTGTAATTCTTTATATGGTAATGTTTTTTATATTTTTGTAATTAAATTCATAATTTGGAGATGATAAGGAAGCTATTGATACCCAATTTCATCGAGACTGGTAATGATTTTGCCGATTTACGCCCAATTTTAACTTCAAAAGCCTACTAGTTGGTCCAGACCTATCAGAATTAAAATCTGTCTATCCAGGCTTATTCCCCACATAGTCATGAACCTCCCAACTTGACACTTTCTCATAATTCTTGAAATTCGCGGAGATTCACGCATTTTAGTGCAAGGTATAGGTGCAAGTAGACACATTCCTTGCACTAAAATGCGTGAATCTCCGCGAATTTCAAGAATTATGAGAAAGTGTCAAGTTGGGAGGTTCATGACTATGTGGGGAATAAGCCTGGATAGACAGATTTTAATTCTGATAGGTCTGGACCAACTAGTAGGCTTTTGAAGTTAAAATTGGGCGTAAATCGGCAAAATCATTACCAGTCTCGATGAAATTGGGTATCAATAGCTTCCTTATCATCTCCAAATTATGTATTTGATTACAAAAATAATTAAAAACCATATCCCAAACATGAACTTCATCGAAAACTGAAAAAAAAAAGTTGTTGGGTCTCGGCACGGTCAACAATGAGCTTATAGTGGCAACCATATTAAAGTGAAATAATTAACACAAAAAAAATTAATTGAGAAATGTCAAATAACAAAAGTAAAAAAAGTCAAAAATGAATTTTTGACCCTACAGGCTTCGAACTTGAAACCTTCGGATCAAAGGCAAAAGCAATAACCATTGCGCCATAAAGTCAACAAATCATTGTTTGCCAAAAGAGCTTATAAGGAAAGTGGCATTTTAATTCAAACTTTATAGTTAAAAATTTTCAAACATTTGAATCGGTGGGGAAAAGTTACTCCGGCTCCAACTATAAAAATACAGGATCTATCATTTAATAGAGGAACGTTAAGCGACACGAAGTTACATGTCTGGTAGGTCCCTTGTTAGTTAAGTTACAGATGAGAGAATATCGAATAATTTTTGTTACAGTGGAAAAAGTTTTAGAACCTTTCACTAAGTATTTATCTTTTTTATAATGTCTGTCCAGTTCATTCATTTCTTCACAACCAATCAATAACAAAACTTTTATTTTTCAAAAACAAAAAAACAAAATTTTGCAATTGTTTTTTCGTGCATTTTTTTTAACCTCGCCTCTTTCTTTTTTTATTTGATTGGTTCGCAAAGACCAATGGACCAAGCTGGCTCATTGCCATCAATGTTTTTTTCTTCTTCTTTTTAAACCCATTTTTTTCGTCGTTCTTTCACTTTAATTTTTTATTTTCCTTCTCTTTGATAAAAACATAAAATTGTTAACAGACATACACACAAACACACATACTTTTTTTATTTTATTTGAATCTAAAAACAGCCAAATAGAATGCGGAGAGAGATAAACATGTGACCAAAGGAAAGAAGGACGAAAAAAAAATTTCTTTACTTGCTATTTTCGTTTAGAAAAAAAAATATAAGCGAGAAAAGGGAACAAACTTGAACACTCCCCATTTATTTATTTTTTTTTCATATATTCTTTCTCTCTTCGCGTATTTTTTTTTTTGCGGTTCCTTAATGTTCATCTTTCTTTCTTCTTTTTTTAACAATAAAACAACAACGACTGCGACCAAAACTTGTGTATGTGTGTGTGTTTTTGTATTCTTCACGTAGTAAACAAGCGCAACATGAGAGAAATATAGGGAAAATGAATAGTTAGCTAGAGCTTCTTTTTTGTCTTCTCATTATCTTTGGTTTCAAACTACTTTTTTTTTCTTTCTGTAAGCACCACAAAATTGATTTCTTTCCACTTTTTTGTTTCCTTTCGCACGGTGAATGGTAGTAAACAAAAAAACACATAATAACTTTTTTTTAAATGGATTACTTTTATTTCAAAGAATTTTGTTGTTTTGATTCTTTCTTTCTATCCTTTTTTCGTGGTTTTTATTTTAAAAAATCTAAAATCCATTTTACTTTTGTTTTTAGTCCATTTAGAAAGATGGCTTCAACTGAATTAACCAAAGCTGAGCGAGAAACCAAAGCGCAAATTAAAATTGCCAATTATGTTCTTAAAGAAACATTAGGCGTTGGAACTTTTGGTAAAGTTAAAGGTAAATTCATTTTCTAATATCCTTAAAAATTATTAATTATATTTATTTTAGTTGGAATTCATGAAGCAACAACCTATAAAGTTGCTGTAAAAATTTTAAATCGGCAAAAAATTAAAACATTGGATGTGGTTGGAAAGATTCGCAGAGAAATTCAAAATCTTTCCCTTTTTCGTCATCCACATATTATTAAGCTGTAAGTTAATTTCATTTATGCCTGAGCTCAGTTTGTAGCGTGATTTTAAACAAAACGACTCTGAGGAATATAACATTTCATTTTATTGTGATGATGCAATACTAAAGCACATTTTTGAATTGACTTAAAATTCCCACAAATGAATGACTTTGGTGTTGCAAACTAATCTATAACATTTATTAACCAATATTTTTGACCTTTCAGATACCAAGTAATTTCAACCCCATCAGACATATTTATGATAATGGAATATGTTGCTGGTGGAGAACTTTTTGATTACATTGTAAAACATGGAAGATTGAAAACCCCTGAAGCTCGACGATTCTTTCAACAAATTATATCTGGTGTTGATTATTGTCATCGACATATGGTGGTTCATCGGGATTTAAAACCAGAAAATTTACTTTTGGATGAAAAAAATAATGTTAAAATTGCCGATTTTGGTTTATCCAATATTATGACCGATGGTGATTTTTTGAGAACTTCATGTGGATCACCCAATTATGCCGCACCTGAAGTTATATCTGGAAAACTTTATGCTGGTCCAGAAGTTGATATATGGTCTTGCGGTGTTATACTTTATGCTCTGTAAGAAATTCTTTTTCTTCACATTTCATCAGCTCTTTAAATAAAATAAAAATTTTTAGGATGTGCGGTACGGTACGTTGACGTTACTATTCTTACTTTGAGAGGGAGGGAGATCACTAAATATTTTTGACACCTCCGTTCCCCCAAACATGCCCATGTTAATTTTTATCTCTCTTTCACATGATAATCTTTCATGAGAAAGTTTATTATTTAATGAAAAATTTTTTATTTAGTTACCATTTGATGATGAACACGTTCCAACATTATTCCGAAAGATTAAATCTGGAATCTTTCCAATTCCTGATTATTTGGATAAATCCATTGTTAATTTACTTTTACACATGCTTCAAGTGGATCCAATGAAACGTGCAACCATTAAAGATGTTATAAGTCATGAATGGTTTCGAGTTGATCTTCCTGCATATCTTTTTCCACCAATAAATGAAAATGAAGCATCCATAGTTGATATGGATGCTGTGAAAGAAGTGTGTCGACTTTGTCATGTTGATGAAAATGATGTTACCACTGCATTATTATCTGAAGATATTCATAATCCATTAAATATAGCTTATAATCTTATTGTCGATAATAAGCGCATTGCAGATGAAAGTAAGATATTTATTATCAAAGTTTTTGTATATATCTATTAATACATTTAAATTTTTAGTCTCGCTTGGTGAACAATTACTTCATCCAACGGCCATTCAACATGATAGCCGTCCAGGATCTCCATCAAATTCATCAGGACTTGATAAAGCCATTGGAGCAGTTCAAATTCATGCTCGTTCTCATACTGCTGGCCCAACGGTGAATTCCCCACATGCTTCAAATCCATCGGGCCTTGTTGCTGCAGCAATTCCATCTCCAACATCTACAGCACCTCGAGGTTCGTGTATTCACCATATGGCTCTTCCCCAAGGGCAACGCTTTTGTTCGCCCGATTGCGAAAAATGTCCCAAATGGGGCGCAAAAGAGTGCCTTTTTTCTGCACAACCCAAAAATCTTGCTTATTGTGATCTTTGTCCAAAATACGGTGCTCCAGGTTGTACATTCTCGCCAATAACGGACGAGGATACATCAGCGGCAATATCCGAAGTCACATCTAAAGTCAATGCTCATAATTCAGCCGTGACCAATGCCCTTACTGCCAATCCTGCCATTATTGAAGCTGCAACTCGTCGAGTTTTAAAACAACGCAAATGTGAGTTAAGCTTTAAAAAGCTTTTACTTTCTATTAACACTAATAATCTAAAACATAATTTAACCCTGAATAAAGAATTTCGTTTGTTTGAGCCTAACTGATACTTAAAGATTAACTAAATATAGTAAAATTTCGAACAATTAATTCATTATTTTTCAGCCGCAAAAATGTCCATTGAAGAATTTTATAATGCTATGCCAGCGGGTAAGCTTCATCATCAAGACCAACTGATGCATCGTCATCCTGAAAGAATTCCTGGTAAGGCATTTGAATAATTAATCGACGATAATAATAATACTCTCGAAAACTGAAGTGCATATTAATTAACAAACAACTCATTAATCCCTTGATTTTCTTTCCATAAACCTTTTTAACTAACATTCATTCTGTGGTGATAGTTTTTGTTTGTAAATTTTCCCTAATGTTATTTTTCGATCCTATCCTTTTCCCTTTTATTGCACTTCAGGTTCGAAAAAAATAACTTCATCTCTTCAACATCAAGAAAGTTTAGAATCTGCTCAACAAGCTGCAGCAGCTGCGGGTGGAGCTGGTGCCGTTTCACAACCATCACCTAATTCTCGATCTCCTCATGTTAAACGTGCTAAATGGCATCTTGGAATTCGATCACAAAGTCGTCCAGGTATATTATTTATATATATGTACTAAATATATGGATTATATATAAGTTTTTAGATGATATTATGTATGAAGTATTTCGTGCAATGAAAGCCTTAGATTTTGAATGGAAAATGTTAAATGCTTATCATGTTATTGTAAGACGAAGAATGTCCAATGCAACCGAAGCTGAAGTTTGTTTTCCAAATCTTCATATAATTATTAAAAGATAAATTTTTTTATAGCAAAGACCAAAAATGTCTCTTCAACTTTATCAAGTTGATCAGCGAAGTTATTTATTGGATTTTAAAAATCTTATTGATGATGAAAATGAAATCACTAAACTTCTTGGTTCACGACATGCATCAGTTTCATCTCCAATTCGCCCAAATTTGCGTAATTCTCGTGCTCAATCACTGCCAATGCCAATGGATGTCACAAAACGAGTATGAATTTTACTGAAACAAATAATGATTTACTTACTTATCTCTTCTTTTTTTTTCAGGCAGCTGCCGCAACTGCTACCGTAAAAACTGTTGTCGAAGAAGATACAGGAGCCGCAAAGCAATCACAAACGATGCAATTTTTTGAAATGTGCGCTGCCTTAATTGGTTCATTAGCACGTTAATTAATTTTTACCAACGACCAAAATATTTTATATGCTTTCACCAAATCCTTCAATGGTAGTATTTTTTTCAATCAAATATTTTTATTTAGCTATAAATAAGAAAATGCGGGATTTTTTTTTCTTAATGAAATTATATTATCAAACATTCAAGACTTAAGAAAACGGTTTTTTTATTTACTCAAAATTTAATAATGAATTATTCTGTTTAAAAAAAATAATATTATTATTTAAAGGCAAAAAATTTATAAATTAATTAAAATATGATAATATCTTATTTTTATTTTTTATTATTAGTGCAAATTCGAAAAAAAAGAATGCCTTGTATTTTTCTGTGTTTTATCTATCTATCATGGTGAAGCGCGTTGTTTGTTGTTAGCCAGTGCTCAATTATTTTTGTTTTACATTTTTCTTTCTTTCACGAGTTTTGGCCTAAATATTGTTATTTTTATTCCTTCAATTTCTTTTTTATAAATATCTTCTTCTGTTGCCAAAAAAATTATTAAATAAACTATTGTATATAATAAATAACAACATTCTTTATTTAATGTGTAAACTGCAAAAAGCAGAAATTTAAAAAGTATTTTTATGTAAAAGCAGCTACAGTAAAATAAAACTCGATTATTCATTTTTAAAACCGACTTTGTCTCGCCATGGTTTTTATTCTTCTGAAAAGCCTATATAATCAAGAATAGGAGTGACCATCAGAAAATACAATCAAACCTGTCATAAAAAATTTCAAAATCTCCATTCATTCATTCACCTTCTTTTGTTTGATTTTGACCATCATTTTTTTTATAATCTTCTTTTGAGAAAAGCAAAGTAGAGCAGTAGAGCGATGCCAATACAACATGAAACTATTGAAACTAGAATTTAAATCGGAAATTAAGTCTCAAAAAAAGGGTTTGGTCAATGTCACTTAAAAAAATGAAGGCAAAATAAAAAAAACGTGTTGGATTCGATCAACAAAAGAAAAGAAGGTTGTTTGTGTAAAAACGCCTCTAAAAAAAGGAATCATTGTGTGAAAAAAACTTTGAGAATCTTTTTGCATAAAATTTATTTTCTCTCTGCTTTTTTTTTAAATTTTGTAGTGAAATTTTAGTTTTTTAGTTTTTCAATAATCATGAGATGGTTAGGATTTTTGTTAGCAGTAACTTGGGTTGCAGCGACTAATGGAGCAGCTATTTTGCCTTTTAGTCAGCAGGTTTTTCATGAAGAAAATATTACTGGTTAGTTCTCACAAATCTTTTATATTTTTTTTAACCAATGAGGTTCAGATGCTTTAACAGGTGAAACCAGAAGAGCTCCAGGAAATGGAGGAATGGACCTTGAAACTTTTACTAAAAATGCTGCAATTCGAACTAATCAAGTAAGTTTCTCTCATCCTTCCTCTCAGAATTTGCTTTACTGTAGTACCATTTTTTAATGATCAAAAATTTTTCGAATCGCATTTTTATTTTTTCAGGAGAATGCAATCCTCCAACAACTTGCATTTCGTCGAAATAATATGTTAACAACCCGAGATGCTCCAACTTTCAACAACACTTTGGCTACTCAAGTTGCCGATAGTGACCTTATGAATGCCCTCCTTCATCCATCTTCCGCGGGACACTCGTCTCAAAGTTTTGGATTTCAAGGAATCGGAGGATTACCTCCATGGGAAAAGGATAGACTTTTATTAGAATTAATGGAACAAAATCGAAGACAGCAACTTGAAATTCAAAGACTCGTCCAACAAAATAGTAACACTTTTGCGATTTGAAGTTTTTACGATCGATTAAAAAATGGTGTAAATTTTAGTGATGCGTCAAGGCCGCCCAGTGATGCCTTTTATGGAAGAAGATGATAATAGAATTAATCCAAATTTTCAACCATCCCAACAACAGCAATTTGGACAACAACTTCCAATTATTGATTTAAGTAAACAACGAAGTGATTTAATAAATGCTCAACAACAAAATGGAATGCTTCGAGGTAATGGAAGAGGCGGGGATAATGCGGAACAACTTGCAATCCTAAATTCCATTCGAACTGTAACTTCAAGAGCTGCCAATGGATTAGATCAATTTTGTTAGTTTCCCTTATTTTGCATAGTTTTAAATTAATTTTTTATTGTAGCTCCCCAACAATCTTTATCTTCAAATGATTTTGAATTTCTTCGACGCCAAATAAACCCATTTGAAGCTCCTCAAAGACAACCCCATTTTCCATCACCACGTGGAATACCTTCGCAGCAACAGCAGCAGCAACAAGGCTTTTTCCGTGAAGATGTCACAGATGCTTTTGGTCGTCGTTTACCCGTTCAATTGAAGGATTTCACAACCATGAATGGAGTTTCAGCGGTTTCAGGTGAAGCTTATGTTGCAACTTCTTCAACAACTTCCGAACCCGAACGAGAATATCATAATGCAACGCCTCCAATTCCAGCACCACCAAGTTTGGAAGTTTTTAATAATAATGAAACTAAAAAACTGCTTAAAATTTAATCCATTGTTAATTTAATATTGCTATTGTCATAATTTTGTTTGTTGCTAAAAATTAGCTTTTAGCCCAAATCTCTAATAATTTCGCTTCAATAATATTACCATAATCTAATAACTCCATTGTTTGTTTGTATTTTTTATGAAAAAAGCCGTTATATGTCTTTCAAATAAAAATTTGTTATTTTCTCTCTCAATTCATTTGACTTTAATGTTCATTCAAAATTTTACTTTCTTTTCTATTTTTGAAAACAAAAACGAATGAGGAAAAAAACAACACTTCTCAAATTTGACATCATTGTGTGTTGTATATTATTTGTTTCAAATAAAAAAAATATTCCGCCGTTGCTGCTGGTTGTTGCTTACGTAATGAACTTTTTTTTGCTTCTTCCGAATATTTGCATTAAAATACTTCTGCCGACTGCGCCATTATTTTTTTCATTGAGTAAAATGGCTCCTTTGAAGCTTATCTTCTCCGCCTTTAATTCACTGCAAAAAAATATTTTTATTGGCGTTCAAGAAATTTCTTAGAAAACCCACGCAAAACTATTGACTGCTTTGAACTCAAATAGAAAAACCCTTTTTTATTGCTTTTTTTCTTCTTTCAAATGTTTTTGAATTTGATGAAACTATAGAGTCTGTTTTGTTTTTAAATGGAATCCCTCTTTTTTTCTGTCATTTTTTGAATGTTTTATTGGGGCTGCTTTTTCTCTCTTTAAAAGCATTGGTGCAACACAAAAATAAAAGCCAAAATATATAATATATATTCATGATGAAAAAAGAAAGGAAGGAATGAAGGGAAGTCTGAGACACGACTTTGAGGGAGGGCATGAAAAAAAAGCGTGGAGAAGATCGATATTGAGGCTCGCTTCCAATAAAAGAAAAAAGTCCAAAGCAAAAAGAAAAAAAAGCCAAAAGCTTTTTACGAAGCTGTGGCTTTTTTCGGCGGTCTTTTCATATTTTTTTCATCTGCTTTATTTAACATTCACTTTTACCCATAAACATTTTTAAAATACAATGTTTATAACATTAAAAAAAGTATTAACTAAAAATACTCTCGTAGGTTTATTATTACATATTTTTAATCTTCGTACTAACATTTCATGATTATTTCGAGCTTTTGTTTTGAGGATAAAAAATTATAATTATGGGTTACTCTTTTGACCAATTACACTATCTCTTCTCTCTCTCTTAAGACTTCCATGGTTATATTAGCTTTTTTTTCTTCCTTCTTTTTTCCGCAGTCATTTTTGTTATTTTGTTTTCCGCTATTTTTCCAAAATGCATTTTTCCACTTCAAAAAACAGAGCTCTCTTTAGCTAGCTTTTGCGACTGCTGCTTGCTTTCAGTAACGCATTGTTGTAATTAAGAAAATTATTCCTATTTTTTCTTCAATATATCTCCTTTTTTTACTTTTCTTGAGCCTTGAGGCAAAAATGAAATTGTGTTTTTTAAACATTTTAAGAAATAAACGAAAAATATTTCTTAAAAAGAAATAAGAAATATATTTTTTCTGTCATTAATTTTTCGTTAGTAGTTCGGGAGTGCCAGTCGGTTATTATGTTGCAGCAGCAGCTTCTAATACGGCGGCGGCAACGGACGGTGACTTTATGTGTCAAGTTTAATCAAGAATTCTTTCGTTTTCACAAATTTTTGTGTTGCCAGTTTTTATTAGAAGCTTTTAAATAAATTCCTTTTTTTGGTGGAAAAAAACATACGTATTTGTATTTTGCTTTTACTCCACCAAATGCAGCATTACTCCATTCTTCTTTTTTGGCGTATTTCCCTCGCCTACATTTTTTATTTCAAAGATATTTTGTTTTACAAAGTTGAAAATAAAATTTATATAAAAAAAGAATACATCAAACGGACCGGAAAGAGCTTTTAATGGAAGGGATAAAGAAAGACTTGATGCTTTCTTTCATTTTTTCTTTTTTCTGTTATTGATTATTTATCAATGTGCATATTTTTTATTTTTGTTGTTAATGCTTAAATATAACGAGTCGTCGTCTCATATTAAAAAATATTTAATACATGAATTAATGCATTTTCTTATTTGAATGTGAGAAGGAATCAAAAGTATTCTTTCCATTTTTTTTAGCATTTACATTGATAATAAAAAAAAGTTATTTCTTCATTCTTTTATTATTGAATTTTATGTAAAAGTTAATCTTTTTTCCTTTCGATGTATGGAAAGTTTTTTTATGTGACTAGAAAAATAGTCTCAAAAAATTGATTATTTTTAGCACCTGACTTACAGTTAAAAATTTTAAAAACAACTAAAAATAAATTTAGTGTTTTGACGTACATACTTTAAGATTTTAGTTATTTCTATTTCGATGCAGCAGCTATGACTTTTTCTTCTAAATTAAAATTTTATTTTGTATTTATTTAATATTTTTTTGCATCAAAATTTAAATTTTTCTTTATTTCCTTAAGTTAAAAAATAAAATTGTTAAACTTTCATAATCAAAAAAATCTGAATCCATAATTCAAAAGCATTTGCGGATTTTCTCTCGATCGAGTTACCTTTTTTACAGTCTTTTTTTTAAGTTTAATATTTTTTATTTTCATTGCTTTTGTAAATTTTTGACGTGTTTTATTTTCGCTGCCATTTTATTTTGCCGTTATCATAATTCTTTAAAAAAATATTTTTTTAGAAGCTAAAACTACTTTTTCCTTGGACAAAAAAAGTCAAAGAAAGAACGTCAATTTATCATTCTATTTTTTTCTTCTTCACAGTAATGTTAAAAAATACATTTCTTTTGCAAAAGTAGTTTGTTTCATCATTTTTTTTTCGTTGTTGTTAGAAACTAACTCCACTGGTATAAATTTTTGACTGACGGCAGCGGAGGAAGATTTTTGACAACAAAAGAGGAAAAAGGAAGGGATAATTCAATTTTTTGGCTTCCAAAAAATAAAGGGAAATATGACTGATTACGATTATTTAATTAAATTTTTGGCTCTTGGTGATAGCGGAGTTGGAAAAACATCTTTCTTGGTAAGCTTAAAAAATAATGATCTCGATAACCATAATCCATCCATTCATTTATATGTTTTTAGCATAGATATACGGATAATACATTTACGGGACAATTCATATCCACAGTTGGAATTGATTTTAAAGAGAAAAAAGTTGTAAGTTTTTTATTGCTTTAAAATTTGATGGAAAAGGAATAATTATTTATTCAATTATAATTTTAAGGTGTATAAAAGTGCAAAAGGTGGCTTTGGTGGACGAGGTCAAAGAGTATTATTGCAATTATGGGATACAGCTGGACAAGAAAGATTTCGAAGTTTAACCACCGCATTTTTCCGAGATGCTATGGGATTTATTTTAATTTTTGATATCACAAATGAACAATCATTTTTGAATATTCGCGATTGGTTGTCGCAACTAAAAGTTAGTGTTTAGTTTAAAATTACTTCAGCTAAAAAAACTCAAAAGATATTACTTTACTTCTTTTAAACTGAAAAATTTGTATTTTTAATAAGCCATTAATTTACTTTAGATCCATGCATATTGTGAAACCCCAGATATAATATTATGTGGAAATAAAGCAGATTTGGAAAATCGCCGTCAAGTATCCACTGCTCGAGCTAAACAACTTGCCGATCAATTGGGTTTACCTTATTTTGAAACTTCTGCATGTACTTCAACAAACGTGGAAAAAAGTGTTGATTGTTTATTGGATATGGTTATGCAGCGAATACAAGTTTCTGTGGATGGTGAACTTCCAGCAGAATATCTCGGAAGTGGCGGTATGGCTGGAAGGATTACAGTTGATGATGATTCAGCTGTAAATTCTGGGCAAGGAATGTCAAGTTATTGCACAAATTGTTAACATCATTTTCAACAAAGAAGCTAGCTAGCCTCTAAAAACTTTTATTTACTATCCCTTTTTTTAATAGTTAAAATATGCTTTTACCAATTTTAATTGTTCAGGTTTCTTTCATTTTTAAACGCAAAACAAAAGAATGACATGTGTTTGTTTTTCTTCGCCACATTGTAAATGGAATCGAAAATGGTAGCCAAAAAAATCAAAAGAAAGTTTAAACCGGTGAAATCCCTCAAAAAAATCTACTACCATTTCTTCGCCATATTTTTTTTATCAAAAGCCAGTTATGTATGTATGTTTCTCTCGCTTTTATTTTTCTCATGGCTGTTTCTTGCATATCTTTTATTTTATTGAAACTTTAATGTCTATGTTTTATATCTAAATTTTTATCTTTCCATTTAAAATAAAAATAAACAAAAAAACGTTTTGTTTCTCCTCTTTTTACAAAATAAAAACATTGTTTATTTTAAAAGAAAAAATTTGATAAATGGAATTTCACCAAAAGCAACTCAAATATATAAAAAAATTAAGCGTCATCTTGGTTTTTGTTTTGTCTTCCAATAAAATATTATGAATAACCTCCTCGTTTCTTATTTTTTATGATGTCGTGATTATAAGAACAAAACGACGTCACTGATGAAACATTTATTTAGTCAAAACTTTCATAAAATCACAGATGATAATACACAAAAAGAAAATAAAAACATTTATTATTAAATTACATTACAAAAAAAAACATAAATAACTACAATTAAAATCCCGTTATGTTATTACAATTTTAAAGCGGCAGTGCAGGATTTCCCTGTCGATGTCTTATTGAATATTTTTTAAATAACAGCAATTGAATAGTACCCAAGATTAAAGGAATTGTAAATAAAATTTTCAGCATGCATGAAGAAAGCTCTGGACTTCTCAGTGATGATTTTTGATATGCCTAAATTTGTAAGGTTAATATTGATGGAGCTTTAAAACATGAAATTACTTACTTCATACCCATTTCGATTTAACAAATAATAAATAACGACAGGAGCGATTGAACTTGCAGGTTTTATTATTAAAGCATTAAGAGCAAAAACAACCGATGAAAGCGTTGATCTAAAAACTTTGAGAATTAAGAAAGTTTCAGTATTGCATAAAGCTGTTTACCTTCTCGAATTTCTAATCGCATCATCTTCAGTAAATTCAGCTAAGAAAATATTAAACATCGGAGCCATGGAATGAACAGTAATTGAATCAATGATCATAAAGAATATAATAACATATGGGCTCCAACTTAGAATATACATTGATGAAGAAATAATTGAACAAATAAAACTAAAAACCATAATTCTGTAAGCTCCATGTTGAACAATAAGTTTTTCATTTGAGATAACCAAAATTTGTGGAAGCAATGTTGATACAGCGAAGAAAGCACTAAGTTGCCATGAGCCCTTTGCAAGAATTGATTGAGGAATAACTAATTCTGTAGCAATTGAAGCGAAGTTTAGATGAGCTGTTGAACGACAAACATGAACAAAGTTGGTAAAAACTATTCGTTGAAAATCTTTTGAACCCATAAGTTCTTTTGTTAGAATGACGACAGATTTCCATGATTGCGGTGAGTTTGAATCTTCATTATTGAGAAGTTTTTCTTTGGGTATTGATAATTCTTGTTCACTAAGTTTTCCAGTAACATAAAAACAGCCGAGAGAAATGAGAGATAGGAAGATGCAAATTGTTTGAAAGGCATAAAAGTCCTGAAACATTCATTCATTAATCAAATATGAGAAGACGAAATATACTAACATCAAGACTGTGGGATACTTTTTCCGCAACAACGATAACATTTACAGAGCATAAAATAGCAAGTTGAGAATATTTCAAAGCTTTAACCCGTCGTCGATGATCACGAGTTGATTCAGTGAAGAGTGCACCCCATGCTACACCAACACAGCTAAAAATATCATTATATTTTCAGAGAAAAAAGACTAAAAACATACCTGAAGAATGCATCATAGAGAAATAAAGCAACGATCATATGTAATCCTTCAACCCAAGGTGGACTATTTATAGAACCCCATGGAAACCATAATGATAAAAAGGACAATGACAAAATTGGACCAAACCAGCTAAATATCTTCGATCTGCTTTTCATCCATGTTCCTCCCATGTCCTGAAATTATTTTGTTAGAGTCAAATTGAAGCCACGAAACTAACCTGAAGATAACCAAAGAGTGGATCGTTGATTGCATTCCATAACATATACAAAAATTGAGCAACATTAAACCAAAATTGATTGATTTGAAAGACATTCAGAAATACTTTAACATAATAAAATGAGAAGCATGTATGAATGATGCTGAGTCCAAGTTGTCCAGTGAAGAGTGCCAAATTTTTGTATCCTCCGTTGTTCATTCTTTGATGCTTTTATAGTTGAAGTTGAAATGTTTATTATGATTGCATTTATGAAAGAGAAGCTTTTGTAAAAAGTAATAACAACCCGTTAACTTTACTTAGCAACAACAAACAGTTGGAAAGAAAAACAAAGCAAAAAGCAGAAAAACGTCATATTTTTGACGTATCTTTCGTGTTAAGATTTGAACAAGCATTTTACAGAGTATGTTAATTTTGTGAATACTGTATAATTAATATATGACATGAAGAAGAATTTCAAAGATTTTGTAATAGTTTTAAATTTACTCATATTTTTAGTTGGTTATTGCAAATCTCATATTTTGTAGTTTGAAACTCTCTACAAAATATGTTTGAACCATTTCATTAAATATTCATTATTATTCTAACTCTTTCTTAAAGTACTTAAAATAAAAATTCTAAAGGTTAAAAAACCTTTATTTCTAAAAGCGTATTTTCTCTCAAAAAATATGTAATACCATTTTCAAGCTGCCCATGTGTCCCATCAAGAGCTTCTTCTTCGTCATCATTCGAATGGGTGGTGAAAAAAAAAATGACATTTTTTTTTCTTTCTTTGTGCCATAACTTTAACCTTTTTCTCTTTCCCTTTATATCTCTTCAAAGCAGCAAACTAATACTCTCTGCTGTTCTCTTCTATTGCCTTTTATTTATTATTTGCCCTTTTCATGTGCGAGTTTGCTTTTTCGTCCTTCATTGAGTTAACCAAAACTTTCCAAATGGTAGATTTTTTGAAAAAGTCATCAACCAAAAAAACATTTGTCCTTTCATTTCTAGGCAAATTCTTCGATTATACTTTTCTTAGTTTTAACGATTTCATTTTTTTGTGCAAAAGAAAAAAAGTGACGGGGCTTTGTTAGATTGCAATGGTGCCACGATGGACGTCTTCGTTCCTTTTTTGAATAGTTTTTTTTTTGTTGTTGTTGCATACTAATGCTTCTTTCTTAAACCGATGAATGGATAACGTGTAGTAGTAGTAAGGTCGTCTTTCCTTTATTCCCAAAGAAGCATTTTTCTCGAAAATGTGAGAAAAAAACAAGATTTGCGCTGCGCAACTCTCTGTTTTTTTGTCGATGGTATTTTAAGATAAAAATTAATTTTTTTCGTTGTCAACCAAATTGGATGCTTGCTTCCCACATTTTTTTTGAAAAAGCATTAAACGATCGAATGCTGACTCATTATGTTTTTTGTGTTTAAAAAAAGCTAGCATTGACCTTTAAAACTTTTTTTTTCATACATAAACCCTAAATTGTTTACTTTATTTTTTTCTTTTATTATGATGTTTCAAATCTCATATTTCCGTTTTAAAAATTCAAGTCCGGCTTGAAGCCATGCTGTAAAAATCCGGCTTCAAAAAATAAATCTATTTTTAAAAAACACTAAAAATAACTTTTTATTTTTTTGCTGAGTAATTTCATTTTTCAACTTAACATCTACGATAACGTCACTCAACCAAAAGAGAGTGAGAGAAAGAAAAAAACGACTCATCTCATCTTTAAAAAATTTCATAAAGTCTTTTTCTTATCTTGTGATTGATCGTTTCTTTCTTCTTCTTCCACCTTTAACTATCATCTTAATGTAGCCCCCGCTGTTGAAAATGGTTTTTTTTTCTCTTCCGTTTCATATTATCGTTTTTTTTTTGAAACGTAATAAAGTTATGATTCATCATTAAAAATAACATACAGAAATTTTTCTGCGATGCTTGTCCTTCGCTTTAAATATAATTGAAAAAAAATTATTATTTTTTTGGGAACAAAGGGAAGAATTGGCGGGAACAATTGATTATGGCTTGAAGCATGTATGCAAGCAGCTATTATCATTTCTTTGCAGCAGCGGCGGGACAATGATGATGATAGTCACCTGTTTCTTCCTCCTTCTTTATGCGTGCGGTTAACCTATTTCTTTTTTTTATAACAAAAAATTGGATTACGTTTAAAAAAGTGTAAAAAAAAGGTTCCATTGGTTTTTTGCGTTTTTATAGTACATAGTTTCTTCCTTTTTTCCATTAATCAATTCCACCACAAAAGTACACAAGCTAATAGGACATGTAAATATTTTGATGACCTTTTATATTTTTTTTTGCTTCCTAACTTTTTTATTTATTAATTTTGTTATCCCAAAGAATCGCGTGAATTATCCAAATATTATTTGTTGGAGGATTAAAGCCGGGTTCGCGTTATATTATTAATTATTTTGAACAAGGATTAATAATTTTTGAAAACATCATAAATGTAACAATTTTTATAATTAATGTGTTTATTTTTTTCAGGAGGTTTTGACTTGCCAGAAATGGATTTCTTCACTAACAGCAAGTGGCGAGGCACTCTGGAAATAATATTTTACGTAAGTTTCATCTCTCCATCTTTAACTTTTTATAATTTTAATTTCTTTCAATTTATAGGTCATTTTGTCATTCTTATGTTTCCGAATTTTACAATTTACAGTAAGATGGTACTTATTTGGAAAATGCACTTTTCGAACATTCGATTATTGGAGATTCCGCCGAAATTCACGACGTCGAAATCCACCTGATAGTCAAAACCTTCAAACTCATCCTCCAAATAAGAAATGGCGAATTTCAAATGAAGCAGTATCTTTCATGCATTCAGTTGCATCTGGTTTATGGGCTTTATATACCATTGCAAGCTATCATGACAAAATTTCTGATGATATGATTTACTTTACTGACAAATTTGCACTTTATCTGGTAAGTTTTATTTATAACATACTGTAACCTTTCTATGAATGCTCTTTTTAGATATACATGTCTTTTGGATATATTGCTCACGATCTTATTGATTTACTGATTAATGAACGCTCTGCTCGCATTATTGAACTCCTTTTTCATCATGTCGTTGTTATAACTGCTTTCTTAACTACCATCATCACTGGAAAATTTTTGGCTGTGGTAGTATTTGGACTTTTAATGGAATTGAATTCAGTTTTTCTTCATTCTCGATCTCTCATGAATCTTTATCGACATCCAAAAGAAAGCACAGGATTCAAAATGGTCGCCCTTCTCAATATCGCTACTTTTATGGTCTTTCGAATGGCTGTTTCTGTTTACTTACTCAAATGGCAATTTACAGAAGCATGGAAACTTGAATGGTATTATACTTTAGTTACATTCTTGGTTATCGTTTCATTGGTAAGCCTTCGTAGAAAGTATAATCATATAAATCAACTTTGTAATTTAGGCTGTTACAAACACCGTTCTTTGTTATCGTGTTATGGCTGCTGATGGACTTTTGGGCAAGAACCGAGCTCGACCTAATGACAACGTTGAACAAAAATCTGATGGTGAAGCTACGAATGAAGATGAAGAAATCGAAGAGGACGAATATGATGATGATGTTGAATCTGGTGGAAGCAATGCTCGGGTATTACCACGTAAGCTAATTTCATAATAAGCCTTAAAGAGTTATGAAAAGATCAATATTTTTAGATCGATCTCATCAAGCTGGTACTGTAGAATCAAGTGCAACGGCTTCAACGGCAATTGAAATTCATCCTCACGCCGTCGTCGATGAAGCTACTCAAACACCCATCGTTCCACCAACAACTCCTATTATGATCTAAAGCTTTCAAATTATTTTCTTCTTACTGACTACGATGTGCTTATAAAAATGGGTTCAACTAGACTTAAAAACGAGGTCTTATCTTTTTTCTAAACACTAATATCGTTGTTGTTTTTTTATTGTTATTTCTCTTTTGCATAATTTTTTCTTTTTGTATAAACTATTTATGATAATCATTTGTGCATCTTTTTGTTAGGAGTCATTCCAAAGTTTCGAACACAAATATTATGCTTTTTTGTTGATCATTTTGTCATTTTCTTAAAACTTTGTATTGCTTTTTTTTGTATGTATTTTATATTTATTCAAATACAGTATTGTTTTTATTTTTTGTTATCACAGTATTTTCTCATTTTTGTCGAGAGTTTATATAAATGAAAAGAAACTTCTAAATCTGTAAGCTTTACTTTTTTGATATGTTTGCATTAAAAAGAAAACCAAAATATTTGTAACATATGTGAATTTTGTATATATAACGTTTAATATCTTAATTTGTTGTATTGTAAACCTAAATAAAGGAAAAAGCAATTAATAAATATTTTGAAGAAAACAAACATAGCTAACTAAAAATTTTTGGAGAAAAAAGCAAGTCAAAAAAAATTGATTAGTAAAATAACGATGGAAGCTAGCTTCCTTCCACAAATTTGAAAGACGCGCCTTCCCTGAATATTTTCAACACGAAAATCGAGGCTGCATTCTCTTGCTTGTTCGTTCCTATTTTGCTTTCAATTGAACGGAAAAAAGAACTTTTACATTTTCCTTTAGCTTTTTTATGCATCTTATTTTACTCAAATCATCATCCTATTTTAATACCTTTTCATCTCAAATCCACCTTCTACCATTTCTCTTCCCTTTTCCATCCACCTTTATCGTGTATCTTAATATTTTCGTGAAACTTGCTTTTTCGCTCTTACTTCCGTATTCACTATTTACCTATATATTTTTCAGCATGGGTATCGATATCAACCATAAACATGATCGCAAGGTTCGCCGCGTAGCACCAAAAAGTGAAGATCCTTATATTCGCTTGCTTGTCAAGCTATATACCTTCCTTGCTCGCAAAACTGGATGCAAATTCAATGATGTCATTCGTCGTCGTCTCATGATGGCCAAACGTTTCCGTCCACCAATGTCAATTGCAAGAATTGCTCGTAATTTGAAGAAGCCTGGAAATGATACAAAAACTGTTGTCGTTGTTGGTACCGTTACTGATGACAAACGTCTCTTTGAACTTTCAAAATTCACTGTTGCTGCTCTTCGTGTAACTGATGCTGCTCGTGCTCGTATTATCAAAGCTGGTGGTGAAATCATTACTTTCGATCAATTGGCTCTTCGTGCACCTAAAGGTCAAAATACTCTTTTCCTTCAAGGTCCTCGTAAAGCTCGTACTGCTGAAAAATACTTTGGTAAAGCTCCTGGTGTTCCTGGAAGTCATGCTCGTCCAAAGATTGCTTCAAAGGGTCGCAAATTCGAACGTGCTCGTGGTCGCAGAAAGTCTCGTGGTTACAAGAACTAAGCGGTACAAAAGTCTACCGTTCTCATCGTTTTGTTCTTTTCCTGTGTTCACATATATTAATTTTTGTTGTTACGTATGTTTCTTTACGTCGAAATAAAATTGTTGATTATGTATAATGTTTTTATTTTCATTAAATGAATACGCGGATTAACTGATGTACATTCAATGCATAAAAGTGGGTGGAAAAGGGTGATTATAGCCTGCATCGAGTTTGAGTTGAGGGATAATTGGAAGTAAAAAAAGGATATAAAATGAAAGGAAAAAATAGAAACTATCGTTATTTTACTGGCCCTCATTTTCGAACAAAGGTTGTTTTAACTTGTTTCCTCCATTGCTTTTTCAACTCTTATCCTTTCAGAGATTCCCAAAATGCAAAAATTCGCTGTTGTTTTTCTTGCTGCTTTGTTAGTTTTTGCTTTTGCTGAAGAAGAGTATGAAACTAAAATCGCTGCTTTGAAAACCCAATTCAGTGGAGATTTCGATAAGTTGAAACAACAAGTTCAAGATGGCGTTGAACAAGCCAAACAAAAGCTTAACGATCCCGATGTTCAAGCGAAACTTACTGATATGAAAACCAAAGTTGAACAAGCCGCTGATAGCGTTAAAGCTAAATACCAAACCCAAATTGACCAAGTTGGTGCTTCCCTCAAAAGTTGGGCTGAAAACGCTAAGAAAACCATCGCTGCTAAACGTGATCAAGTTGCTGCAGCCGCTCCAGCCACTCAACAAGCCGCCACTACTGGATTCTTCGCTAATATCAAAAACAAAATGGCCAGTTGGTTTGATAATCAAGCTTAAAGTTATTGTTTGTTAGAATAAAAAATAAATTTTGCACCATCCTATCTAACTTCTTTAGCCACTCATCGGTATAATACAGTATCACAGTTACGTAAAATGTTTTGTAAAATACAATTCAAACGTTAGTTTTTTACATATTTATATAATCCAATAACCAGACAATAGCCTAGCTACATACATAAAATCAGCATCTAAATAAATCACAAAATCGTTACTTTTCTGTTTTATTGAAAAAGCATTTTTCAATAAAGAGAGAAAAATGTTATAAAAGTCTATGAAAATGTTTTTATTACTCAAGTGTTTAGACAGATTCTGGATCAGCATCGATAGCTTTGTACCATGCGCCACATTCACATCGTTGAGTTAATCCTTTACGAACAACCATGAAGTTAACATGACCAGCATCAGGTTCACCTAAAAATGACAAAAAATAAATCATTGAAATAACTCAAACATTTAAAATACTTACACATGCAACCAACAACACGGAAATCAAAATGTGCAGGAACTAAATTTGGCTTTTCACGAGTTGAAACTTCAGCACGATAACTAAAATTAGAAATACAGATAATTGTATGAAAAATAAAAAATAGAATATTCAAACGAAAAATTAACAATAATGATACCAAGACCAAGAACGGCATATGGAAGAAAATTTAGAAAAAGAAGGATCGATTATTAATAAAAAATGAAGCAGTAAGCTTTTATATGTTTTTGTTCAGCCTAACGGTTTGTTCCTTTATCAGAGTCTTGATGATCATTCAATTAATTTCGATGAATTGATTCTAGCATAGAATTTGCTGTTAAAGATGCTGGAACTAGTGCACCACTAAACAAAAGAAGCTTAAAGCTAGTCGATGAAAACAAAAATTTTCTGACGATGATGTTGAAGTTGATTAGTTAGTTTGTTTTTAGTATTGTTATAAATTAATACATATTTTGATATTGGCGTTTCATATTTATGTGACAGTAGTGGAAGATGCAATAAGCATATTAGTTTCTGTTGAAGCATCACGTTTTGTTAATTTTCCGCATGGATATTTTTCATGTGAAATGATTTTCTAAACTTACTAGACTTTGGGTTCATATCGATCATCACCAGCCAGACGAGCAATAAGCATCTTCTTTTCACGACCAGTTGCATGTTCTAATGGATCGGGATCTAAAATGAACAAACAATAAATAAGTTTGGTTTTTAAAGAAAGTTGAATATAAAAACATGAAACTTACAATAACCATAATCTTCAGGACTGGCTTCGGTGGCATAAGATCGTTGAGCAACAGAAATGGCTGAAATTGATCGAGTTTTTGCCACAAGAACAGCAACACGTCCAATAATTTTAGACATTATTCTAAAAAAGTAATAAATGAATGAATGAATAGAAAAATGAAAACAGCTTTGATACAAACAAATAAAGAAACAACACACACGCAAAAAGCTCGGGTAAGATTAAGCAACAACAAAAAAAACGATGTTCAATCACAGTAAATATAGCATCAGCGTATCGATGCTTTATGGTTGATGTTATTATTTTAGAAATAAATATTTTTATGCTAAATTTTATTGACACAAACAAACTTTACAATTTTTTTGTTCAAAATCACGCAAACGATGAAAGCCGATGGATGTTTTTGCTTTGAACAACGAGCAAGGGATTCCATTTGAGACCATTCAAGTTGAAAGCCAGTTATTATTTGTGCAATGGGGAGAAGCTTGCTTTAGATGGTTGAGAATGTATGGAATAAAGTTATTACAACTTTGACTATTTTTGGGATAATATTGTTTAGGATATCAATCAAAAGCTTACTGTTAATGTTTACTATTAATAAAGGTTTTGGTATCAAGCAATTCAAGCATTGTTATATTTTTTGGTTTTCAAGTTTTAGAGTTTAGACTAAAACTTTTTTAGACGCAGAAAATTAATAATGCTTCGCAGAAAGTGATATTAAGATTTATTTTTTTAACTTTTGCACGGTTCATTGATATATCTTTTTTTGAAGCAGAAAAAGTCGTAAAATCAAATCAAGCTTTTGTAAATTTTTCATTGACATTTATATTATTACGTTTTATTAAAAGCAGTAACCTTTTAAGAAATTCATTGTCTCTTTTTTTTTTGTTGAGCTTTAATGCTTTCATTCTTTAAAAGTTTGGATGAAGCAAACTCTAATTAACTTTTTGCACAAAAACTTTTGATTATGCTCTAATTTCGTTACGCAGTATAAATTTTTTTTATATGTATGTTCACATGCAAAAAGTTAATTTTCTTGGAATAAAAATTTATATTTCAAAGAATCGCTAGTATTTATATTTTTTTTAAAAGCAACAAATTACAACATTCGAACGCGTACTACGGATTCAATTGACGTTTCCCCAACTATAAGAGATGTATGTAGTTGTGAAGCATGGGATTGAATTTGTTTATTTAAAGTTAAATAAATTATTGAAGGAATACCTAAAATAAAATATACAATTTTTTTTAATGACTACAAGGGAAAGAGAGAATGGGAAAACTTACCATGAATTAGCACCCAACTAAATGAAGTCGCTTTAACAATTTTAAGAGGAAGATTAAAAAATTGCATAAAATAATATGCTAGTGCACTCGCAAGATTAATAAATGATATAATTCCAACTTGTGTGAAAATGGGTGCTTGTGCAATAATACATAAGGTTACTGTATTTTGTGTATGTTGACAACTTTTTCGTGTGAGTGTTATCCCAAATATTCCATATACAAGTGTAAGAAGCATAACCACGCCAATATTTTGAATTGTTTGAAGTGGATTATGATACTGTAATAAATAATAATAAGATAGGGGATTTATTTGACAACAAAGTTGTTAAGTTAAAACTTACTTTAAAATCTTGAGATTTTGCATATCCATAATGTGGATTGAAAAACCATGCACCTCCAATGGAACTAAACATAATTCCATTTGAATATGTCATGGCGATGAAAGCATGAAAAAATGGAAATATAATCCAAAAATATACCCGCCATTTATGAAATAATAACTTTCCAATTTTTGGTGAACCAATAATTAAGCAACGATTTAATGCAAGAATCACAGCTAAATCAGATTCAATTATCCATGAACCAAAACCAATGACACTTAAAGGAAGCATGAGTTTCGGGCATGTGCAATATACAGCTCCAATAATAAAGAAATAACCCGTAATTCCACTGCACACAACCAAAGCTACCATATCCACGTAAGCCATAACATACATAATTTTAAAACAACTTTCTTTTTGAAATCGAGGTTGTCGAATTACAAGAATGGATGGAATGTACAATAACTAAAAATGGAATATGCTTATTTATGGTTGATCAAATCGAATGTTTTTTTATGTTTAAAAGTTTAAAAGCATTTTAAAAGAGTTTTTAAAATAAAAGCTTACTTCAAAAACAATAAAACAAATAATTAAAAAGATTCCAAACCAAAAATCTTGTCTCTCTTCCAAAGGCACTTCTTCAACATCATAAAAAGAGCAATTAAAATATTTATCATAAATTGGTCGATCAAAAATATAGTAATTCATTTCCACTTAAAATGTCGGCCAAGAAAATTAATGCGATTAATAAAAATTTTAAAATAAGGAGGAACTTTTTAAAATTTGTACAACATTAAATAAATCCCTTTTTTTCCTTGCTTTCCTTCCTTCCTAATTTTTACCAACCACAACCACACTACAGCGTTCATTTCAAGGAAATATAAAGTCGAGAAAAAGTTTTCTTTGAATTTCAAATTAATGAGAACGGGAGCTTTTATAGCAAGATGACAAAAATCCAAATGTAAGATTTCCAGTAATAAAAAAAGATTAGGGCTCCATTTTCATGATGGAAGAAGCCGTAATATCAAAATGATGAGCGATTAATTATCACACTGAATTCTTTGTTAATTTTAAAAGGGCGTTGAATTTGGTCATAACTAAATGCAAAAAGGGTTCATTTCAAAGAAAAAAATATTACAGCACTTTTAAAAGAAAACTCCAAACTTAATTAAGCGTCACTTCAAAACCCGGTTCCATTTTCCTCTCTCTTAACTCAAGAAACTTAACTTTTTATGAATAAAACCTAGAAAAAATTTCTCGGATTCCAAAGCAAAATAATACTCGTGAGAGTTACCCCACTATTCAACAAAAAATGTTAATAACTATAGTAAGATATATTTGGAATATTTTGCATTTTTGTTCTTTTAAAAACAAGTTTTTTGTTTAGACGTAATAGGTAATTAAATCCAACACTTTTTCTCAATATATACATACATATAATAATTTAATATAATTTAAATATTTTAAATAATTTTTTAAAGCTATCTTTAATTATTTATAATGCACTATTTTTATAAAACAATAATAACAAGTTTTTTTAAACGCAATGGAAGAGAGACTTTAAAATTTAATTTCTGTTGATCTTAAAATAACTACTAAAATTTAAGTTATTTTTTTGGCCAATGCCTACTGCATTCTGGAAAAGGATCTCAATCCATCGATGAATGAAACATTCCAAAAGTATGGCATGGATATGGTAGACATAAATACATACGCTTCTTTTATTTATTTAAATTGCCTTTTTATTCGTGTTTTCATTTTTTATTTAGTGGATGAATCAGAGTTTGGAATTCTTAGAAGAAGTTTGCACAAGTATGAAATCTACCATCTGACGGGGATGTTGTATACTTTTTTATTGCCTCTTAAATCTTATACCGACCACGAGTGTTTGTATGCGTTGTTTATAAATCAAGAAATAATAATTTTACAAAAATGTAACGAATTCTTTTTTTCAAGTTTAATCCGCAAAGCTTCCATTCCATCAAATAAACCATTTAATTTGTTTCCAAACACTAATATTCAAGCTAATGGAATAATCCTTCTGACGTTTTGTTTTTATTTGCTACTATTGTTTATGTTAAAGAAAAATTTATCAAATTAACTTCTAAAACTTCATTAAATTTAAAATTTAATAAATGCTATTTTTAAAACTCAAATAAACAAAAACATGTAGTAATAGCGTTAAAAAGATTTCTAAATTTTAAAAGCTTGACACCGCAAACATAATTGTTGACCCATGGAAGTGTCAGTTGGTCAATCAATGCCATTAATTGACCGAGCTGTGGATAAAAAAGAAAGGAACAAAAAATGCCATCTTTAAAAGACATCTGTCGCCTTTTTTTTCAATCCATAAAACATTTTTCCTCGAAAAACCAAAGCTCCGGTTTCTGGCTTATTTCTTTTGAAGCATAAAATTGTTTGACCGAATAATTTTTGCATTTCTTTCTCCATTTTAGACAATTTCATTCGCCACTGTGCTACTTAAAAAAGGGACGAGGTCCAAGCAATTGGAGTGAGATACAAGCAGTAAAAAAAGCATGAAAATGGCAGCTGTAGATTTCGCGCACTTTTTTTCATTGCATTTTGAGACTCTTGAAATTTTTTCTTTTCTCGAGTAAAAGACAGATGTCTATTTTTCAGGAGTAAAAATAAAAGCAAACACATAGCTGCCTGCTTTACCAAAAAAGGGGCGTCGACGGAAGGATTTTTTTTTGGCATGCATGCGTTCTTCACCTATCAAAGAGCTGCTGCTGGCTGCTTTCTTGGTTGTATGTTTGCCGTCTTCGATTGGGAAGGATGGATAAGTGCCATGCTTTTTCCTCTTTTTTTTCTCTCAGCTTGCATCAAGTTAGAAAAAAAGGGTTTTTTTTTTGTGTAGCAGAAGCTAAATATATTGACAGCTTCACTCAAGGGAGAGAGAAAGAGAAACATGATGCATGGAAGCTAGCTTTTCTCTTTCTCTCTTATGTGTGTGTTTGCCTCTTTCACCCCATTTTTTGGATGGTTTCTTCTTGAGTTAAGCTGAAAACAGAAAAATTTTCTCCTTCAATGAATCTGCTGCAAGAAAGAAAAAATTTCCATACGATGGTTGTGCCACTGCTGCTTCGGCTGCGGCGTTAGAAGTCACATCAACTTCTCTTCACTGCTTTATAACGCTATTTTCAAATTCAGAATTATCGTAAAAAACTTAAAAAAGCTTCTAAGCTTTATAGCTAAAAAAACGTAACTAAACATTAAAAAACTCTTTTTTAAATTTACCCAAAAATGAAGAGTTTTGAAAATGAATTGATTCTTCTTCCAACTTAGGTTCGTTTTGTTCGATATGACATTTTCTCTCGTATCAAATGTTTGTGGATCGAAATATTTTTATATTGTTTTGTTTCGTGCTCCTTCTTTTTATTTTAATTTTAATTTTTTGCTTGTGCGGTTTGTATTTTTTAAACAAACAAAAAATAGTTTAATGGCAAAAAAAAATTTACCTTTTATATATCAATCACGAGTATCGTTCTCTTTTTATTTTTTTCATTTCTTATTGAAGTCCTTGTTTGTATAAAGACAGACCAAGTCTTTTGGGAATTGATGGTGAAAAAGCCGCCGAAAGTACTCAAAGTTGCATGTTTGATTTTTAAGTATATAGTAGTAGTGGTAAAAAAGCTGTAAAAAATTGCCAAAAGTACTAAGTATGTATGTATGTTCTGTTTTGTGGAACCATAAATTATGTTAAAAAATAAAGTTTTTCGGAAAGATTTATGTTTTTATCTAGAAATTGTCGGGAATGTGCTGAGTTAGCAGCGTTTTAGAAAATCTAAAAAAGATGTAACCTTATAAAATCTTTAGTTCAAAAAAATAATCATCACAGAAATTCTTCCACCATCAATTTCCTAAAAACTTATATGCCATTATTGATCTTATTATTTGCCTCCACTAAAAGCCTTCACACATGGCAAAAAAAATATTTAATTGATAATTGTGTCGTATATCGTTAAATTTTTCTTGATTTTGTCCGTTGTTTTGAGTGAAAAAGTGTAATATTTTATTTCTTGTAAAATAATTTTTCAAAAAAGTTTTTATCGGTATTTTTAATTTAGGTTCTCTGTATTTGGTGAAAGAAAACATCGTAATTATATTATCTCAAAGTTTTTTGTAATGACCTAATAATTTTCTACCTCGTTTGAACTCTGCCGTATTTGCTTCCCCACACATTCACACATACAATTATGTCAACAACCACTGTAACATCAACATCCACAACTGCAGCAAGCACAAATGGCACACAAATAGCTTCAACTTCCGCAAACCAGATTCAACCACATGAAAGAAGTTCATCAACAGATAGTAATGGATTTCCAGTAAAAGATGATGACACAATTAAACTTTTTGTTGGACAAGTATGTCGTTTGTTATTGAGTCATCTAGAAAGTTTGATGTTGTTTCATTTAGATTCCACGAAATTTGGAAGAAAAAGATTTAAAGCATTTATTTGAATCTTTTGGAAAAATCTTTGAATTTACCATTCTCAAAGATAAATATACAGGAATGCATAAAGGATGCGCATTTTTAACATATTGCCATCGTGATTCTGCAATCAATTGTCAAAATGCATTACATGATAAGAAAACTCTTCCAGGGGTATGTTTATAAATACTATTAGCAGCTATCATAAAAATATTACAAATAAAACAATTTTTTCGAGCTAAGAATTACATAAGAAGAAGTTTACTAAAGTTCACAGGTTCAAAATTACAAAAGCAAGGCCAAAAAAATTAATAGTAGCAGCTTATAAAAAAAATAAAAGCGGCAAAAAAAAAAAGAAAGCTAAAATGAGTGAAGAGAGTTCCTTCCGTTGACCCAATCAAATTTTCGTTCATCCACGGATGAAGGGAAAATTAGATTTACATCGTAGGAAAGAAAAATAGATAGAAGAAGGCATTTCAAGAAGATGAGGATATAAAGAAAAAGCCGAATCCCCAACTTCTTCTTCTTTATTTTACTATTCTAACATGGGCTTTTTTCTCAAGCCTATCTAACTAAAATAGGAGGAGTAGTTCATAGGAATAAAATTTATTTTTGTTAAAAAGTTTTAAAGAAAAGTTGGATTTATACTTTACTTACTTTTTCCGTTTTTCCTTTGGGTGAAAACTTTCTCTTTTCAAAGTTATTGACTATTGTTTATTATTAAATTTTTAGATGAATCGAGCAATGCAGGTTAAACCTGCGGATTCAGAAGATCGTCCAGCATCTCCGAGAGCATCTGATGATAAAAAAATATTCGTTGGAATGCTTTCCAAATCTCAGACTGAAGAGGAAGTGAAAATTTTGTTTTCACCATTTGGGAAAATTGAAGAAATAACTGTTCTTAAAGGAGCAGATGGGGTATCTAAAGGTTGCGCCTTTGTAAAATTTAGTCAAACATCTGAAGCTACAAAAGCCATTGCAACTTTACATGGAAGTCGAACAATGCCTGGCGCATCTTCGTCTTTGGTGGTTAAATTAGCTGATACCGAAAAAGAGAGACAACTCAGGAGAATGCAACAAATGGCTTCTCAACTTGGCCTCCTCAATCCCATGCTTGCTACTCAACTTAGTGTTTATGCTCAATATCCCCAGGTATGCTGGCTTTTTATTATTCAAAGTCTTAACTTAAAATTTGGGGCTTTCGCATCAATAAAGCTGACAAAATTGTCTCTTTCTAAATTTATATCTTAAAAAATCAATTAACTCTGAATTGAATGGACTTTTTGAATCACTTCTTTATTATATGAGGCATAAGGGGCAATTAGGTTTGCGCGAGTGCGGTGGAGACCATTTGTCTTCTCAGCAAAACGAACGACAGCTGTCAAATAGATATTTAGATACAAGGATCAATCCAAAAAAAATAAAGCACATGGAATTTTTAATTTTATCCTTTTATGGAAAAACAAAAAATTTGAGCTAACAGCTGCCAAAAAAGAAATCAATCTTCTTTTTTTGTGGCATATGCTTTTCTTTTTTTTCTTCTGAAGGCGTTGAATTTTAAAATAAAATAACTTTTGACAGCTTTGAATTAAAATTATATTTGTTTCATGCATTTTTTTCTCCGTTCAATAAAACAATCCTAAAGCTTAGGTTTAAAAAAAATCTCAAAGTTATCGTTTTGTAAAAAGTAATAATAATAATTATTTTTTGAATATTTTTACAGTTATCTGCTTCTCAACAACAACAACCACAACAGCCAGCAATAGTACCTCATCATCAGCAAGTGGTTGTACAACCACATGCGACTCAAGCCGCACAATATCAACAACAATTTGCAGCGCCTCATCAACCCAATCTTGCCGCAACAGCTGGATTTATGCCAATTGCAGCTTCATTGGCTCAACAAACACCCAATCATCATCAAAATGGTTTATTTGCCATGGCAGCAAATGGATGTCAAAATCCAGCGCTCATGGCTCTTCAAGCTCAATTAAATGCTGGAGGTTTAAATGGTTTACAAGCTTTAACAGCTCAACAAGTCGCTGTATCAGGTAAAAATTTTATAAGTCCAATAAGCTAAAACCATTGAAATTGTTTCATTTCAGCAGCTTCAAGTGTTCAAAATGATATGGCTGCTGCAATGGCTGCGGCTATGCACGCTCAACAAAATGCCAATAACTTTGCAGCATTACAAAATAGCGCAGGTTTAACGGGAAATAGCGTTTCGCCCATGTTAGGATCAGCGGCGGGATTCGATCAACCTGGTGCGGCTGCAACCGTTTACAACCAAGCAATTCAACAAGCATTGGCCGTTCAACAAGCTCAATCCATGTTTCCTGGAATTCAGCAAAAAGAAAGTAAGTTTCTATTTTAAACATTTTTTTAAAAATAAAAAAGATTCGTTTTTTGAAGTCCCAGGCCCTGAAGGATCAAACCTTTTCATATATCATTTACCGCAAGAATTTGGTGATGCAGAATTAATGCAAATGTTTGTGCCTTTTGGAAATGTAATATCATCCAAAGTTTTCATTGATCGAGCAACAAATCAATCAAAATGCTTTGGTGAGTTTTAAAACTATTTTATGAGCTTAACAATAACACTTCTTTGTCTTGTGTTACTTTTTTTTATCAGTAAAAATAGCAAAGTTGTTAATTTTCGAACATTTAAAAGTTGGTTCCTAAACTAAAAAAAAAATCAAAACACTTAATTTAAAAATTTAAAGATACCCGCCTCAAATTTTCAATGTTATCATTAATTTATTTTAAAAACCCACAGTATTTTTTTATCATCACTTTTGTAAAATTGTTTTATTTTATTTTTTTGATTGGTTGAATTCAGCCAAAGCGTTTGTAAGCAGCATCTTTACCGTATAACCATTTTTTTAGTTTATTTTTTTGCATAGTTTTTTTAATTGCCTAAAGTTTAAAATAAAAATTGATTTGTGAAATGTGAGTGTTTTTTTAGGTTTTGTGTCGTTTGATAATTCTGCATCTGCCATGGCTGCCATTCAAGCCATGAATGGATTTCAAATTGGTATGAAACGACTCAAAGTTCAACTTAAACGGCCACGAAATGATCGACCATATTAATAATGTGGCAACCAACATATGTGATTGAGCTTCATCCTATTTTTCTTTGTCTTTTATCGTAAAAACAAAACTTTTTATTAACTTTAATGGTCTTTTAAGTCTTGTTTGTCGTACAAAAAAAAGCTTTCATTATGAGAATTCTTTAAAAAAATTTAGCTTTTCTTTTATTATTTTTTCCTTCTATCGTTTTTACCGTATATAATTGTGGCACGTCAATTACTTAATGTGTACATAGTTTTTCTTTTAGTTTTAATAATATTTAATGTTAGGATTCTTTGAGGAATCAAGATTGATGCCAAAAAGTAAAAAATCGTTTTAATTCGTCGATCCTCAAGGAACTTAATACTTCTAAAATTTAGTTATCAATTCTACCAGCGTTAAAACTTTTAATTTTTCATTTTTAACTTTGTTCTATTTTTGCCATTGTTTTTTCTTCTCTTTTGTTTTATATATTTTTAGTTTCAATATTCAGCATGTTTTTTCTTGCTACAATATAATATGCCATTATGTGAAAGTGAAATATTGTTGGTGTGTAAGTTTTTATTATTGTGAAACACACAAGCTTTTTTTATGTTATTACTTCCAACTAAAATTTCATTTCCCATATTTGTTTAAACTTTTAAGATTTTTAATCAACTTTTGATTTTAATTTCAGAGATTCCACCAACGATTTTATGCAACTCATAAGCACCAACAATAATTTTAGACCTTTCATTAAGAGTTAAAATGTATTTAATTCAAATGTTATTTAAGAGCTTGATATGTTATCTTACCATGATTTCTCACTTCTCTTTAGTTGATATGAATATTTGGTAGATTTACGTACCAAGTTCATTGTTTTTTAATATGCGAGATTTCTTAGTTTGAATTTTTTAAATCCATTCTTTGAAATCATCTCTCTCACCACTTCAGGTCGTATTTTTCCAAATACGATGTCTGTTTAAATCTGACAAAGTTCTTACGCATTTATTGTATCTTTTTATTTAAAAATATTTCTCGTCAGAATATCCCAGCAACTAGTCATTTAAAGAATCTTTGTTTTAATTGTAATATTTAATTTATCTAGTCACAATTCCTTTTTTACATTTTTACATACTTTCTTCAAACATTCCATTGTTTTAACAGTTTCTTTTCTTATTCCTTTAAATTAAATCCCGTGCTTTTAATCTATCTCTTTCCCATGTTCAAATCTTCAAAGAAACTCGCTAAAATCTGAGCCGTGCAAAGTCAGAGGCCATTGATCTCATATGTACAGAAAACCATATTTATAAGTCAAATTTTCATTTTATATAAATGATGATAAGACTTCCCATTCCCCATATTTCCTTCTAGGTAAGATTACCAAAAGTATGCCATTGAAAAGCAGCTATTTGGTCCCAAAATCACTATAATGTATTATTATTCATAGCTTTGTTTCATTATTACTTTTTTATGATGACCCATAGGTTGAGTTTGGCCCATTTTTATAATAAATTTTAATGCATTTACTATTGTTTTTTGAATATTTATTTTTTATTATTGAATACTACTAATAAACGTTTTATCAAAAAATTAGAATAAATCGATTACATAATGATACTAAAAGCTATCGTAATCACAAAACTCTTTTAAACATAACAGAAATGATAAGACCGTACATTCATTTTCGATACATGTAACTGTTTCCGTATTGTGGTGACTCGAAAGGTTTAACAATTTTAGTATTATTTGTGTCGACGAAGTGAAAACCCGTCAAATGAATTTGTTAAAGAAAAAATGCTGAACACAGATAAACACAATAATTTCATCATCATACAATTTTATATTTCTCTTCATGCTCTTTACACATAAAACAAAACAAATAGCAATATTAAAGGCTTTTATTGATCACCTACAAATCTTCAAAACAATGATAAAAAATAATACCAGTCTTTTCATTCATTCAATAAAATAAGAACAAAACAGCTAATGTAAACTATAACTAAATTCCATTGTGAACACATACATCATTCAAGGATCCAATAAGTCTTTCGCTTCATTAATTTTAGCAGCAAGATAAGGAGAGCCACCTGAAACAATTAGGGTTTAAATATGAAAAAGAATATAAAGTAAAATGAAATTACCTCGATCAGGATGATTTAAAACCATAATTCTTTTATGAGCTTCACGAATTTTTTGTTGTTTTGCAGCAGGACTAATTCCAAGAACCATAGCAGCTTCACGTTTCGTCATTTTTGCTTCAAATCCACCATAATGATATTTTGAAAACTGAAATTTGTTGATAAATAAAGGAAAGAAAAAAAATGGAAAGCAAACTTACAGCTCCACTTGGAATGGCTTCAACTGCTTTTTTCACAAGATGTTGATTTTTCATCATATATCTTCCAGCAAAACCAGCAGCTGCTAGCCCCAAACTAGCTAAGATAAATCCACCACTCTAAAATTAAAGTTTTAGTTCAAAAAAAAAATAGGTTAAAAAACTTACCATGTTTGATATCAAAAAACTAAAAGTTTGAAATGAAATCGTTCAACTAAATTTTTTTTCTTTCTCTTTGAGAGTTTCAAAAGCAAACAAAAACGCATGCTTTGCGTGTTCGAGAAAACTCTAATGATGAAACAACTTTAAAAATAGCAAAGACTCGTAAACATTTTTTAAAATGTGCAGATAATGATTACTGTCTCATTTAATGAATTCTCTAATTAGATAGTATGATACTTTTATGTACCAGCAAAAATTAAAATAAAAGGTAAACAATATCATAAAATGAGCAAATACACATGTTGTTTTTATTTTTGATTTATTCATACATAAAAAAGTTTTACAAAGATTACATACACAAACATATTAGAAAAAAGATTTCAAAAGTGACAAAGTTAAAATTCCTAAAATAATTCCTACAACAGATCGTACAATTAGCGGAATCCAGCTACTTTCAAGTTGATCAGCAATTTCATTCAATTGTTTGATGGCTTCTTCCTTTCCATGATTATTATCAACCAAAAAAGTGGCTTTTTCCATTTTTTCTTTCATTGGCATTTGTGAAGCAATTCTTGATTTTGCTACTTTTTCTTCTACAGTATCCCTTTGCATTAATCGTTCAAGTTGAGTTTTTTCATCACTAAAATTAGTACATACATAAATTAATACAATTGAAAAATATAAGTAAAGTTACCAATGCACAACAATAGTTTTTTGAACAATTCGATGAACACCTGATTCAAAAAGTAAAGGAACATCAAGAACAACAAATTTTTCACCACGTAAAAGATGAGATACAATTTGTTTAAACATGGCTTTTCCAACGGCAGGATGAGTTATAGCATTCAATTGAGATCTTTTCTAAAAAGAAAGTAAAAAGTTGCGAAGGATTACAAGAATATTACTTTAGCGTCTTCAAATATCACTGCCGAAAGTTTCTCTCGATTAAGTTCGCCTCCATTTTTATCATCGAAAAATTCATCACCAAATACTTTTCTCAATTCATCATATGCAGGTTGACCAGGTTTTACAACTAAAAATACAATAAGGTTATTTTTATAAAAATTCATACAAAATTGACTAACCTTCTCTCGCTAATTCATCAGCATCAATAACAATAATTCCTCGTTTGCGTAAAGTTTTTACAGCTGTACTTTTACCTGTAGCAATTCCTCCCGTTAATCCAACTAAATACATTACTGATAATTATAAAAGTTATAATAAATAAAATCAGTGTTCAAAGCAAAAATGGTAAACAACTTTCAACAAACTTTTTCTTTCCATCGCACACATCATCAATATCTGTAACATATTGCCAAGTTAGATGTGTGCAGTTATTTTAGTTGCACGATAATGTACGTACGTATATCATTACAATAGTGACGATATTATAAACACCACAAGGTACTTAATCCTAAAGCAAAACTTCTTAAAAAATTTATTATCTCTTTCACTTCGAATCTTCTCGAATAATAACAATATTCTCGAAACAGAGACTTGATCAAGCTTGTTGCCATATTTATCACACCTGATTTCCATGACGAGAGATAAATTTATTTTGATGGTTTGAGAAAGAAGGAATATATATGGTTTCATCCCTCCTTTGGGGCCTTTTCTAATAAATATTGGAATGATTAAGCAATTTGATTAATCATTAGCAAAAATTATTCTTTCTTCATTTTCACTTTCTTGCGTGCTCTTCATCATTCTCGATTTTTTTGTTGGTAAGAGTTCTTTCCTTTAATAATATTTGAATATAGTAATAAGGTAGATAATAAATTAGTGATTCGTAATAGGTTCAAAAAAGAAAAGTCATAGTCTTGCCGCGATTTAGTAAGCATGAGTTAAATGTCACGATGTTTATGAAACATATATCTGACGATGCCGAATGTTTAGAAATGTTACCAACAATATTTATGTATGAAAAAAGCTTTTTTTGTTTGTTCGTCTATGCTCACTCCTTCTTTATTCTTGTACATTTTCGCTTAAATTGTGATTTTTAAACATCGCTTGGTTGGCTAGATTTGATATTTGCGGTGATCACCAATTTGTAACGGATTTCATTTTTTTTACAAGACTATCATTGCATGAACTTTTTCTCATGGTTCGTGCATTTTATTTCTTTGTTAGCAATTTTTGTATGAAAGTCGTAGCATGCTTTTTATTCCTTTGGGCTAGGTTATATTCAAATACAAATCTTGCGTGCATAACCCAAAAACAATTTAACCAATATTAATCCCTTGAATTCTCAATGAATAATTTACTGATTTCAGAAGACTTCAATTTTGCCCCTCCTTCGACGAAGTTATTTCTCAAAGCATTCCAATTCTTTCAAAATAATGGCGAAGTAAGAATCATTTTAAACCATTTTTAAATCGAATATATCAAAAAAAATTCTTTAGCCTCCCACAAACTTCAAAGCAATGTTTTGCAAAACTTTCGCGAACTGCATTAAAATTTGCCTTACATGAAAATGTTTCGGCTACTCAAGTCGAATATTTAAAAGAAAATTGTATAGCTGTAAATGAAAATGACCAGGTTATTGGAGAAATTAGTAAAGCTGAATGTCATAAAAAAGAGACAGGTTCGCCCATTCCATATTTATCCTTTCATGAATCAAATTTACCCTATTTTAGCAAGATTGCATCGAGCATTCAGCGTATTTATATTTAATCCTAGCGGCGAATTATTATTGCAACAACGAGCATCAACGAAAGTAACATTTCCAAATCGATGGACAAACGCTTGTTGCTCTCATCCACTTTTTACTCCCGAAGAAATGGAAACAAATAATGCATGGGGAATTCGAAAAGCAGCTAGAAGAAAGTTAGAACATGAACTTGGAATTGTGCAAAATTATTGCCGTTTAGAAGATTATCAACTTGTTGGAAAATTCCTTTATGAAGCTGATTCCGATCTAAATTGGAAAGAGCATGAGCTTGATTATGTTTTAATATTAAATAATTTTACTGGTAGATTGGTTGTGAATGCTGATGAAGTTTCAGCGATTAAATATGTAACACAGGATACATTAGAGACCGAAATCAATTCCACCCCAGAACAATTTTCTCCTTGGTTTAAATTATTACATCAAAAAGGATGGCTTAAAAAATGGTGGGAAGATCTTGAAAATTTATCAATTTATGAAGCGAAAGATATTGTTCGATTAAATTGAAAAAATGCTTCCAAATTTCTAAACTCATGATTCGTTCGATCTTTCAATCAATTTATTTTATTGAGGAATAAAATGTTTGTCATCCACATTCCTATATCGTTTTTTTGATTTTTATTTTCCTATTTGCATTTCTTTAATTTACTGAAATTCTATGATCCAAATAAATAATAAATAAAAAGTTGATATAAGTAAATAAGCAGCATTTTCAAACTACCAAATAGCAAAATTGACAACAACGGTAAATTGGTGCAACGCGGCATTATGAGACTCAATGCAAAACATGAATACAAAAAGTTTTTGAGAAAAGGCCATCATCACTAACGATGACGTTCACTGTTTTTTATTTTTCCTTCAAAAAAATTCAATTTTGTATCGAATTTAATTTGCGTGTTTCTCTTTTTGCTTTGTTACTTGTTTCTTGGTTAAATTATAAAATTGTCAGGTTAATCATCCATCATCATCAAACAACATGCATTCGGTTTGGTCAAGAGCAAATTCAATATTTGCGTTTACTTTGACAGCAATGTCAGTTGTAACTTTTGCAGTATTTCTTTCAACAATTATGTCACAACGTGAAACGGATGTCACTATTTCTGCAACAAATCCTCGAGTGTAAGCTTTTTGTCTTTTTTTACTTTTATCATATTATTTTAATTTTTTAGCCGTGTTATGCCTGATTATATATCTGAAAGTGGTCGAAGTGATCATGCTATGGTTTCTCTCAACATTGAAGCGGATGTCTCACCTATTTTCAATTGGAATGTCAAACAGCTTTTCATGTATCTTGTTGCTGAATACAAAACTCCTAAAAATGTATGTGCCTGTATTCGTATAACTCTTTGCTAATTGCTTCAAATTTTAGGAAGTAAATCAAGTTGTTCTTTGGGATAAAATTGTTCTTCGTTCTGAACGTTCTGTGATTATTGAAACCAATGCTTCACCTAAATATTACTTCATTGATGATGGACAAAATCTCCGTGGACATGAAAATGTTACTCTTTATCTTAAATGGAACATCATCCCAAATGCTGGATATCTTGCATTTGCAAAAGCTCATGGTTCATATCAAGTCAAATTCCCTTTACAATATGTATCAGGACGTTTCTAAATTTTATCTTTGATTCATGTTATTTATTTATTAAGACAAATTTTTGTTATGATTTAATTTTCGGTATTCAAGGGTCAAATTTCTTTTGTTAATTGTATTATCGTTTTGTTTATTGAATCTTAGTTTGAGTAAATGATTAAATAATTGAGGGAAATATATGTAATAACTGTGTGTCGTAAAATTGTTGGAATCAAGTTATTTGTGGCTTTACAGCATTTTAAAAGACATGTTAAAAGTTTGCTTTTGGTTCATTTTTGGCTACGACTTGGATAAAATCGTGTTTAATTTTAGTATTGCTTAATGCAAGAACATCATATATTCTTTTCATTGATATTGTTGTGCATATTTAGCGTTTCAATAATAGCAATGGGAGATAATTCTTTATTTTGTGATGAAAGCGGCGAATGTCATGAGCGATGGACAACGATAATAAAATTGAAAGAGAGAAATGATGATTTAGCAAAAGAAATAGCAAATGAACATGGATTAGTTTTAAGAGTAAGTACAACCTACTTACGGACTTTTTTTTTAAATCCTGCAAAATGCATTTTTCAAGAATCCTTGCTATTACTTTTCTGTCACAAAGTTTGTACTTGAAGTTTGATTGATATTGTTTTCAGGGTGAAGGTCGTCCATTACCAGGAACAAGTGAATATTTTGCTAATTATGTTCTTTCTGGTGTTTCTCATGACCAACGACAATCCACGTTAGCTGAAATCAGGAAGAATTCAAACATCGAAAGTGTACATGAAGAACAAGAAAAAATGAGAACAAAACGTATTTAAAATTCTTTTAACAATAAAATGTATTTTCCTAAACCCTAAAATTAATATAATTTCAAATAATAAATATTTTTTGTACCATTACATTAGTCTTTGGCATATGCCAGTAACTAAGAATTATAAAAAAATTTTAAAGGCCGGAAATACGATATATTTGATTGTGCTTCAATGGAGGTGAGAAATGAGTTAAAAGTTATTTTTGGATTTAACTCAGAACCCTTTGTTTGTAAGAATAAAGGTTAAAGAAAATATTGGAAGAACGTGAGAAAATTTAAAAAAATTTTTTTTGAGAAAACTAAAGAATGTTTTTGATCGGAATACAATTTTCGAAAATGGAAAAACAAAATTTAAGTCAGAAAAAAGTACATTTCATTGATACTTGGTTAACCCAAAAATTGAAAAGAGTGAAATAACACTCTTTACGACTTTCTAGATTTACAAACTGCATTTTCTTCTCCAGCAAAAATCATACCGTAATTTTTTACACTTCATCATCATTCACATTACAAAGTCTTTATCCTATTTTTTTTTGTGCAACAATAAATGCTTCTTGGACATTTAACACTCCTTCTTCATTGAATATCTTTTTGAAGAAAACCTTTAATAAAAAAATAATATTTTCTTGAAAACTTGCTAAAGATTATTATTATTATTATTATTTATTACCTAAGGGAGTTGAAACGCGTGTTTGCATTTTAAAGTATTTTCTTTATTTTTTGCAAATATCTTTTTCATCTCTAACCTTTTAATAGCTGATTTGCAATAAAAAAATATTATTTTTAAAAATTTCGTTTGATTCTTTTTTATGCTAAATAATTTCAAAGCTGTTTTAGAAGGACTTCCATAAATCTTAATACCTTAAAAATTTTGCTACTGTATTTCGAAAAATGGCAGAAAATCCTGCACTTTATAGAAATTTGCTTGCATTAATTCTAAAAAAAATTAGAAAATCTCTTTTTTCTGTTCATCATAATTTTTAATGAACTCTGGCATAAAAATCTCGAGGTATCTAAGGCGGTATTACTTAACACGAGGCTTACTTTGAAATCAACCTTTGTTTAAAAATGAAAATGAGTTATTTAACTGTTCTGTGACAAAATAACTAAAACTTAACATCAGCAGGTTAAGAGCGAACTCATCTTTGCAACTTTAACAAAGGTGTAATTCAGTAAATATAAAAATATAAATTTATTTTAGGTAAAGGGTTTTCAATGTTTTTTTTTTCTGCATTTTTCCCTCTCTCTCTCTTTAGTTTGTTAAAAAAATTTATAAGTATTTTGTTCTTGCCTTATTGAAACTATTTTCAAACCATTTAATTATTACCGCGATAAACAAGCATGCTATTTTTACATTGAATTTTGGTCAATGCCATTTTCACCTGTTTTTTTAGTTGCTCGAATTTCTTTCCCTTAAAATATCCATAATTACTAAATCATGATTTCATAACGTCAAAGTCTGAAACCCTTGAAACTTTGAAAAGTATTAATTTTACAAAAGAATAACGCACAATTTCGAGAAGCATAAAGCTTCAAAGATTCTTCATACACACAAAAAACATTACTATCTCTTCTTTAAAAAAAATATTGCAAGAAGCATTTTTAAAGGTTTCGTATGTCACGTTGAAAAATTTTAACTATATTTAAATTTTAACGTAAGGCTTTTAATTAATAGAGCAACGATGATTAATTACTTGGTGATTATAAATTTAAAATACACTATCTTCCTTTAAAAAATGTCAAAAACATTACTTTTAACATTTTAATGAAATAAAATTATTATTTTTATGGTCTCACGTACTTTGTGTTGTCTTTTAGGGGAAACAAATATAAAAAAGTTTGATGGAAATAATATGTATTCCTATTTTAAGCTCATGATGAAGCCTATATTTTTGTCTTCCCTCTTTTAATAATATTTTCCTACTTTTTTTCTCGCAGTTTTAATTATAAAAAAAAAACAATCTTTAATGTGAATTCGAGACCGATCTTATAAAGAAAAAAGTCATTAAATTATCGTAATTATTACCCGAAAGTAAATCAAAAACGTTGTAATAATTTTTACACTAATAATATTCGCATTTTTTGTAGATGGATAATCCAACATTGTGGAAATGTCTTTTAACTTTAACATGTTCCATTGCGGTTACCTTTAATGCTATTTTACTCATAATTATATTTCGTTATTCAACATCAGAAATAAAAATATATAAATATTTTTTAGCGAATTTAACTTTAGCTGATTTAACTGCTGCTGTATTATTTTTATTACTTCTTCCATATCCAACTATTGGAAATGGAGCATATGGAGGATTTATGCTTGGACCAGCAAATATTTTTGAGTTTGTCTTTTTTTTTTTGCATCAATCAAGTTTTCAATTTTAGCATTACATTCATTTTTCAGAAGTTCTGCAATAAGTAATTGGGTGTTTATTTTGCTCGTAGTCGTATTTTGTTATTGTACCATTGCTTTGGTTTTGACTTTTGTTTATCGTTATATTGTACTTTGTGATGTTACAATTCAGCAAAGAGTTTTATCTAAACGATTCATATCTTTTATAGCAGGTACAATAGTTATTATCGAGTTCTGAATTAACCTTTATAAACCGAATTTAGTTATGATTTTCATATTTTGTGCGCTTGTTGGATTTACATTAAATGCAGCTCGAAATTTTAATATTGCAAAAACTGTAAAAGAAAAATATCCAATTTGTATGTAGGCTTCAATTTTTTAAAATTCATTAGCAAGTTTTTTTAGTTGCTTCTATTCCGGATTGTGACTTTTTTGGATTTGATGAATCTAATCCATTTTTACCATTAAATAATTGTTTATGCATTGGTTGTAACATTTTTTGCGATATAATTATGGCAATATTTGGATTTAAAACAATGAAGACTCTTTCCAAACAAAGATCTCAAATGCGTGAAAATACTTATCGAATGCATAAAAGATTGATGCATGCTTTAATTGTTCAAGTAAGCTTTGGGCATAAATTTTAACCTTATTCTTAAAGTAACAAATTTTAGGCTTTACTCCCCTTGATCGTCTTTTGCATTCCTGTTGTATGTTTTATTGTATCAATTTTACTTCAACGAACTAATTCCATTGTGAATTTTATTGCTGTTCTTATGATTTCCCTTCATCCTGCTTGCAATTCAATAGTTACAATTTATTTTATTCGACCATATCGTTATGCAATTTTGGATACTTTTCATTGTCGTTCAACACAGCTTCATGAAATTGGTTCTGGCAATGCAAAAGTTTCTTCAACGCGATTCGGTGGTGGCAGAACTATGAGTAACAGTCATAGTTTTAAAGTTTAATATCTTTTTTCTTTCTCAGGACTTAATTTTTTATTAATAAAATAATAATTTATTTAACCAATCTTTTATATTAATTTGCGAATTTAAAATAAAATTTAAATGGATCTCACAGTTGCTTGAGCTTTATCCAAATCTTGCGATCCATCATAAGGCATATCTTGTAATTCAAGTCGTTCAACAAATGCTCCCTGATTTGGTTCCATACTAAATTCAGGTGGACGAGGAGGTAATGGAGAGGGAAATTGTCTTGCAACTGGCAGTGTATTTATTGGTGGAACATTTTTAGTATTAGGCACATTTTCAATTACACTCATATCGAATGCTTCATTTATCACTCCACTTTCTTTTATAGAATTTAATGGACTTCTTGAAGAAGGTTCTGGTCCAACTTTCTATAAATAAAGGGATTAAGAAAAACTTTTAAAAACTTATTTTAATTTTTTACTTGTTGCTTTTTAAAATTGAGTATTCTTTGAATTCTTGAAACAGTTTTTGGCTCTGAAACAGAAGTTGTTTCATGATGAGATGATGAGGGCTGATTTTGTCGTGATTGAATTTCTTCATCTCGAGGCTCATAATATCCTTCAACATTTTCACCAATTTCAACCACGGCATTTGCTAAATTTCCATCGATCACGGTATCAGGATCTTGTGCTTCATTTTCATTTCCGCTTACAGCGCTGCTTGATTCATCTGGGGATTCTGCGGCTTTTCGAGCTCTATGAAATAAACTTTTTTTTATTTTAAAACTAATGGATGCAAGAATTTTTTACGCTATTTGAGCTAACCGATGTTGTCGCTCAATTTTTTCTTGATCTTGTCGCTCTTTTAATAATTTTAATGCCACTTGTACTCCTTTTTCAATATCATTATAATCATTATGAATTTGTTCGATAAACCATTCAAACGCTTCAACCAAAGCTGGATCAACGTCTTTTCCAATTCCGCGTCTAGCACTCACTTGTTCCTAAAAATTTTAATTTTAATCGTAAGCTTTTATAAAGATGCTTACAATTCTAATGCAACCAGAAATTTCTTTAGCAAGTTTATGTAATTCACATTCATCACTAAAATGTAATTCATCCATGGCGCCGGGTAAATCACTTTTATTTAATAAAATTAAGAATGGTTTTCGATTAAGTTGTTGTTTAATATCTTGAAAACTTTTTAATAACCTTTTATTTTCATCCATATCTGATTCTTTTGCTGCATCAACAACATACACAATTCCAAAAACCTATAAAAAAGAAAGGTATTTGTTTTTATTTGTGTGTTTAGCCATTTCTCAAATTAATGAGACTATTTGAGTGAAATTTTAACTTTAATTGATGATTATAAACTAATGGAATTATAGGGCATTAAAGGGATTGTTTCATAATAATGGAGGAAGTACAACTTAGATTCTCTTTAGCTTTAACCTAGCATTAATGGGACAAGATTATTATCATTTATGAATGAAATTCAAAACTTTGCTTACTGAGAAATTTAAAAATTTTCTTGGACAAAGAGCAAAAAATCAATTGGCACGTCAAAAAAAAGTGAAATTAAAAACTACTCATAAACAAAATGGCGCTTTTTTAAATTTAACCCTTCACCACATACTTCAGAATAATAATTACTCCAAATATCTCGAATTCTTTCATTTCCGCCTAAATCATAGGCAATAAGTTTATATCCATTTACTTCAAATTCAGCTCGAGAAAATCCTACTGTGGAATGAACGGTTGAAATATCTTCTGTAAATTTTTTCTATTTAATTGCAAGAACTGTAGCCAGAAATATAAATTAACAAACCTCCTTGAAATGCTTTGATAATGGTTGTTTTTCCTACGCCCTCTAAACCAATAAAACATATAACAATTGATCTAAAAAGTAATAACTAATTTAATTATTAACATGACTTTATATGATTCTTGGAAAATTATAAAAGTCAAAGCAACAAAACTCCCACAGGAATTGTAGGTGAGAAGAAAAAAATGCAGGCGGTATGAGTAATTTTAAAAAAAATGAATGGGTAAGTAATTAATTTTTTTTATTACTCAATGGATTTGAAGAAACTGTTTTAAACAAAAAAGAACTTAAATATTTCATATATTCAGTTTTTTTCTTTGAGCCAACAAAAGATTTTCGGTATAAAGGTTTATTGAATCTGACTACAAAAAAAAAGTTTCTTCACCCATTAATTATGTATTTTTTTTATCTCCTACATTCTTTTATTGATTCCCATTTAAAAAAATAAAAACTTACTTTTGTCTTTTCCATGGAATTATTCGACGACCCCTTTTTCGTATCCTATCTCCAAAACCCCCAACACAATTTCCCATCGAATAATTGTGTTGGAAGCGTCCAATGAATAAATAAATAAATAAATAAATAAATAAAACAATATATTACCCGAATATTTTAAAACCTTTGGTGTAATAAAAAAAATAAGTGAATGATTTTAAATATTAAAAATTTTAATATTTTTCTTTTCCTCGCTACTCCTTTGACATGATTATTCTTTCTTACTTTGAAATCAAAAAAAGAAAGTTAACAAATTGCGTCATACAAACATATGTTTCTAAAAAGTATTCAAAACAGCTGAATATAAAAATTAATGTGATTTGGATGTTAAAGGGGATAATAAATAGTAAAAATAAAAAAAGTAACGTCAAAAAAATGTTTTAAATTTTACGAGTACACGCGCTGAAACTAAAAATTTGGTTAGCAGTCTTCCATCTCCTTTCTTTAACATCATGGTTATTATTAAAAATGTTTGTTGTAAATATAAAATTAATTTTAATCGCCCACAAAACATACATACCATTTTTTTAAACGTTTTCAATCTATGCTTTATTCAATTTTCATTCAAGCTTAAAAAATACATACATAAAAATACTTAAAGGAAAAAAAGGTCGTCATGACGACACCATCTTTCTTTCTTTATTTCTCGTCGCCTTTGGCATTTTACCAAAGGAAATTGAAAATAAAATGAATGTTCTTATTTCATTTTTTAATACATATCTTAAAGAAAGCAAGTTTAAAAAAGAAAAATTAGACTAATAAATTATAAAATTTCCTTTTGTCATTATTAATGAAAAAATTAAATAAAAGCTGAAGGCGGTTAACTTTATGTTTTAAGAAAGTAATAATAATAAAATAACATGTTTTTTTTAAATACGTGAGTTAATTTATTTGAGAGTTGGAAAACAAATATTTTAAAGCTGAGTGATTTATATATCCGTAAAAAATTAAAGGAAAAGTAATTAATGAAAAAGGCAGTGAAAAAAAGTTGAAGAAATGGACAAAATTTTTAAGTAATAAATGGCATTACTACATACATAAGAAAAGCATTAAAATATTTAAACAAAAATCCCAATTTTTTTTAAAAAGCATCCTTGATTAACGATTGAGAATTTGCCGAGGAGTTATTCTAGGTATTTCAAAAGACATGGGTTGAGTTACTTCTGTATTCAAATTTATGGGGCGAATACGATTTTGCATATTACTACCGCAATTCATTGAAAGATTTCTTAATTGTTCTGATGTTGAAATTAACCCTTTTTTACGTTTTGATCTGAAATATATTTTTTAAAGTTATAATTTGCAAATTTCAATGTATCAAACATACCGTAAGAAAACGATATCATAAAAGGTATAAATTGCTGATGGTAAAGCTAATAAAGCTAATAATCCAAATACAGCACTCAAAGTATAAATTCCATATCGATCTGTGCAAAAATTTTCTTTACTCCAAATATTATTATTCTCATTGCTAATATAATTGGTTTCATCGAAGTTGAAATTATCGGTGGTATCACCAATTTCTTTAATAAATATTGGTTCAGCAATAACATCCAATGTTTCTTGTTCAGCTCTTCGTTTGCGATAATTGAGTCTCTCATTTGAAGGTAAATTTGTTGGAGATGTTGGAAATGAATTTGACATTGGTTTCGTGGAACGATTAGGACGCTTCTTAAAATTTAAAAATATTCATTTTAGTTGAAATAAGATTAATGCTTTTTTATTTGATGGCTTACCAAAATTACGGGTTGATCGCGCCATGCTTTTTCTTGATGAATATCATTATCATAATGAACAATGGCTTCAGAATCTGTTTCATTTTTATGATCCATAGGCAATGGTGGATCTTTTTTACGAAAATATGGGCTATTAAAGTTTTGAAGAGCCGCAATTCGTTCAGTTGGAATCATATTTGGCGCATATGGAGCAAATTGTCGTGGTACTTCCACTGATGGAATATCACTACGTCGAGCAAAAGTTGGGAATGGTTGATTTGAAACTAAAGTTTTTTTTGTTAATTAATATAAACTTGTAGCTTTTTAAGATAACATACATTGATTTTTGCCAGCTAAAGGAATAAAACTTGGTTTTTGTGTAGTTGGTGACGTTGTTGATTCTTCAAATGTTCCAACAACTTGAGTTGGATTTACTCGTGAATTGACTCGAGAATTCGGCATAAACTCAGAATTGGTAATTGCAGGGCAATTTGGAGGCTGAAATTGCCGTTATCGTTTCGATTACAGTGAGACGTTAGGCATATTGTAAAAACATTATTTTATAATATTAATCCAAGTTTTGAATAATATATGAAGAAACTTATTGGATGCAAAAACTTACACTAAATCCAACACATTCTTCCTCGCGTTTATTACAAATTCCAATTTGGCATTGAAATTGAAGGGTGCCTCGATCGGGGAATCGATAAGCTTCAAACGTTACAAAAGCCCTATTCAATTCATTATCATATGTTAGTTCGCTTTGAACATGTGGAGAACCAATCGGACATCCTCGTTTATCCACCACTGGTTGTGTTAGCCCTGCGCCATCCGTGACTACACAATCTCTTACCAACATACCATAGTTGGCTAAAAATTGTTATATAATACATACATTAAAATTCAGCTAAATGACTCACGATTATCACATTCAAATCGATGAACAAGTAAATCTCCAACATGGGCTTCTCTCGCAATTGGACCATCCACGGTTTCTTTTCGCAATGAATATTGACAATGTGGTTTCATCATTACTGCTTTTTCAAGGGTTTCAGTTGCCATTACTCCTATTTCTAATTGAGATCCAACTGTATTATCAGTGTGAGCATAAAAACATCGAACATTAAAAGCTCGATCAAGTTTAGTTTCAAATGGTGGCCGAAAATTTGCAACAAATACAAGAACATAATTCATTCCATTTGGTTCAAGCTAAAAGTCCAGGAGGTTGAATAACGAAGTAAATAATATAGAATACCTGTCGAACACGAGTCATACCACAATCTCCAATAGGTATGGAAAGAATTGCTCCATTATAATCATTATTATGATACTCTTGCTTGCACTGTGGAACATTGTATTTACCGCGAACATAAATGCTTCCACTAAAAGATCTCAAAATTAGCCAAAAAACCTTTTTGCGATTGAGAATTATGAAAAAAGTCTCTGCTTAAAAATTTTGGGAAAATGTTAGTCGCTTTTAGGATTTAAAAATAAGAAGCTCGAAGTAAAACTAACCGAAAAGCTGATTTAGTTTTAATTGTAAAAGTTACAGCATTTTCACCGCATTCAATTTCAGGAACACCCATTATTTGATTTTCCATTGCGGTGGCACTCAAACAACTCTAAAATCAACTTTTTTATAAGATATGAATCAAATTACATTTATACCGTAATCATCCATGCCAATATTAGGATTTTTAAATGAATCCATGACATTTTAAATAAACTTGCTTTAAGATAAAAGCAAGTTTTTTTATTGTTGTTTTTTTTTCTTTTTCACCAGCAGCTCAAAAAGGGTATCCTAAAAATGACCTTGAAAAAAATCCAGTAATGACCATATAAAAAAATGACTGGTAACACACAAATTGGCACCTTTTTTTAAGTTAAAAATGAAAAAGTGAAAGTAAAAATAAATCAGAATTCGGTGTTTCAAAGGAAATACAGGAGCAAAACCTATAGGGATAAAAGATGTAATAGCAGCCATAAGCGATGGTTACTTGAAAATTCGAAAAAGCGGGTGGGAAAAATTTAAATAGCCACACAAATTTTTTTCACTTTAAAAAATAGAAAGAGAAAAACGGAAATGGTTTTGGTTCAAAGTAAGCGAAAAACGATCGGGTCAAGTGCTTACTTAGGTACTTGACACTTTGTTGATGATGCGTTGAAATTTTTGCATTTAAAAAAAAATAAAGCGATAAAATTTCACGCCCGATATTGCAAATATGGCCAACAAACAAAAAAGATATAACAATGGGAATAGACAAAACACATTTTAAAGCTAGTGCTTTAAATATCAAAATTATGAGGGCTAAAAGCAAAGAAGCTCTATTATAATAAAAGGCTTACTGTAGATCAGCAAGTTTTTTAATTATTTTTAAAAGCCATGATTTTAGAAAAACTTTCAAGCAAACATGGCCGACTGGCGATTTTTTTTGACGCCACCCGCCGAAAAAATGGGCTAAAATAAATAAACTGCGAGCGAATATGTACCAGCAAGAAAAAAAGCAAGCAAGCGATTGGCAAAGAAGAAACATAGTCATATGAATCGCAAAAAAATGGTCCCATCAACAAGCGGGAAAACAGGTGAAGCAACATCCTGTCAAAATCGGTGCTGCGGTGGGTTTTTATAAAACAATGGCAAGAAAAAAACCTGGCACGGATAAGTTAAAAAGAGATAGGTTAATAACTGTTTTTTTTTCTTTTTTTGAGGAGAGAAACAGCTGAAAAGAAGAAAAAATGAGGACAAAGAAAAAGTTTCATGAATCGAAAAATAAAAAAAGTTGCTAAATGCACTAAACCTCAAGATATTACTTTTGAAAAATATTTTTGTTTGTTTATTTGAACAAATGATGAGTTTCATGAGTTTGCTGAGTAAAAGCTTTTTAAAGGTTGCGGCTTTTTCTTTTTGATCAAAAATTCATGATTCGCTTCAAATCAGTTGTCATTAAAATAGAACGAACTTGAAAGAAAGACAAAAACGTTATAAACAAAAAATTTAACAAAATTGTTTTTTTTATTTCTGTTTATGCAAGATCAGGAATTCTAAAATAACTAGCAAGATTCAGATATTTTTGATTTGTTATCACTTCACAAAAAATTGAACAACGATATTTAAAAAATGGTACAAGCTATTTATTATTGTAAAATATGATTCAAGCTATTCTCTCTTCATTTTTAATAAAAATTCAATCTTTTTTTTAACCTTGGTCCAAATATGGCTTCCTGAATCTCTACCTTTTTTTAGTGGGCCCAATAAAGCTTTTCCTCCTCTTTATATTCAAGGTCATGCCAATCTTCTTTTTTTTTATGCCGTTAAATGACCAATTATCTCTTCCACCTCTTTTTTTAAATCTAAAAAGTGTGTTTAAAACAAAACGTCTCTTTATTATTTATTTTTTTAGTTAAATCTGCTTTTGTCATTCCCGCACCTGCCAGCTTACCTTGAATATATTTTTTTGTGTTTGAGTTTTTTTTGCCGGTCTTGATCGCGACGATGATTCCCGCCACATCAATGGAAAGAGAAAAAAAACCTTAGCAACCGTCAAAAACCATCATGAAAGAAAAATAACGGTGCGAAAGAGAGAGAGAGAAGCCTTTTTAATGACTACTGTTTCATTCCAGAAATATGACGCGTTAACCACCTGCTTGCTGCTGCTGTCTGTCGATTGAAGAAGGAAACAGGTTTGGAAGAAGAAGCCGCAAAAAAAAAAAAGAAGAAAAGAAGAATAAAGTATTAAATCTTTAAGCAAATCAACAGTTTGCTTTTTGAAAGCCAACCATATAATTATTGAAATTTGATTACATACTAATAAAAAATAACAAAAATCCGTTTTCCAATCTTTGTTAGTTTTACTAAACTTCCATCTGTTTTGTGATTCGAATTCTGAAATTGCACTTTGTGAAATAATCAAGACCATTTTATTGCTTTTGAAACAAAAAATATTCAATTTACTTGAGCATCTTTGAAACAATCTCTCTCTCACTTGCTTTCTTTAAAATTACACCATTATCTCTCATGAGAATTTCAACTAACTGCAACAACTAATTATTTTAAAAAGACGCTGTTGCATTTCTTCTTCTTGAAAAAGCTGACAAAATGACTCTTTTTTTTTATTGCGTGAGTTAAGGCAGTTTACCATTCATTTCGTTCATAGTTTTTTTGTTGTTGCAAAATGAAAATTCTAAAGTAATTTGAAGAAGTAGAGTTTCCAAAAAACTCCACCAAAAAAATGGGATTAATAAAGGTATGTAAACCTTGCGTGTCTTTAATTTAATAAAATCGATAACTATATTTAGACAATTATTGGAAAAGTTTATAGTCCAAAATATTTATTAACAACAAATACTTTAACAATGTGTGGAATTTATGGAAGTGCGGATGCGATAGTTCAATTATTTAGCAACGAAAAATTTGATTTTGGAAGAGTTTGTAAATAATTTTTCTTCACTCTTTGATTTCAAAATTTATTTATTTATGACTGCAAGAAAGTGTTAAATTTCAGTGAGAGTATCATCTATTGGATTTCTTCATGGTCCAATGAATCATTATTGGTATAAATTGCTTGATAAAAAGCTTGTAATTGTAACAACTACTGCTGCAATATCTTCGACTCGAACACTTGTCAAAAAAGTTGCCATAGATCTTTCAGTTTCTCCCATTTTTGCTGTAACTTTTATTGGCGGTGTCGCTCTTCTCGAAGGACATTCAATCAAAATGGCATTGAAAGAATACAAAGATAATTTTTTCAAAATTTTAAAAGTATCCTAAATTCGAGTAAAATTGATTGGTAATAAAATCATTAAATTGCAGCTTGATCTTTGTGTATGGCCTCCAGCTCAATCACTCAATTTTTGGTTTGTACCTCCATCATTTCGAGTATTACATGTGTCTGTTGTTATCTTAATTTATACTTGCTTTCTTACTTTTATTAGACATTCAAATAATGGAGTAACCAAGAAACTATCAAAAGCTTCACATGATTCAAAGCCAGAATTTGATAGAATTTTGTAAGAACTATAAATTTGTTTGTAAAAAATAACAAACTTTGTGATTCCTGAGTGGTTTTAATAAAATTTGTAAATTTCTTAATTTCATTTTATATATACCGTATGTTAGGGCGAAACAAGTTTTCCTTTTGGTGAAAAAAATATTTTCAAAGCAAAGAATTCAAAAAATGAGACTTCACACAAAATTTGCATCTTTTGAAGCGAATGTTTGAGAGAAACGATAAGCAATGAAAACTAAATTGCTTCGCCTTTTTTTCATTCTTCCAAAAAGTTTTGATCGGAATCAAACGTTCTTTTTTCTTCGTCTTCAACAACTTGTTCAAATTTCAACATGTTTCGAGGAGCTGCTGCAATCTTTCGCTGTTCAAAACAACTTCCAATCTTTCGTCATTCAAAGCAACTTCCATCATTATCCTGCCGCTTTTATTCTGTTGAAAAGTTTGAAGCTGCTCAACAAAAAGTCACCACTCTTAAAGAAGAACCTGATAATGACATCAAATTGAAGCTTTATGCACTTTTCAAGCAGGTTTGTTTTTTGTTTTTTGTTGCTTTGTTGATACTTATGATACAAGATTTTAGGGATCAAATGGTGATGTTGAAGGAGAAGAACCAAGTCTAATGGATTTTGTTAAACACGCTAAATACAATGCATGGGCTGATCTCAAAGGTTTATCAACTGAAGATGCTCAAAAACAATATGCTGAACTTGTTGAAGAACTTCATGAAGAAGAAAAAAAGGGTTAAAGGTGAGAAAATTTCTTGGAAGTTACTTGCTTATAAGACATCATTTTCAGGTTTGATCAACTATGGCCAAGTACATTCAATCGTGTGATTCAAAACCTAACTTTTGTTTCATTTTATTTTGTATTTGTATCTAATTATAATAAAATGTAATAAACTATTAATTGTAAACTATTGTATGTGTATGGGGAATAAGAGAAAAAGCTGGAATACAGTGCACCATAGCTTCCAATAAGTCGATACTAGTTTTTCACAATCATTACTCATCAATATTCTTTAGATGATTTCACATTGTTTGTAACCAATTCGAGTGCTTTGCTATTGCTTTTTCTCTCTCTTTTTAATGGCTGCTAGAAGTTGAATTTTATTTTCCTAACAACCGTGGTGAATTTCTTGTTTACTTTCTAATTTTTATCCTATGTGTTATTTCTTTGCTGAATATTTCTTTAAAGTTTTTAAAATATTAATACCGTAACACTTTTAAGGTATCTTTTCACTTCAATGTAAAATCAATCATTCATGAAGCAAGAGGTTAGTGAGCTTTCCGAAACACAACCATCACTAAAACCTAAAGGAACTTATAAAAAAGGGATCGTTCAATAAAGCTTGAGAAGATAGAAAAATATCCAGCAGTAAGTGAGCTAAATCGTCTAGGATTTGCAAGTTTAGATCGTAAAAAATCCAGCGAAATTAATAAACTTGGTTGACTAGCAAGAAAGAATCAGTTAAAAATTTAACATGGAGAAAAGGTTATGGTGCTTTGTGAAGGCAAGGTGGATTAGCAAAAGGTAAGAATCATCTTTCTCTTGTGAATCGTAAACATTCACGACCAAAAGCTTTACCAGAAAATGAAATTAAAACAGAAGGTAAGAAAAAAATCACTTTGGATCATCCAATGGATTTTACTTGAAGATCTCATTAAACGGGAAATTATTGATAAAAAAAATAATAAAAAATTATGCAAGTTATTGTATGTATCTTTGATTGTGTATCGAAATAAATTAATTTTTTTGAGTTTTGTTCATTTTTTATTTCATTTATATCCAAAAGAAAAATTTTGAAAGATATTCATTACACTACAATTTACGTGTTTTGACCAGAAACACAAAGTCCGTTCTCATGCTGAATGAACGATGAGCGTAAACAAATTTTTTGACTGACCTTTCGCGCTTTTTTTCTTCATCCTTCCTTCTTTTACGAGGAATTCAAAGCTGTTCATCTTTTCATCTTGAATTTGTTCAAATTCCATCAACAAAATGCTTCGTGCTTCAACACTTTTTCGCTATTCAAAACAACTTTCAATTGCTCGCTTTTATTCAGCTGAAAAATTTGAATCTGCTCAACAAAATGTTAAAAAACTCAAGGAATCTCCTGATAATGAAACCAAATTAAAGCTTTATGCTCTTTTTAAACAAGTTTGTTCTTTACTTTATTTACATTGTTAATAATGGAAAGAATTTTAGGCAACAACTGGTGATGTTACAGGAAAGCAACCAAGTATGATTAACTTTGTTGATCGAGCAAAATATGATGCATGGTCTGGCTTTAAAGGATTATCAAATGCTGAGGCTCAAGAGAAATATGTTGAATTAGTTGGAAAACTTATTGCTGAAGAAAAAGGAAGTGAAAGGTAATGAAAAGGTCTAAAAATTCTTGGAATATATCCTTCCATTTCCAGCTCTGATCAATCATCTGGTTCATCATCACAAGCTAGTGGAGGAGTTGAAGGATTGAAAATCACCATCTCTGATCATGTTTATCGTATTGAACTTAATCGTCCAAAGAAGTTTAATGCTCTTACTCTTGAAATGTATGATGCAATTATCGATGGCCTCAAAGAAGCATCTGCTAATAAGGATGTCAAATTTGTTGTATTTTCTGGTAATAATGTTTTACTTTTTTATCCTTCATTTTAAACCTTTTTATTCATCTTAGGTACCGGGAACTATTATTGTAGTGGAAATGATTTAACCAACTTTGAAAAGGCTGCAAAAATTGGTAAAGAAAAGATGTCTGAAGAGGCAAGAGAAATTTTTCAACGTTTTGTATCTGCTTTCATTGATTTTGATAAACCACTCATTGGATTAGTTAATGGTCCTGCTGTTGGTATTTCTGTTACATTGCTTCCACTTTTCAATATTGTTTGGGCTGCTGATACCGCTACCTTCAATACTCCTTTTGTAACTCTTGGACAATCAGCTGAAGGTACTTCAACCTATACTTTTCCTTATTTAATGGGACATGCTAAAGTAAGTTTATATTCTTATTCATTATATGCTTCACAACTTTTGCTTTTTAGGCAAGTGAATTCCTTATTTTTGGACGAAAGCTTACTGCAACTGAAGCATATGAGCGTAACCTCGTCAATGAAGTCATTCCAGTTTCAACATTTTTCGATGAATGCAACCGTCGAATCGCCGAATATGCTAAACTTCCACCAGAAGCTTTAAGAGTCAATAAAACTGTGCTTCGTGATGTTCATCGTGAGAATCTCCATAAAGCAAATCAACATGAAGCTGCTGTATTGAAAGATCGTTGGCTTTCAAAAGAATGTGAACAAGCTTTGATGGCTTTTATGATGCGCAAAAAATAAGAAGGTGAAAATGTATGTTCTGTAGTGTGCCTTTCAAAATTATTTCTGTATTGTATATTGTACATTTATTGTATTTTGCTTAAGATTATTATATAAATAAAAGTTTAAGATAAAGGAGTACATTTGGTTATAGGAATGATAAATTGAAAAACAAAATACTTAGATTTACAAAGAAGAGCTACCATAAGAATATTTTAGTATCATTTATATAAAAAAAGTGATATTCAAGCAACAAAGGGTTAAAAAGGATATGCAGAAAGAAGGCAGAAACATGAAACGTGAAATAACTATAGAATTTAAAAGCAGGATCAAAAAATGGTGATTGAAGGAAGCCTTGAGCATTTGATGGAAGGATGAGAGAACCAAGGGTTTATTACCCTTAAATTTTCACAACGCCATGAGAGACCTGCAAAATGTTAATTGTCAAAAACTTATAAACGAAAATCACAACACACAAATAAAATTTCATCTTTAATTTTTTTTTGTAACAGCAAAAGTAAAAAAAAGAAAGCAAAAAACGAACAAAAAACAAAAACAATCTTGAGTGACTTTTTTAACATTTCAATAAAATTTTAAAAGTTTGGGGTTAGTTTAAAATGGATAGGTTTTGCACGACCATTGGTACATTAACAGTGAGTTTAAAAGTCACAAAAGTATTACTATCAGAATATAAAAAAAGTCAATCTTGATTACATCTTTATTTGGAATACCATTTGTAAGAACTCTTCATACTGGATTGTAATCACCCCATCGCGGTCCGCATCCTTGTCACGAAAAGATGCAGTAAGAGTTTGAAGGACGACACACATTTGGACGAAATCATCAAAGTATATGGTGCCATTATGAGTTCTATCAAATTTTTGCATCAATAAGCTGTAAAAGCCTTCACTGAGACGATAACCTATAAAAAAACATTACAAATTGTTTTGGATATATGGAAACCTACCAAATTGAGTTAAAGCTTGCTTGAGTTCTCCACGATCAATGTTACCAGAATTATCACGATCAAAGCCTCTAAAGCAAAGAGTCCAATCATTAACGTATTTCCATAAAGCTTGAAATTCTCCAAAGTTGATAGCTCCATCACCATTTGAATCAAACATTCCTATAAATGAATTCATTATTATGAAAGAAAACAAATATCTCATATTACATACCAATCATCAAGCGACATGTTTCAGGATTAAATGGTGTCCAAGTACCATTTGAAAGAGCTTTTTGAAGTTCATCAGATGAGATTTGTCCAGAGTTATCTCTATCAACGTTACGGAAAATAGTAGCAAGATCAGGTTGTTGACCACCAGGGTATGACATTGTTTTATAAAGTTAACGAAGCTGAAAAGTGAGAAAAAATTGAGTCAAGCAAGGTGAACCAAAAAACGAGTTACAAAGGTTTAAAAATTGCAAACGATTAAAAAAGCGAATGTTGTCAACAAATAAATAAAAACTAGAAGTTTGGTACCGAAAAAAAGCAATCAAAAGATCTTTCGCGACTTTTTACTTTCCAAAAAAATGATTTGATGAAAGTGCAAAAAAAGCACTTTGGTTTTATGTAACAACGTCTAACACACTTTTTCGGGAGTTATCAAAGTCTTGATGCACCCAAATATTTTGCTTATCATCAAAAGTTATTACATTGACCATTTTACATATAAGCAACATTTAAAGTTAGAGGTCTTTAAGGGTTATAATCATGAAACAGATAATTTTAAGCAGCACAAAGCTTACGAACTATTTGGCATTATATAAAGCCTTGAGCAACCACATACTATAACATTCTAAAGAAAAAAGCAATTTGCCGATAGCAAAAGAAAATATTTGAAATGATTTATAAAGAAAATTTATAATGCAACGCTTAAAAATATTTATGATAGAACTAAAAAATTAAAAACCATCTTTTATGACTCAAAAAAAATATCAAAAAAACTTTCGTTATTTCATTCATGTCAGAAATTTTTCTTCCTTATTTATATCACCAAATTTTTCTTTCCATCATTATTTAGATATTTTCAAGTGTTTTGGAGAAAAAAACAATAACACCGAAAATGACGACGCACGCACGAAAAAGACTCGATTAAATTCGCAAGCCTCTGCTTGTTTGAGCTGACTCATCTTTAATTCTTTCTTTTTCTTTTATCGATTTTTTGGTTGCTGATTTTTTTTTGCGTAAAAAAATAGAGAGGGTGGAGTTTTAATTCGAGGGAGGAAATGATGAAGGTCATTCATCGTTTGGGTGTTTAAAACTTTGGTTAAGTGGATGAAAAAAAAAAAAACAGATGAATAAGTTTTAAGGAAGCAATCGCGTCATTTGTCAGTTTCAAGGGTCTTTAAATACACAGATACTTACATTTTGACGTGAAAAGGAGTTTCAAAATTTTACTTAAATTTATTCACAAACTTATGAATCATTTTAGAAAATTTAATCTAATGTAATAATTTTGAAACAAAGTTAATTTTTCCCATAAAATAATTACTATGTACTATAAAAGAAAACATAAACAAAGAAATTGCTGCAAAAAAAAAATACTTCATTTTTTGTTAATGCATCGTCAGCTTTTTAAACTCTTTTTTTCAGTGATGACTTGCTTTAATTTTGAAATACTTTAACGCAAATGTCCACGGGAATTGAGTTTCTTAGGAAAGTCGCCTCGTCTACGTCATCCGAAAGAAGCGAGCCATTTTATATTTAGATTCAATTTTTGAAAAGAAATAAAGTTTCTTGATGTAGTCTCTTTTTTTTTTGTTGCAATTTTTTTTTGTTGGAATAATGACGCATTCAAAATGAAATAAAAATTATTTATAAAGTTTGATAAGAAACGAAGATATGTACAAAGAGCGGCAGCATACAGCAATCAAATATTTTTAAAATGTTATTTGTATCTTTAGTTTTAAAGCCTGAGAGTAACAACAAAATAACCTAATCCAGGAGAAGCCTCCATATAAACCAGTAAAACCACAAAGATGAGATTAATATGAAGAAAAAAAAGTTTTTAGTTTCAATAGAATAACAAAAAACAGCTTTTGGAAAAAGCAATTTTTAACATTGATTGAAAAACTAAAACATTTTTGTTATCATCTAAGCTCGTCATTTGTGCATTAGTTGACCAAAATACAATCTCTTTCATAACCAAAATTTCCGTATATCTGGAAAGATCAAATGGGTTCTATTAATTTGCATCCTTCAGACGATCCAAAATTCATAAAATCATTTTCTTTAAAATTGAATCAAAAATTTGCATAAATAGAAATGATTTTTAAAAAGCTCAAAACTAAACTGAAACCAGCACTTTTAACTTTCTTTCGTTCATTCTTTGATTCAATCGCTTCAACGGAATAGTTGGTGATTGGTTTTCTTTCTCAACAATTTCCTTCTCTTCCTCTTCGTGAATTCAATTCAACACAACAACAACTTTCATCATGGCGGATCAATCAAAATCTCAAGGAGTAAATGATGTTGATACAACATGGATCGATGGAGTCATTGAAAAGCTCAATTCATTGTATAATCGCCTTGATTTAGGCATTGTCAATATCTTAACTTTTGATGATATTATTTCAATTTTAACATTTGTTACTAAAATTATCATGCAAGAAGGCTCTCTTGTTGAAGTTGAAGTACCTATCAAAGTTCTTGGTGACATTCATGGACAATATCAAGTAAGTTTTTTATTTATTTATTTACACTGTGATTAAATTTCTGTAATTTTTAGGATATGCATAAGCTTTTTGACCTCATCGGACGCGTACCTGATCAAAAGATGATTTTCTTGGGAGGTAAGTTTAACAACTTACATATAAAAAAGAATACTTTCATTTGGTTTCTTCTTTTTTTCTTCAGATTATGTTGATCGTGGACCTCAATCTCTTGAAACTATCGTCTTATTGCTTGCTCTCAAACTTCGTCATCGTGATAAAATTTATCTTCTTCGTGGTAATCATGAAACTCCAGCTGTTAACCGAATTTATGGTTTCTATGATGAATGTTGCCGCAAATATGGGTAATTATTTCCTTCTTCGTTTTGGTCGCGTCTAATAGTATCTTTCAATTTTCAGTGTTGGTCTCTGGTGGGAATTCCAAACAGTCTTCAACCGTTTACCTATGGCAGGTTTAATTTCTAAGAAAATTCTCTGTATGCATGGTGGTCTCAGCCCTGAACTCACTCATCTTGATCAAATTCGTGCTATTGTTCGACCATGTGAACCGCAAGATCGTGGAATGCTCATCGATTTGTTATGGTCTGATCCAACTAACAAAGGTGAAGGATGGTTCTATTCTCCTCGTGGAATTTCATATGCTTTTGGTAAAGGTGTTATGACAGCGGCATGCAAAATTCTTGGAATTGATATGGTTATTCGTGCTCATCAGGTTTGTTTATTTGCTTACTTTTCGAATATAAGCCAGTCATTACATCCCTTTTTACTCTTTGTAGGTCGTTCAAGATGGTTATGAACTTATGGTTGGTCGTCAACTAATCACAATTTTCTCAGCACCAAATTATTGTGGTCAATTTAACAATGCTGCCGCTGTTGTTTGTATAGATTCCGACATGCAAGTTTCATTCCAACAACTTCGTACTCAAGCTCCACCAAATTGTAATCGTCCTGCACCTCCTTGTGCTGCAGATCTTTCAGCCAAACCAACACCAACTCCACCATCATTTAAAATTATTCCTGCTGCTGAAATGGAAGCTGCCAACAACAACAACAATGCCGCTGATGCGAACAACAATGAAAAGAAAGATGGAACTTCTTAAATTATTCTTATCTAACATATGAAGAATTTTTTTTCGGTTTTTGTCACTTAACTTTTGATGATAAATTTTTAATGCGGAAATTATTTAATAAACCAATAACTTAATTTTGTTATGTATGTTGAGGGAATTTAGTCATTTTGTTACATTTATCGGCATCTTTTACATTAAAAAAACATGAAAAGCACAGACGACATAAACAAGAAAGAAAAAAAATGTCTGAAAAGCGTTCGGTCATAAATTTTTCTATAGCTGCTTTTACTCACTCAAATTAAACGTTTGTTTTTTAATTTTAAAAGTAACTCAATTTTTTCGTTTGTTTGTTTTTTTTAGAGAAATCTTTTTTATTTGTTGAAAAAAGTATTTTATTTTTTTAACAAAAATGGTTTTTATATGGAATTTGAAACTTTTCTTCCGGGATGAAATTCGAATAAAAAAATTTAAATGTAAAAGTTTTCTGACTGCTTTTTGTGCAAAAGATTCATTTTTTTTAGTTTGAATTGAAGCTCACCGTGACAATGAGCAGCTTTAAAATGAAATTATTTTGGTCAAAGATGGTGTTTTTTTTTTGCAAGGGAGGTGACAAAATTTAAAATGTAATTTTTTTTACTAACTAATTTTGTTTCAAATTAGCAGTGTTCCTTCTTTTTGGTTTTTTTTATTCTTCAAAGTTTTCTTTGCATTTTCTAAATGCGACGGTTACGATATTTGTTTAGGCGGTTTGATGTTTTCTTTTGTTAAATTTTTTATATGGTTTGATTTTGGTATTTTATGGAATTACAAGAATTTTCGATTGACTTTTTTCATTTAGAAAACATAGACGCCTTTGCTTTTGTTTGTAAACCTTACAAATAAGAATTTGTGCAAACTTTTTACGTCAATTTTTTTTTGTCATTCCAAAGAAACATAATCAAGATTAAAAAAAGGGTGGCTTCAAACAAGAATACAAAAGAAAAAGATGAAAGGAAAAATGCGTGAATGTTTTTTAAAAAACGAATTCAAGTTTGATCGAAGTAAAAAAGTTGTAAAAATTTTAGACATTTACTCTAATGTCGAACTTCTTCTTCTCTTCCATTTTGAATTTTCGGATTCCAAGAAACATGTCAATTTCATTATTTTGTTATCGCTTTTAGCCTATTTTTTCTCCTTTCTCTCTCTCTCTTAAACTTGTAACTTTGAGGCTTATATGCTTAGTCTAAAAATTTCTCATAGTTGTTTCCTCTCAAAAAAGTCATTAAAAATTCAAACATGAAATTATATCAAAAAAGTTTTTAATGTGGATATTCATTTTTTTGTCAGCCAGCAGCGGTGGCAGCTTATATATACTTTCTGGTATTTCATTAACTCTATCTCTCCTTCTTTTTTCATTTGATGTCCACTTTTCTTTTCGCATTTTGACGGCGGAAGTATATCTTTTAGAAAGCTCATTTTCTTTTGTTTCTTAAAAAAACGTTAAAATTATTTTGAATATATGTATGTCTTTCTTTTATTTTTTCTTCCCATTTACGAAAAAAAGCAGACCTTTTTTGATGGTGGTGTTGAAAATAAATAAAGTGAAAGCATTTATTCTTTTTTTGCTTTTTAGCTAAACGACAGCGCGCCTTTTTACCACCATGAAAAAAAAAATAGCTTTTAAATGAAAGGAAAAAAAATTTGACAAGGGTGAAACAACACACGAAAAGAAAAAAATGTGTCAGGGCAAACAGCAGGCAGCAGTCGCGGCCAAAGAAGACAGCACGCAGGCATACGTGTTCAGCATGTATTTATTTTAACGGTGAATTTGCAATAGTTAAAAAATATATATCTAACGGAAAAAAAACGACGTTGCTTACATTTCCCCTCGGGGAAGGACTTTCGGTGGCTTTGACCATGCTTTTTCCTTTTTCGCATTGCTTTTGGCATTGTCATGTCTGTCGTCGTCGTCGATAAATAGCATACTCAATAATCTTTTTCTTGGCAGAAAGCAAGCAGCCAAGGACTCAATCCATCCAGGTCAAAGAAAAAAAAAGAGAAAAGAATGAGAAATTGTTTGTTAAACAAATAAACGAGTAAATGTGACTTTAAAGGTTTTAAACATATTTTGAAACTTCTATGTCGAATTTTTTTCATTTTTAGGAGAGAAAAAATTTAATACTTTTTGTTTCTATCAGCTATTATGTATTTTGTAATTAAGCTTTTATCCGGCATTATCTTTCTCTTTCTCCTCCTCCTTCTTTAAAAATGGATGAATATTTCCATTAAATATTATTATTATTTCTTTCATTTTTTGCTTCTCATAAGCCTTGATGAAATAAAAGTGCCTTTCATCATGGCCATTTTACCACCACAATTTCGCATTGCCGCTGAAATTAAAAATGCAAATGAATTGAACGAAAACTTTTCACTCTTTTTTTTGTTGCTATTTCTTTCGAAGTAAATATTTTTTTAATCTTTGCTTTAGACATTTTTTAAAAACCTTTTCATATGTTTTTTTCTTGTTTTTTTTAAAGCATGAGTAATAAAAATCTTAAAGTGTTTTTTTTTTCTAACAGGAAAGCATAGTATTATTGACTTTTTATTAAAACATGTAGCTTTAAGAAAAGAAATTAGTTTTTATTAAAAAGAAAATATTGCAATTTTCAATGTTTATGTTAGCCATGAAAGTGCTTTTTTCTTAATATTGAAAGAAATCTTCAACTTTATCATTTTTTAAATTTATATTTCTCGCTTGATTGGATTACAATTTCCATTGTTTGGTTGTATTTTTGGTTTAAAAACAAATTAAAGAGTTGGTTCAAAAACTCACAGACCATCCTTTTTTAAAATATTTATTTAATCCATTTTTTAAAACTTAATCTGATGCCTTTCATAGCGATTTACATATAAATTAAAAAAAAATAATTTTCTATAAAATTTATTATGAATTTTTATAAATTCATTCCACTTTTTTATTATTAATTTTTTCCTTGTGTAAACGTCATAAAAAAGACCAATAGCCGCGCTAAAAGCCCCTCATAAAACCTCTTAATTCCATTCTTTACCCTTTGTATTTTTCCCCAATTTTAATAACAATATAATAATCGATTTTATCCTTTCATTTTTTTGACATAAAACCGTTACAAATTCTATTTTTCTTTCTTATTTTTTTTCGTTATTTTTTCTTTCTTTATGGCCACGTTTAAAGAAGAAAAAGATTTTGTTTCCGTTTACTAAATTTTTTAATTCGATTATCGCTGAATTCTGTTTTTTTTGAAAAATTTAAAAAGATTTTCAACGGAACTTAAAATAGCGGTAAAACTCGACTCGAAATTTGCTTAATGTTTCTTTTCACAATACATTTTACAGTACAGCTTTTTATTTACCTGAATGAAATTTCTCGAAACTAAGATATTTTGCACCTTTTACTTAGATTCTTGGGAACTCTTTTACGTAAAAAAACAAAATAATTTTTTGCTAAAATATTTCGTCAAAAGTCGCTGTTGTCTTCGTCGTCGCATATTTTAATTCATTTAATATTAATTTTTCTTTTATTTTTTGCAAAAGTGCTAAAAGCCTTTGATGTATGTAAAGAAAATAATTATTTAAAAATTCTAACCATTTTAAATATTTATTTTTCGTAGCTTTTTTATTTATTTTTTATTGTGTAAATGTTTCGATTTAATAGTCTTGGAAATAAGGCTTTAAAAAACTAAAACTGATTTTCTCACGAGTTTTTAACACAAAGAGTTTTAATTTTTTGTTTGTTTGGGAAAAATTGATTTAATTTTTACAATCTTATTTCGTACAACTAAGACTTATAAAACATCTGTACTATTTAAAATTTATTTATTGTTACCAAAAGTTCGGTTAGGGATTTTTTAACGATCAATTTATGTTCGCTCTTTTTTTTTACTTTACCACAATCTATTGCGTTTGATTTCTCCCTCGCTGATTCAAAACTTTTGATTACTAAAAAAAAACATAAATAGTTTTGTTTTTACCTGTTGTTGCGGTTTTTTATTTAAATAAAACCTTGTATTCTTTGATGCTCGCTTCTTTTTCGATTGATTGATTTTTTGCGTTTCATAAACAGAAAAACGTTACGTGTATTCGATGTTTCAATTTTTTAAATTTTAATTTAAAAAAAATTAATAGAAATTAGCACCGTTTGAAACGACCATATATAAAAAATGCCATTAGCTCCATTAGCGGATCCATTTGATATTGCAATTGCCAATGGAGTTTTGGGTGATAATGAAAAATGGATGGAAACTAATATTGGAAAAGTAAGTTGCTGTTGTTGTTGCTTTACTGAACTATAAAACCAAAACTTGGTTTTTGATATAATTTAAAAAAAGCTCGCAATTTTAAAATGGGAATCTTTTAAAACTTTATTAACCTTTCTGAAACTCATCAATCATCATTTTGTATGAAATTATTTCACCAAAAAAATATCGAATGAGATTCAATGAGTTTTTTTTGTCACTTTTATTAATCTCAAACAAAAACGAAGCATAATCCATTACACAATGACGCCGCTTAATTTTTTTTTTGTTTTACACATGGGGAAAACCTCCTCCCACCATTATCCTTTTTTTTCATAAAAAAACATAAACGAAGAGGAAAATAAATCAACGTTTGTTTTAAGCGAATAAAATTTTCTTTTTCTCTTTGTGTATTTTAAAATTCAATGATTTCATTTGTTTTTGGTTCGACTTCGCTATTGTTTTATTTAAAACCAAATTATTTACCTATGGAACCAGGTGTAAGTAAATTCCATTTCTTTGTTTATTGAAACAATAAAAGAGAAGAATTGAAATTAATTTTGACAAAAGGATTTTCGGATTTTGAAATCGATTATTGAATTGTCAATTTAAAATGGCGCAGAGCCTAATATAGCTTAATATTGTGAGGGACAAAATTAAAATTTTCAAGAAGTGAAAATCACTTTAAACTCTTTAGTCAGGATTTCTTCCTTCATAAGTTGTTCATTTCGTAAGTACATCGATCATACAATTTTTTATAATTTCCGAATCAAATCATGATGTGTTAAAGGAAAAACGGTTTTTCTTTATTGACAAAACCGAATAAAAGATTAACGTTTTTTAGTTTGCATCTTTTCTTGATTCATCCTTTTTGTGTGAGTGTGTGGATACAGCTATGATGATGATGATGATACATTTTTTTAAAGAGAAAACCAAAAAATGAATGCGATATAACAAAAAATTTATTTAATAAAACAAAATCTTTTTTATTTATTATTTTTTTTATTCCTTCCTTTTTTGAAGAGGGATGAATATTTACAATAAAAAAAAAAATTGACAAAAAAAAAATACGTGCATGCATGTTTTTTTTGTATGAGTGTTTGAGGCCTCTCTTTTTTCCTTCCTTCCTTTTTTATTTTATTCGAATCAGTTTCTTCCTTCTCAAATAAAAGATCTTTTTTACAAATATTATTTCGATGTTATTATTTTAACAACATTCATAAAAAAGAAGGAAGACGACGTCATCAAAAACTATTATATATTTTTTTCTGTATTTTTTTTTTGGTTGTTGCTGCGTTTTTTTTGTGTGTGCCAAATTTTTTTAAAAAATAAGGCCAAAAGGAAGAAGACCGCCTGCTGTTCTTCCTTTGTTGTTGTCGTTGCTTGGGAGAGGATGCTTCATTCAACAAAGGAAACTTTTCATTCATCATCTCCAACATCAATTGACAAGTTTTGGGATTCTGAAGAATTACCTTATCGTCAAGTCCCCGATTCAGATATTATTAAAGGAAGCAACAATAAATTTAAATTTTATAATCCATGCAGAATTTTTTATGCTGTTAAGGATTGCATTTGTATGGCATTTTGTAATAATAATTCGAAAGAAGATGTATTCAGTGAGGTGCGTGTGTTATTATCATAAAATGAAAAATTTAGTTAGGAATGTCTACTATTTTTTTTGCTACGAAATAATTCAGAAATTTGAGATTTTAAGTTTTGATTTTCTTTTTGGAAAAGACCCTTCCAAAATATTTACTTTACAGATTTTTTTTAAATCTCTTTTTTGTCTTTTTTCTTCTCTTTTTTTCTGCTTTGCAAAAGTATCTTTAGTTTAATTTACGTAAAAGGCAACAAAAAAAATTGTATGAATAAGTTACAAATTTACTATGACTGTGAGTTTCTAATTTTTATTAATTTAAAGTTATTGAAGTTTATGACTTCCGTTGCATTTATTTAACTTAATTTATTAACCGCAAAGGCGAATGAGAATCAATAATAATAAAAAAGTTGGTAAAAGTGAGAAATTTTGAATATTTGAAGTTTAAAAAAGTTGCATTTAGAAATTTGTGGGTTTCTCTATCAAAATGCTATTGCACCATCTTTTAAAACAAAATATTAAAATTTAAAAAAAACGGGTTGTGTTTTAAAAAATCAATTTTCCTTTATTTCTGACGTCCCAAAATATTTTAAACTCCTAATTTTTCTAAAAACAAAACTCTAAAATTACATGCTTGCTTTATAAATTTTGCTATGAACAAGGATTCTATAAAGCACAAATTATCCCTTTCTCATGATTTCATAATTTAACATATTATTATTATTTTCCATTTTTAGACTTCATCCACATCCTCTCAGGAAAATCACCCTGATGGAGTTCATGAAACTTCAGTAAAGGTTGGTTTTAAAACTTTTTAAACATATTTTATAAAATACAGTATTTAAATTACTACGATCATGACATTTCAAAAGCTTTATATTTTGGACTTTCTTGAAAAAAAAGTAAGGTCAATTGTGTACTTTATTTTTGTGTTTTTCTCTTTTGTTTGAACTTTCATTGTTGTTTTGTAAACAAACTCACTTTCCCGAATTATTTACTTTTCAATCATTTTTTACTCCATTTTGTTATTCTTTTTGAGGGAAGCGGAAGCAAAAGATCATCAGCGAGTTCTCGAAATAAAAAACTGATCCATTTTTGGCCTTATTACGTCGACACTCTTTCTTCACTCTTGAAGTTCTCAGAATTTTTATATTAAAAAAAAGAAGAAAAAATAGTTTCAAATAATAACATTTCTTTTTGCAATTTTCTTTTTTAAAACAATTTTCTATTTTAAAAGATTAAAGAAAAGAGAGAAGATAAAGATTATTTGAGCCTGCATTTGCATAAACATTTAGAGGGTGTCATTTATAGCCACTCGATTGACGCAAAACATTAAAAAATGGAAGCTATAAACTAAAAATGCAGCGATTAATTTGTGATTTTTAAAGCTAGGAAAAATGATTATTTTTTGAAGCATCAAAAGCTTCGTCAAAACCGGTTTTAAATTCTTGCTAAATTTTTGCAATAATTATTATTCTCAAAAATCTTTTTCATGAATAAAGAATTAATAATTGGTAAAATAGATAGGAAAAAACAATGGAATGCGTTTGGAGGAGGTAGTTTGCATGGTTTCGTGCTCTTTGCCCATTATTGCATTTGAAAAGACGAAAAGAATAATTAGCATTCAAGAGTCAAAAATAAAAAAAATAGTAGTAGACGTTGTTTTTGGCCTTTGCTCTTCTCTTCTTTTCCTTTTTTTAGGAAATAAAAAAATGCATTGTTTGTTTTTTTGGAGCTTTTGAAGATTTTTTCATGGGCAATTAAATATGACTTTGGTTTTCTGCAACAAAGCATAACATATATCGGAATCAGGTTTCCATGACCCATGGTGTAATTGCCTAAAATATTCAACAAAGAGTTCATAATTCAAAAAAGCACAATTTTAACTTTTCTTAATATCCATAAATAAATTTTTCAGCTAATTAGAACTCCCACTTTTTACTCAATGTGTTTCTTAAAACTTCTGTGTTTACATTTCATTAATGACGACGCTTCATTTGTTTCACCCTCTCCTCCTCCTTTTTATGGATCTTCCTATTCCTTTTTCTCTTTCTCTCTTCAAAATGCCAATAAAATTCGAAAACGAATAAAAAGCTTATGATCTCATTCATTATTTCTCTTCGTCTTGTTCTTCGTCTTCAGAATGAGCTCCAAAAATATGATGTTTTTTATTTTCTTCAAAAATTTTAGTTTGGAGTAAATAACTTTTTTCTTTTACGCGTTCTTCGACATTTGATTGACTTCCTTGTTTTTTGATGCGTTTTTATATGTAAAAAAAGGCGAAAACTTCTTAAAAAAATGTTTATCTTTTAATTTTCATGTTAAACAAAAAGCTACCTACTTAAAATATCAATGTTAAAGCTACTTTAATCTTAAGACTTTTTTTAGAGAGAAAAAATCAAAGAGAGACCATACTTTTTTCATGTCTTCTTTCATCAATGGTCAAAAAAAAATAAAGAAACATTTTTTATTTTGAAAGCAATAATTTAGCGTCATTCAAAAAAGTTTTGCTTCTTTTTTTCTCAATGGCATTTGATTCACTTTTTGAATTGTTTCAAATAAAACAAAGTTACGTCAATCGTAAAAAAATGAAATGAAAAATTGATTAAAATACAAAAAATTTCTGCTTCCACTCAATTGCTTTTTTTTTTGAGCCATACATACATTTTTTTGTTTATTAAAAATTCTATCTATTTTCTTTTGCTTTACGCCTTTTTTAATGATTCACTTTTTTTCTTTGTTATTGAAACAAAAGTTTTTCCAATTTTCATTGTTGTAATTTTAAAATTAGTAAAATTATGAAAAACACGTATTTATTGAGGTTATTTATTTATTAGCTTAACATTTTATATGACCTCTCATTACAACTACTACCACGTATTATGAATGATCCTATTACGCTGTAAGGCCAATAAATGTCTAATATACAATTAGTTTTTTTTCATTTTGTTTAGTTGGGGCGTTACACGCTAATAAATAAATGATAGTATTTGAAAAAAATGGCTACAAATAAACTTTAGTTTTGTATGTACTTTTTTAATCGGCGAAGTAGTAATTTTCTTTGTTGATTTAGTAATTGAAAATTTGGTAATTTCCTTTTCTAAAATTTATTTTTTTGAAGCGACCAAATTTTGTTTTCTTATTACAATAGCCATTGTATTTTTTCTTTAAATTCGGAAGAAAAATGTGAAATAACATACCTATTTGAAACGCGCCAGAAGTGGCCACCATTTCCCCAAGGGTTGCATGATACCTTTTCCATTGTGCTTTTCTTTTTCTTTTTCCTATTAAAAAAAGCTCATATTTTTGGATTTTGTAGCAAAATAATAATTAACAAAAGCTAATTATCTAAAGTATAAGATTTTTATGGACTATGATAACAACACTTTCAATGGTGGAACACTTTTGGTCACTTTCTAGCAGGGGAAGAAGATGTTTTTTCATTTTCTTGCAAATTCTTCTAACCCATGATTACTGACTATTTATAAAAATTTTTGACAAGGAAAAAATTTACGGAAACAGTAATAATTTAACATTAATCGCAGCTCATTTATCTTTTGGTTTTTTATTCTGTCATTTTTTTGCAGTTAAAAACGCGCTAAACTTATTATTATTAAACTTGCATTTATCAGTTTCATCAAATATATTTGAAAGATGGAATTCAATCGGTAATTGAAGTAATTCGATTTGATTTTATGTTATGAACTTTCTCCACCTTCTTCCTCGTTTGGGTGCTGCGCCACAAAGTCTGAAATCAAAGAATCATTTGATGCATTTTTTCTTACCTTTACATGCTTTTTTCCAAAAAATTTTATACCTTAATCATTTTTTTCACAGTAAAAAACTTCGAAAGTTTTTTTGATTCGGCGTCTTCATCATCTTTTAAAAAGGCATTACTCTCCAAAAATTTTTCCACATCTTTAAAGTCTTCAATTTAGTTTTAAAAAATCGCGCTTTTGATCCAACATTGTCACATATTTTTTCACCTTCTTTCTCATTGGTTTATAATCTTTATTTTTAACACCTCCACATAAAAATAGCTTCTTTTTTCACACAAAAAAACGTAAAGAAATTATTATTTTGCAAAAAAAAAAATTAGAGAGATTATTATTTACTTTTTGCTTGCTTGTGTTAGTTAATAAACAAAAGAGCTAAAAAAGAAATAAATGCGTCAATAATCAAATAATAATAATAATATCTTCCTCAAAAATAATTTATTTTTATGTCGAATATACGTTTGGGAATAAATTTAAAAAATGTTAAAAAATAAATCACTGAAAAAACTGTTACTTTTTTATATAATAATTTATTATGTCAAAATTAGAGTTGTTCAAACTCGTCAAAGAAGATGAAGTTTCTAAACTTTTTTTTGTTGTAAAAATGTCACAAGACTAATAAATTTCGAACAAAAATTTATCCTTATAAAAGGTAAAAGATAAATTTGGTTGGAGGCTTTTTGAATGAAAGATGGGCATGTGTTGGTCGGAAAATAAAAAAATGGTTTTTTGTTTTACTTTAATTTTTGCATGCAAAAAAAGGCTTTTTTACTATTTACTTCTCATTCAAAGAATATGTATATGGTATCAATCAAAGCTTCCTTTACGCCTACTTACATACATATTGAAACGCAATCATATTTTTTTCCAACACGCTTCAAAAACAACACGCAGCATTTTTTACGTCTTACAAAAGCCTTTTTTAAAAATGCAATAAATAATTCAACTTCAGTTTCATCTCTCAATTTCTATCTTTTTTTTCTTTCAAAATTTACTATTTTATTCAGAATAAAAAATGTATAAATTTTTCTTTTAAAGTTTCATCTTTCATTTACGTCAATTGAGTGTATGAATCGTTTTTTTTCCCAAAAAAATCTTAATGAATTTGTTGTTATGTATGTTTTTGTGTGTTTGCATCCATCTTCCCATTCCTTCAAGAATATTTATTTTTCAAAACCCGATGATGACCACGCATTTAAACCACTTCTCTCCCACAAACGAGTTGTTATTAGGTTCAATAATTAAATCTCCCCCATGAACGCTGCCTTCTAACTCTAAAAACGAATTATGAGATTGCCATTTAAAAAAAAAGAGCTATAATTTTTCATATTCCAAAAATAAGTGTTTTGAGTTTTGTTTCATTCACATCCTCCACATACGAGAAAAGTTGTGGGTGAGAGAAAGGAAAAGAAAATTAGTCATAACTTGTTTCAGAAAATGTTGAAAACCTTTTAAAAATGTTGGAAATATGGGGGCAGAGCTTTTGAAAAAGTTGGCATTCATCAAAAAAAAAAGCATACAAAGGTAAAAATCCAATTTTTTTCTTCTAAATTTGTAGCAAATATTAAAAAAAAGGTAAAAGCAATTTATGGTTTGGAAGAGTAACAATTGAATACGATTTTTATGAAAATATAAAAAAATTACGATTATTTGAGTTAAAGCAAACAAGGTACTGTATTGTACATATTATAGCGAATATGATTATTTTTTTGAAAGGATAAAGTGTAGCATAAAATAAAATTTATATTTGTCATTTATCATTTTCTGCTATATATGTATTTTTTAATTTTCATTTAATTTTTCTTCCTCAAAAACTTCTCAACTAAAAAACTATGATCTTTGTCGAATGGAGCAGGAAGAGAGTGGCAGCTTTCAATTTCCATTCATGCCTTTCTTTTTCCCCTTTTCAAAACTTAAGCAATAAATGTTTGACCCTCAAAAGAAATCCATTTAACTTTTTTCTTCTTGTCTTTCACATTTTTTTTCATGGACATATTTGTTTTTTACATTTTAAAATATGCCTCTTTCCCAAACAGCCATTGGCAATAGCAGTTTTTGAATGCAAAGCACGTCATTCCAAGAAAGAAAGTAGTGCTGCTGGCTGCCACCACACATCTTAGACAAAATGAGAATATTTTCTTTCTTTCTTGCCACTTTAGTGTGTTTGCAAACCTTAAAAAAAAAAACAAGGCTTTCAGAATATGAAAAAAAGTATGTTGCAATTGCCTTTTTTATTTTCTTATGTCTTTTCTGCTTCTGGAAAAAAGGCGTGGTACATCCTTTCAAAAAAGCAGTTTGTGTTGGTTTTTTTTTGTTTGTTGCTTAGTTGAGAGAGTTTAGTTAGCTTATTGGCTAATATATTTTTTTCCATTCTCGGTTGCTCTGTTACTCCTGCTACCGCTAACAACCTCCTCCTCCCTCCTTTTTTTCCCATTTAGGTTTGACGTAGTAGTTTTTTTTTTAAATTTTCTTCTGAAATGGGTGAATAAATGAATGAAAGGACTCTTTCTCTCTCACACATGAGAATGAATGAATGACTGAATGGCACCCATCCTCCTTCTGATGATGTAAGCAATGCAGCGTAGAAGCCGAAGCTAACCTCCTTTTTGTTTAACACTGCTTGCTGCCTACTAGTTTGTGGCCATGTATTTTTTGTTTTAAGTGTCTATAAGTAACCAGCCGAAGTAGCAGCTGGGGCAATGGTTGTTGAAAAACGAGTTAAAACAAACTCACAAGTAAAAAAACAGCATGTTTTAAAACATTTTTTTCATGTTTAAAATGGATTTTTTTATTCTTAAAAAATTGCCTTTACTTCCGTTTCTTTCTCCAATCAAAAAATTATACAAATATTTTATTTACAAAACCCACTTTTTTTTTACCATTTCCTCCCTCATTTAACTTTATTTTGTTCTTTGAAGTTTGACTGGTCAATTTTTTTTATTTGTGGTTTTTATGTTTGTTTAAATAAGCAACAAACATCCATCATAAAATAATATGTATTTCTATTTTAAGTTTTAATTAACCAATCCATATTGTTTATTTTTAGTGTTGATATTTGTCCTTCCCAAAAAGGATCATTTAGGGCTCAAATTGAGCTGAAAGAGACTATTAATCATTTTCCTTTTTTGGTTGAAATAAAAAAATACGTAAAATTATTTTTACAGTTAATTAGAATTGGTCTTTTATCTTTTCCTTCTCTAAAACCCATATAATTCTAAATTAAGACATTAGTCTATTACACAGAGAGAAATAAGTGTATTGGGTTGGGTATGAAACAAGAAGATGATGATGATACACTTCCGTTGCCTAAAGGAATGGAGAGCATGAAAATCACTTTAAATTTGATTGATTAATTAAACTGCATCAAAAACAGGACATAAGTCTCTAAATTTCTCTCTTTTTCTTTCACACAAAATTTTAATGAAAAAAAGTCTGATGATCAGAAGAAAATTAATTTCTGAGTGCGCGTTTATTTTTTATTCTTCTTTTTTTTCAATTTTTGGTCGATTTGTTTTTTGACAATTGATTCATAATTTTGCGTATTTCCGGCGGAGATAATTATTTCTAATTTTTTTTAATCGCATAAAAAAATGAAAAGCGTTCTTTTTTTAGTTATCTTATGAAATTTATTTGTTGCAGCTTTGGTTCTTGTCTTGAAAGGGCATAGTTTCTCTCCCATGTAAAGTTGCTTCCAAAGTCTATAGTTCTGTAGTTTATTGTTTAAACAATCAAGCCACAATAATGATTAAAATGGCCTTCGTGAGAATATTGAAACCTTCAAGTAGTTATTTTCTTTTATTTTTGCAAACCTCATTTTGACTTCTTGGAATATCCTCCATCCTTGTTCCACTTGAACAATTCCCTCCCATAAATCCTAATGTCATGGCTCTTATCTTGAAAGCGTTAAAACAAATCTTTTCACTTGAGATTTCAAGAGTTTCAACAAGATTTTTTTTGTACTCAAAAACCAACGTTTTTTTTCCTTGCAAAAAATTAGTTTTGTTCTTTGCCTTATTTTTCTCAACGACGCCTGCTTCCTCGGGTGTTTGTGCTTTTTGAGAGATTTCAAAAAAAGATTCCCATCCCTTTCTCTTGAATTTCATCCATTTACCCCTCTTATTAAAAAAAAAAGAAACAACACTTCTTTCTAAAATAGGATTACACTAAGTCTTAATTTCTTACTAAATATGGAATAAATGGCATTAGTGTTATTTACTTGTTTGCTTACTTATTTAACGCCTACAGATTTTTTGTTTAAAGAAAAAAAAATGGCGAAGAGAGCAAAAAAGCTGATGTTTTAGGATGCTTGCTTCTTTTTTTTTGCAATCAGTCATTTCTTCCGTTTTTTTAAAGAAATAATTTTATGTATGAAAATTGCATTTTTTAGTATGTTTCTTGGAAGCTAACTTGAGTTTTTCAAATGGGTTCCAAATTTGTTAGAAATGGGAAAACCTCAAACAAGCAATGGCGTGAAAATTGAAGTTTTTCGAATAACTGTAACCTACCTTTATTGTGGGAACAAATTTTGATCTCTTTAAATTAATGTTTTCCCTCGAAATGAAAGATAATACCTATTATGATTTTAGGGAGCTTGTTATTATTATTTATTTGAGACAAAAAGTCTAAAGTTCTTAAACAACTTTTTTTTGTTTTTTTTTTCAAATGCATATCATATTTTCGGTCGAGATCAATGACATTTTGAAGGAGGCCCTATTATTTTTTTAAAAAGTTTGACGTAATTTTATTTTTATCTTTTGACTAGCCATCTGCAATTGACAGCAGATTTATCTTTTAAACTTTGAATCTAAAAAAACCCATTTCAATTTTCTTTCTTCCCTTTTAATAATATTAATTTTACACGATGAAAACATTCTTTTTGCCTGTCCTTCATTTCCCAAAAAAATCCAATATATTTTTTTATAAACAGAAAAAGACATTCATTTGTTTATTTATTTTTCGCTCTAGCATGGTAAATTCCTTAAATTCCATTGAATTACAACTTTTTATCTTTGATTTTTATGCTTACTTGTTTTTCTGTTTCTTATTGTTTCAAAGCTTTCCAAAATGAGGCAGACAGGTGCTTGTCATCACCATCTCATCCCTTTTTCTTGTTGATGACAAATGTTTTAAAGCTGATGGCCGCGGCAAAAATATCCCCTCCTTTTTTTGTTGAGCTTTTTAAAGAATTGAAATTACCACACAAATATCACATCCATCCCGTGGTTTAAGGCCGATAGATAACAAGCAAAGTAAAGAGCCAGGAGGTGAGGGTGGTTAGCAATAATAACAACTGACAATTGGTGAGAGCGATGTTAAACGCGAGTAAGCCAAAGGACAAAAAAGATCATTGACAAATAAGATTTATGGCTGTTACGAAAGATTCTTTAATGAACTTTTGGTGAAACATTTAAAAGTGCGAGAAAATCCTCAATTGAGTTCATTTTTGTCGAGAGGTGTTAAGTTTGATAAATGAAATTAAAAGAAAATTTCATCGAAGAACTTCCACATATAGTTGAGCTTTAGCCATTTCCCTATAGTTTTTTTCATTTCGATATTTTCGTGAAATCAACGGTCCCTTTTTTCTTAATTTTTTTCATTTCGATTATGTTTACTGTAAAAATCGTGTTTCTAACGTGTATCTTTTTCTATGATCATCATATTTTCATTTCACCCATTCATGATCATCATTATTCCAGATTCATCTCTCTCTCTCTCTGTTCTTTTTTTTTCAATCATTTTATTTATTTATTGAATGGTCGCTTCGATAATTGCGACGACGGCGGAAGAGCCGCGTCGTCGATATCATTTTATTAAAGACGGATTTTTCTCCGCATTTGGTATTCCATCCTCATCTACTTCTTCGTCATCAAGTGGTTCAGAATCATCTACCCCTAAAAAGGGAAATCCATTTAAACGTATTTTTATGCAAAATACTCCCTTTCATAATAGTAATACCATTGGAAAAACTCTAACAATTCCATCCAAATCAAAATCGTATAGTTTAAAAATGTCCAAATCTTATTCATCCCATGCAAAATTATCAAATACTTTTTCACTTGAAGATTCAACAAAAAATTCTGAAGGATCTAAAAAACCTAATGTACAATTTAAAGGAATTCGAAAATGTCATGATCGTAGTAGTAATAATATTAAAAGAGGAGGAGGAGGAGATGAAAAAAATAATCTTGAATCAATTCGAGAAAATTCTGAAAAAATGTTTGATTTTAAGCTTGCGGCTTCAAGGAGCAATAACGAAATTAAAACTGCACCAATTTCAAATTCAACTGAATCCTCATCATCAACTTCTTCGACTTCACAAACCATAGAAAAATTAAACGATTCCATGGCTAAAATGGGAACCAATGGAAATGCTATTAATAATAATAATGCAGATAAAACAACAACAACGACCAACAAACCTCATCATGGATTTACTTCACCAATTCGAAATGAAATTTCATCGGAAGAAGTTACATTGGATACTTCAGATCCATCCGAACCATATGATGAACGAGCGGATGATCCTACAACAGAAATAGAAGTTTCTGAAGTTAGAAAAGAAGGTGAAAAGGCAAATGCCAGCCAATTTGAATTACTCAAAGTTCTTGGACAAGGTTCATTTGGAAAAGTATTTTTGGTTCGTAAAGTTAAAGGCCGAGATTCTGGTAAACTTTATGCTATGAAAGTATTGAAAAAGGCAACGCTAAAAGTTCGTGATCGAGTAAGAACAAAAATGGAACGAAATATTCTATCTCAAATTAGTCATCCATTTATTGTGAGATTAAATTATGCTTTTCAAACTGAAGGAAAGCTTTATCTTATCCTTGATTTTTTACGCGGTGGTGATTTATTTACTCGACTTTCTAAAGAAGTAAGATTGAATTCATCAAAATAATAAAAACTTTATTTTTACAAATTATTATAGGTAATGTTCACAGAAGAGGATGTTAAATTTTATCTTGCTGAATTAACCCTAGCTCTCGAACATCTTCATAATCTTGGAATTGTTTATAGAGATTTAAAACCAGAAAAGTAAGACATTCGAAAAAAATTAACAAAAATAATTATTCCATAATATTTTAGTATCCTATTAGACTCTGATGGTCATATAAAAGTTACAGATTTTGGTTTGAGCAAAGAATCCATTGACAATGAAGGAAAGACGTACAGCTTTTGTGGCACCGTTGAATACATGGCTCCAGAAGTTGTTAACAGAAGAGGTCATAGCACTGCAGCAGATTGGTGGTCATTAGGTGTATTGATGTATGAAATGCTTACGGGTCATCTTCCATTTCAAGGTGAAAATAGACGAGAAACTATGACACAAATTTTAAAGTGAGATTTGATCATTATAAAATTACCATTTTTTAAATCCTGTCATAATTTAAGAGCAAAACTTCGTATGCCTGGATTTTTATCTTCTGAAGCTCAATCGCTTCTTCGTTCTTTATTTAAACGCAATCCTCAAAATCGACTTGGTTCAGGACCAGAAGGAATTCAACAAATCAAAAATCATCCATTCTTTTCCACAATTCAATGGGATAAACTTTTCCGAAGAGAAATTCCACCACCATTTAAACCAGCTGTAAACACTTCGGATGAAACCGTATATTTTGATAGTGAATTTACAAAGAAAACTCCAAGAGATTCTCCAGCATTGCCTCCATCAGCAGCCGCTCATGAACTCTTCCGTGGTTTTTCATTTGTTGCTCCACATATGTATGAAGAAATGGCTAAAAATGAAGTTAAAAAATCAGCTAAAACTTCTGGGGTTTATGGAATTCCACAAGCTAAAAGAACTCGCTTCGCTGATGATTATGAAATCAAAGAAGATATTGGAGTTGGAACTTTTGCTGTTTGTAAACGATGCATTCACAAAGCTTCAAAAGCAGAATATGCAGTAAAAATGATTAAAAAATCCAAACGTGATGCAGCAGAAGAAATTGATGTCCTCCTTCGTCATGGACATCATTTAAATATTATTCGAGTTTTTGGTATTTATGAAGATGAAGAAATTGTTTATGTTATTATGGAATTATGCAAAGGCGGAGAACTTCTTGATCGAATTCTTTCAAAGAAAAACATAACCGAAAAAGAAGCTTCTATAATTATGACAAAAGTTGTCAACGTTGTAGCATACTTACACCAAAATCAAGTAGTTCATCGAGATTTAAAACCCTCCAATATTATGTACCTCAATTCGTCCAATGATCCAGATGGCATTAGACTTATTGATTTTGGTTTTGCTAAACAACTTCGAGCAGAAAATGGTTTACTTATGACTCCATGTTATACTGCCCAATTTGTTGCCCCTGAAGTCCTCAAAAAGCAAGGATATGATATGGCAGTGGATGTATGGAGTCTTGGAGTATTATTGTATACTATGCTTTCGGGTGAAACACCATTTGCCCAAGGAATTAATGATTCACCTCAACAAATTATTGATAGAATTGGACATGGTTCATTTAAATTATCTGGTGGTAATTGGGATGGCATTTCTCCAGCTGCTAAAGACTTGGTGAAAAAAATGCTTCACTTGGATCCTAATCAAAGAATAACTGCTGCTGGAATTATTTCCCACCCATGGATCGCATCCAAGAATGAGTTATCTAATTCATCATTGGTTTACTCACAAGATGTTGCTACCGTTAAGGTTTGTTTTAAGCAACAATTATTAAAACAAATAAATGATCAATAATACTTTTAGGGTGCTTTAACTTCCACATACAAGGCTCTTGAATCAGCCAACATGCCTTCCCCTCTTTGCTCTGTAAATGCTTCGGCTTTGGCTCAACGCCGAAATAAAGAACGAAAAACTTCATCATCCGATTCTTCATTGACAGGAGGAGTTGCATAATAAAAAGCTTTTCTAGATTTGTAAATATTTTTATTTTTCAAAACATTTTAATGCGGGATTTTTTAATGTATTTTTACACATTCCTTTTTAACGGCTTTCCTTTTGTTCACATCTTGATTCTTTATTCCTTTTTTGTCTTCTTCTTCTGTGATATTTTTATAGTTTTTAATACCACCAAAAAGTTTTTGCTATTGTATTTAAATATTTTTTGTACACTGATCATGTTTTTTAAATGAGTTTTTTGAGTGCAATTTTTATATTGTTTTTGTTTCTATTTTGGAAATAGTAATTTTAAAAAAGAAAAAATTCATAATAATAATAATACAAAATTGAATAATTTTATAAGTTTGTAAGTAAATGCAGTCAAAAAAGGTTCTTAGTTGAAAAATATAAAAAAAGTGTCAGACAAAAAAGGAACACGCAAACGTTTCCCCAAAAAGTCTTCCGTTCGAAAAAAAAAAGAAGCGCGAAAAAAGTGCGAGTCAAAGAAATCAAGTGAAGAACAGAAAAAAAGTAAAATATGCTTTTTCCTTCTTCAAAATCAAGTTCTTCGTCGTTCATTTGAAAAAAAACATTGAAGATATGCGGAAAGAGATGCACAACTTAATGAAAAATATGACCATCAGTGGTAACAATAATGCTAAAAGATTACCATTACCTCAATATTGTTCTGATGAAGATATCTCGTTTGATTTTACTGAATCTTTTGAAGAAAGACCTTTTGATCCAACAGCTGAATTTGAATTTTCCGAAAACAAGCAAAAAGAATTTGAATTGCTCAAAGTATTGGGTCAAGGTTCGTTTGGTAAAGTCTTCTTGGTTCGAAAACTCGCTGGAAATGATTGGGGCAGACTATATGCTATGAAGGTGTTAAAGAAAGCTACATTGAAAGTTCGTGATCGTTTAAGAACAAAGATGGAAAGAAATATTCTTGCTCAAATGGATCATCCTTTTATTGTCAAATTACATTATGCCTTTCAAACACCAACAAAGCTGTATTTAGTTTTGGATTTCTTACGTGGTGGTGATTTGTTTACTCGTCTTTCCAGAGAAGTAAGATTAATTTTAGCCTTTATCTTTGAAATAACTTTATCCATTTTTAGGTTATGTTCACTGAAGAAGACGTCCGGTTTTATCTCGCTGAACTTACATTGGCACTTGAACATCTCCATTCTCTTGGCATCGTTTATAGAGACATAAAACCAGAAAAGTAAGAAGACTTTTTTTTTTTGATTTCGAGCACTAACATAATTATTTTTTTAGCATCCTGTTGGATTCAGAAGGTCACGTCAACATTACAGATTTCGGTCTCAGCAAAGAACAAATTGACTACGATGGAAGAACCTATAGTTTCTGTGGAACAGTTGAATATATGGCTCCTGAAGTTGTTAGCAGAAATGGTCACTCAACATCGGCCGATTGGTGGTCATTGGGAGTATTGATGTATGAAATGCTTACAGGCCATTTGCCATTTCAAGGACAAGACAGACGCGATACGATGGCATTAATTCTTAAGCAAGTTTCTTTTGTTTAATGTTCTTTTTATGATAGTGTTTGTTTTTTAGAGCGAGACTTCGTATGCCTGGCTTTTTATCATCTGAAGCTCAATTCCTCCTTCGTGCTCTCTTCAAACGAAATCCTTATAATCGACTTGGTTGTGGTCCTGGTGGCATTTATGAAATCAAATCACATTGTTTCTTCGCAAACATCGATTGGAACAAACTTTATCATCGAGAAATTTCACCACCATTCAAGCCAATTGTCGACCACACTGATGATACTGTTTGCTTTGATAATGAATTTACAATGAGATCTCCCATCGATTCTCCTGCCTTGCTTCCATCTGTAACTGCTCATGATTGCTTCCGTGGTTTTTCATTTATTGCTCCTCCTTTCTCTGATGGATCATGATCGATGTGAATGAAGTGTATTAATGTTCTTGTTGATTAATTTATTATTATTTATGTTTTTGACTGACTTTATCCGATTTGATTATTGCATCTTTGTATTAGAATAACGAATAAATGACTCATGTGTACTAAACTGTAAACTTTTATATTTGTAGCCTTTTGTCTTTGCTATTACTTGAGATTCGTTTTATTTTTAATTACTTTTTTATGATGTAAAAGATAATTAAGGTTAATTAAAAAAGCGCTTATTCAACCATAAAATTTTTCTGTTCTCTTGTTATCGTTCTTTTAAGGCTCGAGTTTTTATAAATAATTAATGTCTGCTTTTGTTGTAGGCATTGCATTGTCAGTCAGTATTATAAATTTTATGGGCTGCTTCTTACTTAACGATGGAAATAATCGAAAGAATTTTTATAATAAACTTTTGCTGTATTCGAATGATTTCATTCTTTTGGATAATGGCAATCATGTTTATTCTCAATCAACGTTATGCTATTGCTGAGTCAATTAGGTAAGTGTATGTGATGACACATTATCGATTAATACGCCCTTAATTAATTTTGGTTTATTTTGGCAATACCAAATCTTGCCCTTCCTTACCATAGGCTAGTTGTTGTTAAAATAAATGTTTCAGAAAAATACATTTAATTTCATTTTTATTTATTATTCCTGGAACAATAATAACATTTCTTACTTCATTTTTTTATATTTTAACTGATAATTTTGCCATTAATGTCACCATTTTATCCATTTCAAGATACATGCAATCTTCCAGTGGTTACATAATACGATTTTCAATTTTGTTTGTTTTAATTGAAAGATTGTTTGCAACATTGTACTGGGAAACATACGAGAAAAGTACTAAAATTAAAACAACTGTTATAATTTTGGGTTTTTCTTCAATACTCGTTTCATTTGTTTGTGGTGGTATTACCATATTTGCACATTTTCCTGAATATTGCATTTATTTTTTAATGGGAAGCATTCATTTTACAGCATTTATGGTAAGTCGTTAATTACAATACCATATTTTAAACTAAAAACAAACAAATGTGAGTAAAATTCTATGTATGTTAGAGCCGACTACCGTAATGATCTTCGCTTTATTTGTCATTTTTCCAATTAAATTTTTCCCATCCAAAGAATAAACTAAATCTTTCATAATTATAATTAGTTTAAAGAAAAAAAGTAATAAATAAGTGTTTTACAGCTTGCGTGGTTTTTAATTTGGAAGAATGACCAACTTCGTGAAAAATCAAAAAATATTCCATTTTTGAGTCAGCGATATCAACTGGTTAAAAATATTCAAGTATTAAAATTTGCAAAGCCTTTCATCTTTATGACAACGTTCGTTGCTTCTCTAGGTCCTGTAATAGGTGTTATAATTCCATTTATTACACCAAATGTTTACATTCGAAATCACATCTTTTATTTGGTGAGGAAAAGAATGAAGCTTTTTTAATTTTAATTCAATCCAACAATCTTTAAATTTTAGACCTATGATTTATACTTTTTTGTTTGCTTCGTTTTATTTTACAAAGAATTTCGACGACGTAAAATAGGAGGAAGCAAGGTTGAACGAAGAGTTGCATGGATTGTTGATTCATTACCCAAAACTGAAAATATTATGGTTAAAACAGCTTTAGGCAAATCCATTCCAGCCAAACAAACTCTTGATGATCATTTTAATCAATTAAATAAAGCTTGGAAAATTTAATTTTTATGACGTCTGTTTATGTGCATATGCCGTACCATATAAAAATTACCTTAACTTATTTTGTTAATTAACCTTTTTTATTTTTCATTATTAATTGCTTAGTAAATATAAATATAATAGGGCATTTTTCTTTGTTTCAAACTAGTCTAATTTATGATGAATGACATAAAAGTAATTTCGACTAAATATGCTTTTTTTTTTACTTTCAACAAAAACAAAAAATAGCAACAACAAAAAAAGAAATAAAGAAAGAGAGATAAGTTTTATCATACATACTCTTACAAATTCAAGAAAATCTTTAGATTAATAATATGCGATTTGTCTTAAAATGAGTCTCAAATTTGCAAACATTTCATTAAAATGCCGGCAATAATATTATTACATAGCTTGTTGGAAAGGTTTCAGTGAAGAAAAATCAAACGATGAAGAAACATCATCGATTGATAGCTTTCATCAATGCGCCCTTGCTTGCTTTGAAGCATCTTTGAGATTTGAATTCGCGCCTGCGTAGGTCAAACAAAGAAAGTACGGTATCGGTCCCACTCACCTATTTTCTCTCTTTCTCGATTTTTCTTATTCCAAGTTTGCCATTTTTCACTTCATTTTCATTTTCAAAATTCTTTGATGAGCTTTTACTAAAAATGCTTTTGTTTTGATTTTGCAATATTTTTATATTTTATTAGGCATTGACTAAAAATTATTTTGTTTCTCTTCCTCCTATTGTGACACACTCTTTCAATTGTATTCTTTCACGATGTTTCTAGTAAAATCGTGTATGTTCGCGAATATTCGCTGAAGCCTCTATTTTCTAAAATCATTATCATTTTTTTCTTCACCTCATTAGTATATCTTCATTTGGATTCAACCTAATTTTTGAACGCATTAGTTATCTGTCGTTTAATATCATTTTTTGATATATTTACTAGCTTTTATCCTCCATTTTAACTTTCTTTATGTCGTGACGTGTCTTTATTTCCGTGTCGTTCTATCTTATTTTCTTGTTCAGTCGATTCTTTTATCTCTAATTTTCTTTTTTTTAGTAACTCTATCTCAACTATGGCTAAAGCTAACGCTATTGGTATTGATCTTGGTACAACGTACTCGTGTGTTGGAGTGTTCCAAAATGGAAAAGTGGAAATTATCGCAAATGATCAAGGTATGTTTTATTGGTTTCTTTTTGATTTCTTGACTATATTCCTTTTTTCAGGTAATCGTACCACTCCTTCATATGTGGCATTCACGGATAGTGAACGTATCATCGGTGATGGCGCCAAGAATCAAGTTGCTATGAACCCTCATAACACCGTCTTCGACGCCAAACGTCTCATTGGTCGCAAGTTCGAGGATCAAGCTGTTCAATCTGATATGAAGCATTGGCCTTTCAAAGTTTTCTCTGCTGAAGGTGGTCGTCCAAAGATTCAAGTTGAATTCAAAGGTGAAGTCAAGGATTTTTTCCCTGAAGAAATCTCGTCCATGGTCCTCACGAAGATGAAGGAAACTGCTGAAGCTTTTCTTGGAAGCACTGTCAAAGATGCTGTCATCACGGTTCCAGCTTACTTCAATGATTCTCAACGTCAAGCTACTAAGGATGCTGGTTTCATCGCTGGTCTCAATGTTCTTCGTATCATCAACGAACCAACCGCAGCTGCTATTGCTTATGGATTGGACAAGAAGGGTACTGGTGAACGCAATGTCCTCATCTTCGATCTTGGTGGTGGAACTTTTGATGTTTCAATCTTAACTATTGAAGATGGCATTTTTGAAGTCAAATCAACTGCTGGTGATACTCATCTTGGTGGAGAAGATTTCGACAATCGCATGGTCACTCATTTTGTTGCTGAATTCAAGAGAAAGCACAAGAAAGATCTCGCTTCCAATCCTCGTGCTCTTCGTCGTCTTCGTACTGCTTGTGAACGTGCAAAGCGTACCTTATCCAGCTCAACTCAAGCTAGCATCGAAATTGATTCTCTCTATGAAGGTATCGATTTTTACACAAGTATTACTCGTGCTCGTTTCGAAGAACTTTGTGCTGATCTCTTCCGCAATACCATGGATCCTGTTGAAAAATCTCTTCGTGATGCAAAGATGGACAAAGCTCAAATCCATGATATCGTTCTTGTTGGTGGATCCACTCGTATTCCCAAAGTTCAAAAGCTCCTCTCCGACTTCTTCTCTGGTAAAGAATTAAACAAGAGCATCAATCCTGATGAAGCTGTTGCATATGGTGCTGCTGTTCAAGCGGCTATTCTCTCTGGTGATAAATCCGAAAATGTTCAAGACTTGCTTCTTCTTGATGTTGCTCCTCTTTCTCTTGGTATTGAAACAGCTGGTGGAGTAATGACGGCTATCATTAAGCGAAATACTACCGTTCCTACCAAAACAAGTCAAACCTTCACCACATATGCTGATAATCAACCTGGTGTTTTGATTCAAGTAAGTTTTTTATTTAATTTTCAATAAAGTTATTGGTTTCTTTTTTTAGGTATATGAAGGTGAACGTGCTATGACCAAGGACAACAATCTTCTTGGAAAGTTCGAACTCAGTGGTATTCCTCCTGCTCCTCGTGGTGTTCCTCAAATTGAAGTTACTTTCGATGTTGATGCCAATGGAATTCTGACCGTCTCTGCTCAAGACAGCTCAACTGGAAAAAAGAACAACATCACCATAACCAACGACAAAGGACGTCTCTCCAAAGATGAAATTGAACGTATGGTCCAAGAAGCTGAAAAGCACAAGTATGAAGATGATATTCAACGTGAACGCGTCTCAGCTAAGAATAGTCTTGAAGGCTACTGCTTCAGCATGAAGCAAACCATTGAAGAAGAAAAAGTCAAGGACAAGATCACTGAAGACGACCGCAAGAAGATCACCGACAAATGTAATGAAACTCTTCAATGGCTTGATGCAAATCAAACGGCTGAAAAAGAAGAATTTGAACATCATCAAAAAGAACTTGAAGCTGTTTGCAATCCCATCATCACTAAGCTTTATCAATCAGCTGGAGCTCCTCCTGGTGGTGCTGGATTCCCTGGTGCTGGTGGACCTTCAAGTGGCGCTGGTGGTTCAGCTGGACCCACGATCGAAGAAGTCGACTAATTTTATTATTTATTCTTGTTTTGATGTTTCTATGTCTTTGTGAATTGTTTTACGAATAAATTAATTATTTTTATTATTGTGTGATTTGTCTTAGCGTTTTTGTGAGGTGGTTTAGTTGCATACATTTAAAAAAACATTGCACAACCAAAGTATCATTAAAATCTGCCTCTATTTTAAAAACTTTTTTCCCTTGCTAAATTTTCTTTTTTCTCTGCTTTTGTCTAACCATTCGACGATCGATGAATGTTTGCATATCATTTCTTAAACACGATTTTATGGATGAGATGTTTGCCGATAAATATCTTGCATTCCTAACTATGCATTTGCAGTTGTTGTAAAGGGGAATCAAGCATGTTCCTCTATGTGTCATATGTTGCTTGGATGGTGTCATATTCATCTTTGTGAAGGAATTATTGATGAAGTTGAATGAATGGATTCAGGATTACCATTTGAAAATGGAAACAATATAATAATCACTTTTTTATATTAATGAGCTTGCATTTTCTCTTGGAATAATAGGTCATCGCAAGCAATTCAATAAAAAAAGATCTCAATTTTTTACTTTTGGATTCTTTATAATGTTTGTCTAAACTTGCTTGTTAACAAGAACTGTACTTTTTTAGATGGGTAATTTATACCGCTTTGGAAAAATATTATGCACCTCTTTTAATTGTTTACTAGTAAAAAGGGGCGCGCCTTCGGCGCGCGAGTAACTGTATAGTTCATTATGTTATGATAGAAAACGGTATTGCAGAAATAAATTTGTTGTAATATGCAAATTTATAAATGTTTCTCAAACAATCTTTCATTTTTTTGTAAATGAGAAAGAAAAGTTTATGCAAATTTTCTCTTTTCCTTTTTTTGTGAATGAAAAAGTAAAATGACACGGAATTGTGACAACCTGTTTTAGAAGAAGGGATGTAAGTGAAAATGGGTTGTAAATAAAGTCATGTAATGTTTTAAGGCTCTTGAATCAAAATCTTCTACCAAAAAACTAACAATTTTAAGCGACACCAATGAAAAGCAGATGTTTCAATATTAGCTTTAAAAGCTTCAAGAGCAGCAGCATCCGCTCTTAATTTTCTCAATTGAATCCTTTTTTCGGTTAAACAGTTTCAAATTCCCTATTATTTATTGTTATCGAGGGTTTGCTTTATTTACACATTTGTTTTTCATTTTCCTCCATTAATAAACCATGCATTTTTGTTCCAACATTAAAAGTGTTTTTTCTTTCAATAAAGGATTTTATTTTACGGAATTTACTTTTTTTCTTCATGCGTTAGTTACATACATACAACCAACCTTTTCGCTACATTTTTTTATTCTCCAACCTAACCTTTTAGTATGTGTTGTTTTTTTTCTTTACTTATAAAATTGCGAAAGGTTTTTTTTTGTTTTCCTAAGCAAATACAATACTCAAGGATCAAGGAAATAAGATAAAAAAATAATTTTTTCATCAAAAAAAAGTTAAGTGAACTTTTGTATTATTTTTTTCTTCTTGGCGGCATCAAGCATTGAAGCCGATGCTGCTGCTATTGTTTCGTTTTTTTTTGTTGTTGCTTGTTTGTTTTTTATATTTGCAGCAGAACACTTGGGTGTTTTCTTCGCTTAATTTTTTTATCTTCGATTTTAAAGTGTGATGGAATGATACGTTTTTTTTTGTTCTTTGACTGTATCAAAAAAAGGAAGCTCTTTCCTTTAAATTTAGAGCGATAAGAAGAAGGAGTAAAAGTGAAGTCAATTGAAAAAGTTTTGATTTTGATTGAAAAAAAGCTTGTAGATATTAGGTCGAAAATCGAAGAAATTCTTTCACCCAAAAATACCTTTTGGTAAAGTTGGTACTGAAAAAAAAGTGAGCAAAAACTTGAGATTTAAAAATTTTAGCTCTTGTTACTCTTTATCTTTACTGTAACATTTATTTTTGTTGATTAATGAATTTTCCTGATTTTTTATTTCCACATTTTTTTCCATCGGCACCGATCAAATAAAAAATGCTCTGTAAAGAAGAAAAAACTTTAACCTTTTGGTTTGATTTTTCTTTCACTCTTTTTTTCATTTCCTGTTTTAAACTATATTGTAAACAACTCCATTCCATTCTAAAGCCGCTGCTGCATTGCCAGTCGGTTGGTTGTCGCTTCTTAGTTAGGAGTGGCGACTATCGCCCGCATCTCCTCTTCTGCTTGACCTTCAACATTTAATATAATTTTTTCTTTAATTTTTTTCTTCTTCTGAAACATCATTGCGCAATTTTTTTAGGCATAATGCATTTGTTTTCTTTTTTTCGTTTCCAATATTTTTTGTTGGCTTACATATATTTTTGGCTGAAAGCCAATTTTCATCCATCCATCCATCTACTTACACATTCACATACAACATACTTTGTCAGCTTTACTCTTTGTTAGTTAATCTCTTTTCTCTTCTTTCTTCTTCCCCAATGGCTATAACGGGGATAGAAAAATAAACTCAAAGTTATTCATAGTTTCTAAGGACTCAAAAAAATGTGGCAAAAATAGGAAATTGCGAAAATGTGTCTGCTTCTCTCTCAATTTTTCTTTGTCTTTTATCCTTCACTAAAGCTCAAGCTTTTTTTAGGCCATCATCCTCTCTCCCGCTGATGTGCGAGTTTGCTTGCCTTGTCTTGGTTGTTTGCTCGCGGTTGCGGGTGTTTTATCCTTTTTTTCCCTTCCTTCCTGCATCGCTGTAGCATCGTCGGTTGTGAGTATTCTTTTTCCTTTTCAATGGGGCTGGACTTTTTTTTTCGAGTACCGAAGTTGTTTCGTTATTTTTTTGTGTTGTTGTCGCAGGCTCTCTTGCTGCTGCTGCCGCTGCTGTTGTTGTTGCGGCTGCATCTGCCATGGGAAGAATGAAAATGAAAAAGAAGAAGGACACAAGCAAAAGCATTTTTGTCGTGCAAAAAAAGAGAAAAAGAAATAAAAGCAAAAAGGCTGGTTGTTTTTATATTCGAAAAATAAAGAAAAAAACTGGAAATGCGCCAAAAAAAATTTCTGTTTTAAAAAGTGCGCGACCTTTTTTGTTTAATATTATCGGTTGCTATTTTTCGTAAAAAGGAAATGATTTCTTTTTTTCATCCTCAAATTTTGAAGGCCATTTTATTTCTTCCTCTTTTTATTGTTGGCTTTTTTCGAAATTTATAATTGCTTTTTTTCATGCTCCCTTTTTTCGTGTTCAACCCTTTCTCGAATGTATTATGCGAGTTGTGAATAGTTTGTGAAAGCGCGCAAAAAAGTGAGAGCACGCTTTTACAATTTTTTGGTTCTGTTTTTCATCCAATACAATTTGGATCAATATTATTTTTTGCTAGCGATTTTTGTGCCATATGTTAGTTTGGTCTTTTTTTGTTGAAATGTGTCTATTTTAGTTTATCTTTTCTTTCGATCGGTGTTTATATGTTTTAAAAAATGAAAGCTCTATTTCACAAAATCCCCCAATCATCATCAAAACATTTCCCTTTCTTCTTCTTCCTCTGACGCTATTATTTTTTGCGCAAAATTTTCTTTCAATTTTTTTTCAATTCCTATGGCAAAGAAAAATACACCGAGAATATCATTATTCTTGTTAAATGGTTTTTTTATTCTTCATGTTTGTCATTTTCTATTATATCAAAATCAAAATCAAGAGAAGGAGAAGAGGGCCATAGAAACATAACAATGTTGATGGATGTTGTTATTTATTATTGGACAACAAAAATTTTTATTTTGAAGAAAAAAGTAAAATATATTTTTTTTGCATTTATTTTTTTTATGTGAAAAAAAGGTTTTAAAATTTATAATGTTCGTATTAAATTTCTAGTTTTTTTTTCGTGCCCGTCAAAAAATGAAACAATTGATTCTTTTCTTCTTCTATTTTTGTGGTTTTTCAAAAAAGGAAGAGAAAGAGAGATGGAGTTATTAGAATTTTTGCGGAATAAAAAAAAGTTTATTTTTCCTTCTCTTTTTTTTAGTTTTTATGTATGTGGTTTTTATAAGTAGATTATATTATAAGTTGATTTTAACGTTTTGTAAGCACAGCTGCAGCTTGCTTTTATTATTCTTTTTATTATGAAAAAAATTAGTTTACGTGACAAAAGCCAGCGAGTTGGCTTGTGATTTGTTAGTAACAGGCGATAGATGGGATGTTGTTTTGCTAGGTGATGATGGATTTGAAAATTGTGTTTTAGGCATTTTCGAAGCCTGAAATTTGATCAAACAAATGATTTACCTGTCACTTTGATGATTTTTCTCAATATCTTAAAACTTTTATTTTTTGAGTATTTTCATTTTCATCACTTTTTCTGTGTTCCGATTTTTTGACATTTTTTAGAGACAAAAAGTATAATAATTTAGTTCTTCTTTTTTTCATCTTCAATTTCCTTGAAAGATATCACCTTTTTTCTTTTTAAAAGACCAGTTTCATTCACTTTGAAATATTCTTATCATTTTTCAAGTATTTTTACTTCAAGCATCACCTTCCTTTGAACCGATGAACATCACCGCAAGAAATTTTTACAAGAGTTAGAGATGGGATTTGAAGTGCGCCTTTAAATTAGAAGAACGTACGTACTCTTCTTGTTATTAACACTTCCACTTAAAGACTTACATACTTTTTTTCTTTTTACATTCCAATTTTTTAAAGAATGTATATATGTACCTTTTCAATGAATAGTAGTTGTAACCGCAGCCTAAATTTATTTTAAGCCTCCAAAACGTACAAGTGAGAGAGGGAACACACTTGAGTATTTTTCTTGCACCATTATGTTATTCATTCATTTTTTTGTATTTGAAAAAAATCATATTTGTTCAAATTATTTCCTTTTTCCCTTCCGTGCATTTGTGTATTTTATTTGTCACAATTTTTTCAATGCGCGAAAAGTAAAATCATTTTTTTATTGCTGTTGCATTTAAAATTAAAGTGGTTATTTTTCAATTACTTTTCTCTCTTTCCTTTTTTAACGTTTTTCAAATGAACGTGAAAAGAAAAGTTGTTAGAATTGTTAGAAAAGTCTTGAATTTATTAGACTTTTTAAAAAGATAATCCCATTTCCTTTTCCTTTCATTTTGTGTATGTATGTACCCTTAAATAGTCGAAACACCAATCAAATTTAAAAATATTCCTCTTCTGAAAAAAAAAAATCAATTTAATTAACTTTTTTTTCTCTCTCTTTAATCTTTTGTTGAACAAGGTTGTTTGATCGAAGAAAAAAAAAATTAGAAGAAACTTGTTTGTTCTTTTTTGATCATCACATCCTCCTCCTTCTCTTACTGCTTTTATTTTATGATGGACAAGCAAAAAAAAAATGCCAATTTATTTTTTCTCTCCCTCATTCAATCGTTTTTTTTGTTGTTTCTAATTTTGTTCAAGCTCGTAAAAAGTCTTCTTTTTTTAAAGAGTTCCAATTTTTTGAATGATGAACAACAAATTTGATCGTTGACTTTATTTTTTACGAGTTTCTCCCTTTTTTTCGAATATGAAGGCATCCTTTTAGTTTTTGATCTTAGTGGAAGCTAATGACGTCTGGTTGTAAAGGATACAACGATATTACAAAAAAAATCTTTTGCTCCAAATTTGATTCGATAAACTCCTGTGTAAAATAATTTGGTGAAATGTTGTGTCTAGCTTTTATAAAAACTTTTTTAATTTCGCTTGGAAAATGTCTTTCAAAGATAAAAAAAGCGTTAATAAAGCCCTGAATCATGTCACAAAAATTTTCTTAATTTATTATTATCCATGTTAAAAACTTCCGGTGGTAACTAATTATTTTTTCATGATAAAACTCTCCTTAAATTTTCACACTCATGAATTGATTCAAAGTAATACACGCACCCATCGCATGTTCATAATTTCCTCATTTTTTAAGCCTATATCTTTTTGCAACTTTTTCAATCCATTTTTATTTACTTTATATATAAAACTCAAACACATTTTTTTTCTAAAAGAACAACCTTTGTGTTTTTTCCCTTCTTCCACCACTACCACCACCAGTAGTGACTATTATTATTCATTCAAGTTTTCAAGCTTATTCTTGACTATTTTTTTTTGTTCCAATGAAGAAAAAGTTGTTTACTCAAAAAAAAATTGTGTCTTTTTAATTCATGGATTTTTTTCTTTCCACCTTCTTTTGTTCATTCTTTTACCCATTTGCTCGCTTCATTTTTTTCTTTTTCAAACCTTTTATTGTTGATATTTAAAAACTTTAAAACTTGTTGTAGATCTTTTTTTTATTTCATTGGGCCTTTTTTTTGTTTCGATTAGAGTTTAAAAAAAGTGAAAGTATGTTGTTGCTTTCTTTTATTTCTTCTTCTTCTTTTTGCAGCAGTTTGTTAGTCATTTTTTCAGTCAGTGAAGCGAGAAAAATGAACGGAAGTGTGATTCTTCTTTTTTCTTTCTTACTCCGTGCTTTTTTTTGCGATTTGTTGGGTTTTTTTTTGCCTTTTGGTTAGTTAGTTTATGAATAAGATAAAGAAAAGTCAAATGGCGATGTTAAGATTTAAGACTTTTTGAAACATTTATCTCATTCGAAAGTTTTTTGCCATCCATTTCCAAACCTTATGTTTTTAGTTAAAAGATACACAACCTCCGCAAAAAAAACCTTTTTACTTTTTGTTACTTTTGCTTTTACCTTTCTTTTTTTCTTTGTTTTCTTAAATATTTGTTTAAAAGATAATTAAAAATAAATGTACGTAAGTAAAAGTTAAAAAAATTTCAAACTTTGAAATCTAATCTTCTTCAAAAATCTCACATTTTCACAACTTTTTTTTATCTTCCTTCCGGTCTTAAACTTTTACCAGCGTTTTTTTTTCTTCTATCCGTTCAAAGCTTTTGACAAGAGCAGCAGCAACAGCATCAGGGTAAGCTTATTGCCCATTTCAAAGTCTCATTGTTAAGAAAAAGTCTGTGTCAAAGGAGCTACTAAAAATTTTTTTAAAGAAAAAAGCGACAATATTGCTTTTTTCACATTCCTCCTTCGGCAACAATGAAGGGGCTCGGGTTGTGTAACTTTGAGCCCGTCAAGTTGAAAGAAGAAAAAATACTTTGTTTTTTTTCATCCACCCTTTTTTAACTCACTGTTGCATTTTCCCGAATGACCATTTTTTGATGTGTTTTTTGGAACTAAAAAAATGGAGTACATGTTTTATTTTTGCCTCCTTTTTGGTGACATTTGTTTTAGAGTTAAAAAGCTTCGTGTTATTTTTTTTTTTGAAGTAGGACTGCAACAAAAGAAAACAAAAAAGGCCATTCTTTTTGTGAAGGGGATGTGAAAAGTGATATAAGACTTTGAAACAAAAAAGCGTGTCATTTTTACAATTGTCTTTTGCTTTTTCGGCTTTTTGTTGTTGAATGGTGTATTTATCGAATGCCTTGAAATAAGAGAAATTTTGAAGATGAGCTTTCTGGAGTTGTTTCTATCATTTTTGTTTTTTCCCTACATAAGACTAGCTTTTTCAAGTCTAATTTAAATGTGCAGTTTTTTTGTATCTCCATTATGAGATATTTCGATTTTACGATTTTCCATATTTAATACCTTTAGCTGTATTTTTATTATGTTTTACGTGCCATTTCATTTTTTCTTCTCTTTTTTTAAAAAAAACATTCATCATTTAATTTCTTTTTTGATTCAATAACTACTAATGTATCACACAATTACAAACCTAAGCATAACTATTTATGTGACTGCCGCAACTATACAAGACAATATTACTTTTTTTTTTAGTAATTTTTGTTACTTTTTTTTCAAAAGAATTTTTCATGCATTTTTTATTTCCTTTCTTTTTTTTACGTTATTTGAGATTTATTCTCTTCTTTCCTTTGCCTCTTTTCATTATTGGATTTACACACTTTTTCTCGCGTTAATCATTTCGACCATCTCCGGTTTCCACTTTTAGCTTTTTTTGTTTAATTAAATTAACATATTCAAACAACATTACTCTCGTTTTTTGTAGATCTGACACAGCCACTCCAACAAAAGGCAAGAAAAACAAAAGTGGAAAGAAGTCGCAAATTTTCTCATTTAACATCAGTATTATCGATAAAAATCAAAACGGAATCATTTTTTTAATGTTCCATAAATCATAAAATATTTTTGCGTCTTTTTTCCTATTCGATCGAACATTCGCTTACGCTTTTAACAACATCCTTCCTGAAGAAAAAATATATTTATTCGACAAACAAACATCCGCTAAAAATAAATTTACGATCCATTGCTTAATTTATTAAATAAAAAAAAACAACGATGGTTAATTCAATTTCGAACGAACAACAAGAACACCAACATGAAAGCGATCCTTCAGGATATTTGTCGAATCCGCCTCAATTGCATCATCAAGTTTATATTAATGGACAACAACAAACTTATGAGCCAATATATCAACAAAATGTTGCAGAAAAAAATTTAAAAGTTGCTAGTGTCAGTCTTCCAAATGGACATAAACGAGAATTTCATATTCATGTAAGCTTTTTTTTAGTTTATATCAAAATTACAAAATTCTAAAAAAAATTTAGAAAAACAGCAAAGGCAATGTATTCTTTGATTATGTTGCTGAATCTGAAGCTCTCTTAGAAAAGGACTACTTTGGGTTATGTTACACAGATGAACATGGTGAAATTGTAAGATTATCAACTCCATTTTTTGCAAATAGAATATAAAAAATAGCCTAAAAAGCATTTACTCTCGATAAGAATTCTACTCGAAAAATGTCTTTGTTTTTAAAATTATTTTACATGTCCTTTTTTTAGACATGGTTATACCCTGATAAGCGTATACAAAAACAACTTAAACATCAACCATGGAACTTCGATTTTAAAACTAAATTTTATCCACCCAATCCAAGCGGACTTGCAGATGATTTAACTCGATATTTACTTTATTTACAAATTCGTAAAGAAGTTTATGATGGAAAGTGAGTTGAAAATGACCAACCAGCACATAAAAAAAGAATTTAAATTAATTTTATAGATTACCCGCAAGTTATGCAAAACAAATACTTTTAGCTGCAATGGTTATGCAAGCTGAAATAGGTGATTATGAAACAATTAAACAATCACCAACAGAATATGAAAAATTTCTTCATGAACAACATTTAATTAAACAAATTGATGAAGAAATTTTATCTAAAGTTCGTGAAGCCCATAAAGAACAAAAGTAAGCGTTTTGATATCTCCAATAGAGAAATTAATTCTATGAAACTCATATCAATAATTGCTTTTTCTTCAGAGGTTTAACTCCAAATGAAGCACATCAAAAATATCTTGATACTGCTAAAGACCTTGCAAAATATGGTTTTACTTTTTACAATGCCAAGGATACTAAAAATGGTCAAGTTATTATTGGAGTTTATGCCCATGGAATTTGTGTTTATAAAGATCAATTACAAATTCATCGATTCTTATGGCAAGGAATCAATAAAATTCAATTCCGAGGAAGCAAATTTTCTGTTGTTTTAAAACCTGGAGAAGTAGGAAAAATAATTTAATCTTGATTAAAATAAAATTTTTAGTTGGATCCAAAAAAGGAAGTTACCGTTAATTATAAATTAACCGATTATTATACTGCCAAAAAACTTTATCGCACTGCCGTTGAACATCATACATTCTTTAGGTAAGTGGGAAAAAATTCGCGACGAAGTTTTAGTTAGAATTTTTTTTAGATTGATTAAGCCTGAAGATAAACCTAAAGGTACATTTTTGCGTCGTTGGGGTTCAGACCGGTTTCGTTATCAAGGTCGTACATATTTCCAAGCTAAAATGGCTTCACAAATGTTTGATCATCCTCAAGCCACCGTACAACGAACTCCAAGCGGTCGTCAAGTTTCACGTTCTGTTGATGATTGTGAGTTTATAAAGTTTTGAGAAATCAGGTATATGAACAACAACAAAAAAATTTAGTAGCACAACAACGAAGTTTCCCAACTTCGCCTATGCATTATGTTGATGAAACTACACAACAATTAACATCACCAGAAAAATCAAAATCATATTCTCTTACAACTTCGAAAGCAGAAAAAGCAAAGAAAAAAGCCGATGAGGTTGGTTTAATAATTCGCACATATTTTATTTCTAACAAAAAAAATTATTTGCTAACAAATATAAAAAATATGCATATTCCTTAGAGCCTAAAGTAATTATATTTACATATTTGTACCTTTGTGGCTTTAGTCACTATTGGAATAGCGCTTTGATTAAAGAAAAAAACCGTTTTAATGTATTTTTTGCTGCTGATGCTGCTATGTTTTTTTATAAATGTTAAAAAAAAATTAATATCCTATAAAAAAGTGATGTCAGCAAAAAGATAATAAATGCAATATATCTGTCGCTTTTTTTTTCTCTTATTACTTATAACCTACTCCTTCATACTTTTCATAGGTTTTTTCTTCTAACTTTCACAACCCAAAAACCTTTGTCTTATTTTTTGTATGGAAATTTTTCAAAAAAATTCAGTTTGATATTAGCGCTTTTTAGAAGAAAAAAAAAGTATTTATATTTTTTTAAAAGTATTTTCTTTTTGCCGCTTTTTATTGCACCATTTTTTACAACACACTTACTTTTTTCACAAATGTTTTTTTTTTCAAAAAGCACCCCCATTTACGATTAAAAAAACTACAAAAACTTTAACAAATCTTTTTATATTTTTTTTTCATGCATTTTAATATTTGAAAAATCTCTAACAAAAAAAAGTTTTATGATCAAGAAGAAGGAAAAAGCACGCATTTTTTTTCGCATTGGCAGCCATTTTGAAAACATTCGATGAAAAAAAAAATTGGATGCTTTCTTTGTCGCTGCTTTTTCTTTTTTGCTGCATAGTTTTTTAATTTGCTTCATTTTTGATCGCTTTCCTTCGATATACAATAGTGACTATAATAATTTTTTATTTTGCTATTTATTCCTCTATGCTATTAGTTTTATTTTACAGAGAAAGCTTTTTTCATTAAAAATATTTAGATTTATAAAAAAATCCAAATTGCTCGTATTTTCTTTTGAATATTTTTTGTAGCTAACGCCGTTATCTGTGGTTGTATCAGAACAACAACAACAGCAACAACAACAACGACAACAGAAAAAACAAAAGCGTGATTCGATGACATCCTCATCATCTGCATCCTCAATATCATCACCAAGTGTGTCATTGGCATCACCAAATTCAGGGGAATATTATGTCAAATCATCATCATATACACCACGAGAAAAATCTATGGTTTCACCATATGAAGAAGTAATATTTCCATTATCACTTTCAAAAGAAGAAAGAGAACAACTATATCATACACCAAAAAGAAATTCAAGAGTTCGGTTTTCATCCGATACTAAACCCGTTACACCCGATGACGGAAGTGCGGTCGCAATGGCACCAGCAATAAAACCCGGAAAACGTTCAGCCAAACGAAGACTCTTTGGTCCTGTGAACGATGATCACACAGCTTTCTCTCCAGTGGATGATCTTTATAAAGCTCCTGAAATCGCTTCAGCTCCACTTGATAGTCGTGTAACCATGTATGATAAAGGATGGTACACAACCCGAAGCCCTGCAAGAGCTTTATCACCCACGGATATTTTTGCTGCATGCTGTAAACCACCTCGAAGAACTCTTGTTAGTGAACGCCTTTTACGCAATCGTCAAAGCCTTCCATCAAATGCTGAATATTCTATTATTAAACGACCCGAAATGGAAGCATATCCGATTCGATATTTTGTTGAAGTTTACCACTCCGGAAGGCCTCAAATTGAAACAAGAAGAAAGCGAAGATTTTTGGCAAGAAAAGATGAAGATTTTGTTAATCCTCATGAACTTAAAAAAGAATATTATGATTTCCCAAAAGATGTGGCTTATGATTATGAAAGATTTGAACATTCGAGAGATTCCGATACTTTGCCATTAAAACAATTTTCAACTATTTATTGGTTTGGTGGAAATAGTAAACAAGGAAATGCTAAACCCGTTGGAATCAAAGGTCAAAGCATATTTGTTTCACCTGAACTGCAACGTCAAGAGGCGACCGATGGTGAAGGAATTGTTCGGGTGACTGAAGCTTCAACTTCTCAATCAGTCGAAGAAAAACCAGCGGTTGTTGAAATAGTTGAAGAAAGACCCATAATCACAATTAAACATGAAGAAGGTAAAACAATTACCACCATTGAAACCACAACCGTAATCACAACAACCGAAGAGCCTGAAATTAGTGAAAAACCGCCAGTAATAGAAGAATTAACGACCGAAGAAGAAGCTATGCATACTCAAAATGTCTCTTTGCCTGTTGCGGTTGTTTCAACAGAAGCAACTAAAATTGAAATCATTCCAAAAGCTGAAGAGCTTGATACTGTACCAATTAAAAAATATTCAAATGTTTATCATTCTGGTACATCCCTTGAAAGTACAAAGCCCGTGGATTGGGTTAAAAAGAAGAAGGGAATTTTATTCTTAAAATCTCGAAGCCGAACATCAACAAGTTCAGTTGAAGAACAACAACCTTCAACTTCGAAAGAACAAACTTCCGAAATTGCAGAAATTAAAAAAGCTGAAAAGGTTCAACTCGGAAAACGAAAGAAATCCTCGCATGATGAACCAATTGTTGTTAAAATTGCAAGTGAAGTCGTAGAACGGGCACGAACCTTTTCAATGTCAAAACATTATCCTGAAATTTCAAAGCCTTTTGAAGGGGAATTAAGAGAAATGAAAAGATATTCTGAAGCTCCCACTGCAAATTTATTCGATTGCGTTTCTTTCGTTGACGATGATGGAATTGTTGAAGAACCCAAATCAAAAAAATCAAAGCCTAACAAAGCTGCTCGATATTGCCTTTGGTGCATCAGTAGAGGGAATCGAAGGGGTATTGAAAAAGAAAGAGTCGAAGAGCTTCAAGCAGGGAAAGATAAATCTGGGCCAATTGCAGAAGAAAAGCATATCGACGAAATTTATGCTTACGAGCCAGTGAAAGTCAGCGATGAACCACAAATAATTAAAAAAGTTAAACATTATAAAAAGCATAAGGAATACAAAGGAATTCCGCAAGTTATTGTTACTCAAGATCTTCAATTTGTAACTAAAACAAATGAAGATGAAGTTGAAACTCTTCCATTCAATGAAGAGGTTGAGCATAGTGATTTATCGCAACATGTTGAAAATATCCCTGAAGGAAACAGTTATAAAATAACCGAGGAAATAGAAACAATTGTTCAAGAGCCAACTACAAGCTTGGAAACAATGGTTGAAGAGAAAAAAATAGAAAACAAAGTTCACGAAGCCTTGTCTAAATCTGATTATCCAGAAATAATGGAGCCATTTACTGGTGAAGTTGAGATTATTCAACATGAAAAAGAAGCTCCTCACAAAAAATTTGTGATAAAACGCGAAGAAATATTACCAGTGAAAACTGAGTCAACATATGAATATCAAACAGAAGCTAAAGCAACACAAGAAAATGAACAAAATGAAAACATGTTTGAAGAAATTCAAAAAGAAAATGTTTTTGAAAGCCAAACAATAAATAATGAAACAAAAACAAAAGAAATCCCATTCGTTGTATCAGAGCGAACTAAAATGTTGATTGAAAAGAAGTATTATCCAATTATTGGAGCAACATACGAAGGAGAACTTGCAGAAATCAAAAGACAAAAAGATATAGCTGATGCTAATCTCTTTGATTGTATTTCTTTCGTATCTGATAGCGAAGATTCTGGGCTTGGTGCAGATTCTGGAATGAAAACCAAGAAAAATAAAATGGGCGGTTTATGGTGTGGACCAGGATTACGTAAATCCAAACGTGAAACAAAGGAAGTCAAAGAAGTAAAATCATTGGGTGAAAGACAAACAGCTCGACATCAAAAAGCTTCTCGAGCACGCTTCTTTTCCACAAGCCAATATTATCCTGAAAATGAGGCTCCATTTGAAGGTGAAATAAAAGAATTATCGCCAGTTTCACAAGTGACGGCTTCAAATCTTTTTGATGAAATAAATTTTAAACCTGATGTGACATCAACAATAAAACTAATAATAGAAGAAAAACCAAAAACAAAATCAAGTGGACTTTGGTGTGGCACCAACAAAAAAAACAGAAAAGATTCAATCATCTCTTCAAAATCGGAAGAATATATTAAAAAAGGAACTGCTCATAAACTTCAAACAGCAAGAAATAAACTTGTAGAAAGAGCTCGAACATTTTCAATGAGCCAAGATTACCCACAAATTGGTGATGTTCATGAAGGTGAAGTAATTGATTTAGCACCTGCCAAACAAATCACATCTGTAAATCTCTTTGATGAAATTGATTTTGCGTTCGATGAAGCAAGTATGAAAGTTGTTTATGAAAAACAACAACCAACAGTTAAAGAACGTAAAACTAAAAGTCTTTGGTGTGTACCAAAAAAATCCAAAAGAAAAACTTCTGAAGTTTCAAGTCGCTCAAGTAAATCGAGTGGCTCGTCAATTTCACTAAAACATCATAAAAATTTAAATGCTCTTCAAATTGCTCGAAACAAAATAGTTGAACGGGCTCGAACATTCTCAATTAGCCAAAATTATCCTCAAATTAGTGAAATGCATGAAGGTAAAGTAACTGATTTAACACCCGCAAAACAAATCTATTCTGTAAATCTTTTTGATGAAATTAATTTTGCTCCAGAAGAAGCTAAAGAAGCTAAAGAATCAGTTGTCGTGGAAAAGAAAAAATCTCGAGGAAAAAGATTACAAGGTTGTTTGGCTTGCCACGGTTTTAATTCAAAACAAAGAGGAGATGAAGAAGCTAAAGATATAGCTTATACAAAAACAATAATCCCAACAAATGTTATTGTTGAAGAGCAAGTTCTTAAAGAAAAGCTAACCGAAGAACCAATTATTATCATTGATAAAACTCCCAAAATCAAATTTGTCGAAGAGCAAAAAGTTGAAAGAGATGATGCCATCAAAATTCAAAGTCATCATCATAGAGAAGAACATGCTGAAATTTTACTCCCTGTTCAAAAAAATCAAGAAATGAAAGCTCAGGTTGAAGCAACCATTTATATTTCAACAGAACCATCAAAAATCGAAGAGAATGTTATTGCACCTGAATCCATAACTTCAATGGTTCAGGTTACCGAAGAGATTGCCAAAAAATCGGGTGATACTAAAAACTCTGAATTAGAAGGATATCCAACAATAACCGAACCATATGTTGGTGGAGTATCTGAATTGACTTATCACTCTCAAGCGCCTCTTATAAATCTTGATCTAAAACAACAAAATGTAATCATTGAAAGTCCAAACCCTAATCTCATTATTATCCAACATGAACAAATTCAAGGTGCTACAGAAGGGGCAATTGAAGAACAATGGCTTATTGGTTATCCAAAATCTGAACAACAATTTGAAGGAAACGTTGAAACAACAAAGCGTCAAACAGAATTGGCTTCATATGAAATACCACCAGTTGTTGCATTTGAACCAATGAAAGGGCCAAGAAATGAAGAGCAAACAAAAACAACAAAAATAACAAACACAAAATCCTTCAATTTGCCTTGGTTTAAAAAGGATAAACTTCAAGGATATCCAATGTATTCAGAAGCTTTTGAAGATGACATTGTTGAAATGAAACCATCAACAGATTTTCAAGAAGCTAATCTTTTTGATTGTATTTCTTTTGAATCCGATAGTGAAGATTCGGGAGTTGGAGCTGATTCTGGAATGAAAACCAAGAAAAGATTAGGAGGATTATGGTGTGGACCTGGATTGGGTAAATCTAAAAAAGGAACAAAAGAAATTAAAGAAATAAAACCCCTTTCCGAAAGGCAAACAGCTCGACACCAAAAAATTTCTCGAACTCGCTTCTTTTCCACAAGTCAATATTATCCAGAAATCGAGGCTCCATTTGAAGGTGAAATAAAAGAATTATCGCCAGTTACACAAGCTTCAAATTCAAATCTCTTTGATGAAATTAATTTTGCTTCTGATAAAATTGTTGAAATGAAACCAAAAGAATTGACCATTAAAAAAGAAACAGAATCTAGCGGACTTTGGTGTGGATCTAGCAATAAACAAAGAAAAGATTCAATCATCTCTTCAAAATCGGAAGAATATATTAAAAAAGGAACCGCTCATAAACTTCAAACAGCAAGAAATAAACTTGTGGAAAGAGCTCGAACGTTTTCCATGAGCCAAGATTACCCACAAATTGGTGATGTTCATGAAGGTGAAGTAATTGATTTAGCACCTGCCAAACAAATCACATCTGTAAATCTCTTTGATGAAATTGATTTTGCGTTCGATGAAGCAAGTATGAAAGTTGTTTATGAAAAACAACAACCAACAGTTAAAGAACGTAAAACTAAAAGTCTTTGGTGTGTACCAAAAAAATCCAAAAGAAAAACTTCTGAAGTTTCAAGTCGCTCAAGTAAATCGAGTGGCTCGTCAATTTCACTAAAACATCATAAAAATTTAAATGCTCTTCAAATTGCTCGAAACAAAATAGTTGAACGGGCTCGAACATTCTCAATTAGCCAAAATTATCCTCAAATTGGTGAAATACATGAAGGTGAAGTAACTGATTTAACACCCGCAAAACAAATCAAATCCGTTAATTTGTTTGACGAAATTAATTTTGCGCCTGATGAAGCAAGTTTAAAAGTTGTTGAGCCATCAATAATCATCTCCAAAAAATCGAAGCATACAAAAAAGCTTTGGTGTGGCCCTGGCAAAAAACATAGAAAATCTTCAACATCTTCTTCGGAATCTGAAAGTTCCATGAAGAAAGAAACTGCCCACGCATTACAAATTGCTCGAAACAAAGTTGTTGAAAGGGCTCGAACTTTCTCAATGAGTGCAAATTATCCAGAACAAGAAGCTGAATTTAAAGGAGAAATGTTTGATCTTTCACCTGCAACTCAAGCCCCTTCAGCAAATCTTTTTGATTGTGTGTCCTTCGATGATGAATCACCAGCAGTAAAATTTGTCATAGAATCATTGACTTCAACAAAAGAAAATATTAGCCATCGACCAAATCCATTACTTGCTTGCTTCGCATGTGGAACTGGAAAGTATTTACGAACACGCGAATACCCGACTATTACCGAACCATACATTGGTGAAGTCTCAAATCTTCAACCTAAAAATGATATGGAAAAAGCTGAATTCTCTCAATTTGTTACTATTCCAATTCAAATTAAAGAAGAAATTCCAATCGTAATCGTCGATGATGTAAGTATTCAACAAAGCACGTACGAAGGTTATCCTCCTATTGGGGAAGTTTACATTGGCCAACTAAATACCATTTATCCACAACCTAATGTTGGAATTCAAAATTTATATGAACATGTTACATTTGAAAATGGAAGTGAACAACTTGATGAAAAACTTCGACCTGTAAAACGTATAATAACAAATCCCACAGATGGATGGTCCGTTAAAGAAGAATATCCACCTGTTCCGCAAGATGAAACCACTTTTGATAAATCCATAATAATTGATGAGTCTTCTACACCAACAATGGAGCTTACAGCGGAGCCAATGAATACACCAGCTTCAACTCAAACGGAAGGCATTCCACCGCCAAAATTCGAGCATATTCTAACTGAAATTTCAACTTTATCAACAAGAAGTGAAATCCCTAAATTAGAAATTTTTGAACATGTATATTTTGCAAAAGAAGGAGAGCAAGGAAGTCTCCGAAGAGAATCTCAAGTTGTGGCTTCTAAAAAGCAAATAATTATTTCTGAAGAAGCCCCGGAAACTATTCCAATGGCAAGAGAAATTGATGCTAAAAAAGCTGAGGAATATCGCGAACTTGGACCAACCAAAGAGATAGCTTCACGAAATTTATTTGATGTAATTTCATTCGCTTCTGATAGTGAAGATTCAGGAGTTGGTGCTGACTCAGGAATGAAAACTAAGAAGAAAATTGGGAGATTATGGTGTGGCCCTGCTTTCCATAAAAGTAAAAAGGAAAATGAAAAAATAAAAGAAATAAAACCGCTTGCAGAAAGACAAAGCGATCGAAATAAGAGAACCAAACGTGCAAGACTTTTTTCCACAAGCCAATATTATCCTGAAAACGAGGCTCCATTTGAAGGTGAAATAAATGAATTGGCACCTGTTTCACAAGCTCCAAATTCAAATCTTTTTGATGAAGTTAATTTTGCACTCGAAGTGAAACCACCCAAAGAAATAATAATTGAAGAAAAACTAAAAACAAAATTAAGGGGACTTTGGTGTGGTACCAATAAAAAAGAGAGAAAAGATTCAATCATCTCTTCAAAATCGGAAGAATATATTAAAAAAGGAACCGCTCATAAACTTCAAACAGCAAGAAATAAACTTGTAGAAAGAGCTCGAACATTTTCGATGAGCCAAGATTACCCACAAATTGGTGAAGTTCATGAAGGTGAAACTTTTGAATTGGCACCAGCCAAACAAATCAATTCTGTAAATTTATTTGATGAAATTGATTTTGCGTTCGATGAAGAAATTATGAAAGTTGTTTATGAAAAACAAATCAAACAACCAGAAATTAAAGAACATAAAACTAAAAGTCTTTGGTGCGTACCAAAAAAATCCAAAAGAAAAACTTCTAAAGTTTCAAGTCGCTCAAGTAATTCGAGTGGCTCGTCAATTTCACTAAAACATCACAAAAATTTAAATGCTCTTCAAATTGCACGAAATAAAATCGTAGAACGGGCTCGAACATTCTCAATTAGCCAAAATTATCCTCAAATTAGTGAAATGCATGAAGGTGAAGTGATTGATTTGAGACCAGCAAAACAGGTTACACCCGTAAATCTTTTTGACGAAATCAGCTTTGTTGGCACTGAAGCTGATAAAGTTTCTTCTATCGGTGAAAACAAAAAAGTTATCAAGCATTCAAAAAATCGTGACATTGGTTTCAATTTTGCTTGGTGTGGACCAAAACATGTCAACTATGAAACATATCCAACAGATGCAAAACAATACACAGGCGAACTCAAAGAATTAAAAGTCGTTGAAGAAGCTCCTTCAGCAAATCTTTTCGACTGTGTCTCATTTGCATCCGTTGACAACGTTGGTGGTGGTGATGTGCTTCTTAATGGACACGTTGTAAGCCAACCCACTTTATTCGAACGTCATCAACCAATCATTGTGGAGCAAGAAACTATCAACGTGCCAGCTGGATATCCAGTGCCAACGGATATTTATGAAGGTGAATTAGTTGAACTTGCGCCTCAAAAAGATTCCACTCAATTAAAAATTGTCGAACATGTTTCCATTGTTCCCGAAGGCATCAGTTATAAACCTCCAAGAAAAGAAAGCCTCTTTGAAAAAATTCGAAAAGTTTCTCATCGTGAATCACGCGAATCAATAACACCCGAAAGACATGTCACGATAGAAGATGTTCGCCATACTCAAAAGCTCGAAACTGGTGATTATCCTATTATCACAGAAGTTTCAAAGAATGAAATTGAAGCATTTGAAAAAACCGATGAGGCATTGGAACTACCGATTCCACAAGTTCAATACTTTGTTGAAGAGCCTGAAGTTTTTGAAGAATCACATATTATTGAAACAAGTCAATCATACGTTGAACAAGAAACAGAAATAAATTTGACTCGAACACCTCAAATTGAATATCATAATGAAGTGACTATTTTCCCCAATGTTTTGGCTACTGAAGCTATTGAATCTGAGATTATCCTAGCAGTGTCTGAAGAACTTAAAAATTATCCACTTTTAACGGAAGCTTATACCGGTGAAATCCAATCATTAGAAAAACAATCCGAAGCACCTTCAAGCAATCTTTTTGATGCCATTAATTTCCTCGTCGTTAAAGAAGAATCCATTGTTGAAGAAAAACAAGTAACAAAAGCAACAAGGAAAAATCCGTTATTATGGTGTGGCGCTAAAAAACAACGATCGGAGTCACCCGAATTTAGGCAAAAAGAAAAAATGCAAGTTCGCAAAACTTCTTCAGTTTCAAGCCGTAAAAGATATTATTCAATGAGCAAAAATTATCCATCTATTTGTGAAGCTCCATTTGAAGGCGAATTACAAGAAATGGCTCCAGTAAGCCAGGCATCAAATTCCAATCTCTTCGATGAAATCAATTTTGAATCGGGTACAGAAGAAATGGATAAAAAAGCAGTTGTGTCATCAAAAAGCGGCAAAGCAAAAAGTTTACTTTGGTGTGGCCCTCACAAGAAAAATAAAAAGGCTTCAACCGCTTCGAATATTTCCATCAAATCTGAAGGTTCAATGAAGAAAGGAACCGCACATACTTTACAAATTGCTAGAAATAAATTGGTTTCAAGAGCTCGAACTTTCTCAATGAGTCAACATTATCCTGAAATTAGTGAAGAAATTTATGAAGGTGAGGTTAAAGAATTAAAATCTGTGAACCAAGCATCAGCTTCAAATCTTTTCGATGAAATTGATTTTGTTTATGATGAAGTTGTTGAGATTCCACCAAAAGATTTGACTATCAAAAAAGAAACAAAACAAGGAAAACTTTGGTGTGGAATGAAGCAGAGAAAAACTTCATCAGCCTCAAGCATTTCCTTAAAATCAGATGAATATATTAAAAAGGGAACCGCTCATAAACTTCAAACAGCAAGAAATAAACTTGTAGAAAGAGCTCGAACATTTTCGATGAGCCAAGATTACCCACAAATTGGTGAAGTTCATGAAGGTGAAACTTTTGAATTGGCACCAGCCAAACAAATCAATTCTGTAAATTTATTTGATGAAATTGATTTTGCGTTCGATGAAGAAATTATGAAAGTTGTTTATGAAAAACAAATCAAACAACCAGAAATTAAAGAACATAAAACTAAAAGTCTTTGGTGCGTACCAAAAAAATCCAAAAGAAAAACTTCTAAAGTTTCAAGTCGCTCAAGTAATTCGAGTGGCTCGTCAATTTCACTAAAACATCACAAAAATTTAAATGCTCTTCAAATTGCACGAAATAAAATCGTAGAACGGGCTCGAACGTTTTCAATTAGCCAACATTATCCTCAAATTAGTGAAATCCACGAAGGGGAAGTGATTGATTTAACACCAGCAAAAGAAATACACTCCGTAAACCTTTTTGACGAAATTGATTTTGATTCAGATGAAGTCAAAGAAGCTCCAGAATCTGTCGTCGTGGAAAAGAAACAACCATCAAAAAGTCTTGCTGCTTGTTTAGCTTGTGCTGGTCGCAAAATTCCAAAAGCAGTTGAGGAAGAAGCATATGAAACTCAAAGCATCGAAGTTCAAAAGTCGCTTGATATGACTGCGATTGAACCGGAAAATGCTAGCACTTTGGTTGTGATTGAAAAAGATTTGGCTATTTCATCAGCCCCACCTATTTATCAGGATTATCCAATGGCTACAGAGCCATACACGGGTGAAATTTCACACCTCAATATCAAACCCGAAGCTGAATTTATTGAAATGCCACAAGTTATTCAAAAAGAGGAACTTAAGCAACACGATCCTTTTGTTACCGTGCCTGATGAAGAGTCCTCAAATAAAATCCAAATAAAGGAACATTATGAAGAAAGTGAATGGGTGTCAGGCATGCCAGAAGTTCTTGAAACCACTCATCATCAAGAAATTGTTACAACTCATCATGCTACCCATGAAACAACTTTCATTGAAGAGTTTTCCACTGATGCTCAAGCAGAAATTAAGGAGCCAACCCCAACAATTACTATCACTCAATATGATTACCCTACATCTGAACCTTATGATAGTGAAATTGAAAACTTGGAAAAAGTTACTGAAGTTGCGACGGCAGAATATGGAAGATTTGAACAAGAACCATCGGTAGCTTCTCCTATTATCGAAGTTCCCATCGAATATAAAGAAATTAATATTCAGGAGTCAGAACATGATGATATTGTTACTGAAAATGATAGTGAATCAAGCGGTGTTAAAAATATAGAAAAACAGCCAATACTAATGTCAAAGCGAACTAAAAAGTTGATTGAAAAGAAGCATTATCCAATTATTAGAGCCACATACGAAGGAGAGCTTGCAGAAATTAAAAGACAAAAAGATATAGCTGATGCTAATCTATTTGATTGTATTTCTTTCGTATCTGATAGCGAAGATTCTGGGCTTGGTGCAGATTCTGGAATGAAAACCAAGAAAAAATTAGGAGGATTATGGTGTGGACCGGGATTACGTAAATCCAAACGTGAAACAAAGGAAGTCAAAGAAGTAAAATCATTGGGTGAAAGACAAACAGCTCGACATCAAAAAGCTTCTCGAGCACGCTTCTTTTCCACAAGCCAATATTATCCTGAAAATGAGGCTCCATTTGAAGGTGAAATAAAAGAATTATCGCCAGTTTCACAAGTGACGGCTTCAAATCTTTTTGATGAAATAAATTTTAAACCTGATGTGACATCAACAATAAAACTAATAATAGAAGAAAAACCAAAAACAAAATCAAGTGGACTTTGGTGTGGCACCAACAAAAAAAACAGAAAAGATTCAATCATCTCTTCAAAATCGGAAGAATATATTAAAAAAGGAACTGCTCATAAACTTCAAACAGCAAGAAATAAACTTGTAGAAAGAGCTCGAACATTTTCAATGAGCCAAGATTACCCACAAATTGGTGAAGTTCTTGAAGGTGAAATAGCTGATTTAACACCAGCCAAACAAATCAATCCGGTTAATTTATTCGATGAAATTGACTTCGCCCGTGATGATGCAAATATGAAAGTTGTTTATGAAAAACAACAACCAGAAATTAAAGAACATAAAACTAAAAGTCTTTGGTGCGTACCAAAAAAATCCAAAAGAAAAACTTCTAAAGCTTCAAGCCATACAAGTAAATCAAGTGGCTCGTCAATTTCACTAAAACATCATAAAAATTTAAATGCTCTTCAAATTGCACGAAATAAAATCGTAGAACGGGCTCGAACATTTTCAACAAGCCAAAATTATCCTCAAATTGGAGGTGATGTTTTGGAACATGAAGTCTTTGAATTAAAACCAGCAAAACAAATTAATTCAGACAATCTCTTTGATGAAATTAATTTCGCACATGATCAACAAAGCTTGAAAGTCGAAGCTGTCGGACAACCAAAACCTTCGAAAACAACATCACTTTGGTGTGGTCCTAAAGCATCTAAAAGAAAATTTTCTGATGCTTCTGATTTCACTCCAACTTTGAGGGATGAAGTTGAAGAAGGTTATAAAGTTGGTCGACTTCAAAGTGAAGAAAGACAAAAGAAGCAAATGGCGACACTATATTTCCGCCGAAATACCAAACAATTTGCCGTTAGTGAAGGATATCCAACAATAACGGAACCATTTAAAGGTGAAATTGCAGAACTTAAGCGTCATACCGAAGTTGAATTATCAAATTTATTTGATTGTGTTTCATTTGCTTCAGAAAGCGATGATGAAATTCCACTTTCACAATCATCCAATCCAGTTCCAAAGAAGGAAGTGGCAGAAAAGCCAAAGAAAAAGCTTCGACTCTTTGGAAAAACACGTCGATCAACTTCTGAAAAGGAATTGGATTTAACCGCTTATCCCAACACTGAAGCTTATACTGGTAAAATTGAAGATATTACAAAAAAAGAAGAATTGGATACTTCAAATTTGAGAAAAATTGTTACAACATATCATTCAGGATATTCTCAACCTTTATTCCGCCATCATTTCGCTCGAGAAAAACATGAAGGTGTTGAAGAAATAGGAGATGCACCAAAAGATTATTCAATCATGCACTTTACTGCCGAAGAAGTAGTTCCATTAATTCGAATTGAAGAAGTTGAAACCGTTCCACTTCGACATTATGCGAAACTTCCGGTTGTTAGCTTTTCTGAAACTCCAAGGGCAATGAAACGTAAATATTCCAAAAATCGACCTCTTCAAGAATCAAGCTCAGAATCTTCAAGCCAATCGGAATCCGAAAATGATGTTGTGCCTTCGCTAAAACCAACAAAGAAAAAAGAAGGCGAAGGAATATTAAGTTTCTTTAGAATTCGATTGAGTTCAAAAGCAAAGAAAAAGACAGGATTTGAAGCTTTGATTGAACCATATTCGGGTTCTTATGAAAATACTACACCAAGAGTCAATGAAATGGTCGATCAACCCATTCTTGAGCATGTCCATGTTTATCATAATGGAAACTCAGCTCAACAACCAATTGATTCTGGCTTCGAAGATGGTGCAAATGCAAGCGAAACTGAGCGAGCTGGAACTTTGAAGAAAAAAGGAATCCTTTTCTTTGACAAATTTAAACTTAGCCGTGATTCAGGTGATAAAACAACCACGGAAGAAATTGAAAAATCTGAAGCCACTGAAATTAAAAAACATCCATTGCAACATGGATATGAAAATTTGAATACAGAACCATATTTGGGACTTCATTCAACAACGACTTATGAAAATGAAGTTGAACAACAACATTTAACTTCAACCATTGATACTTTGCCCGTCGCTTATTATTATGAAGGTGATGCAACTTTAACGTCTGCGCCACTTGAGGCTTCACTCGATCCAAAAGTAACATCCCTTGAACGTGGTGTAAAAAAACCAAAAAAGTCAAAGAAAGATTCACTTTTTGCTTATGGCCTTTTAAATCTTGAAGGACCAATAACTGAAACAGGAAAACGAATCGAGCTTTATGATCTTCCCATCGGTGAACATGTAACCGTATATCATTGTGGTCGATCGGATGTTCATACAGCTGAAGTACCACCGGAGGTTTATGTTTATGAAAAAGAACCATTGGCTGAAAGCTTGCAAAATCTTTCAACAACTTCTCAAATCATTGTAGAACCAGAAAGATCAATGGAATATGAAGATATTAAACATGTTCAAAAACAAGGCTATCCTGAATCATATATTCATGAAGGCCCAATTGAATCATTGGAAAAAATACCAGAAGTTGAAAATCAGAATTTAACTCATTCAGTCAATGTTTATCATTCTGGTTTTTCTAGTGATACAACAAAGAAAAATATTGAATTTGTTCCCACAATTCATGAAAGCGAAACCAAAACTAAAAGCAGATATTCCTTTGATACAACACCTTACGAAGGCCCTCTTGAAGAAACAGATGTTCAAAAAGAACTTGAACAATTGCCATTGCAAGAGCATTCGCTTGCTTATCATTCAGGTAAATCAGCGGTTGAAGATTTAGAAAATCTTGAAGAAAGAGAAATCCAAACTCGAGAACTTTCAATGATTCAAAGGCTTATGGCATTATTTAAAAAACGGGAGCTTCAAGGTTATCCAATCATTGGCGAAGAATATAATGGACCCATGATGGAAACCACTCCAATGAATGAAGCTCCAGCGACAGAATTAAAAGAGATTGCAAATGTTTATCATTCGGGATATTCATATGATCCAAAAACTTCGAAACTCACTCTTCGAAGAATTTTACCAAGAAAACGAATGCGTGTGAATCTCAATGATTATCCAAATGAATCAGCTCCCATCGATGCAATAATTTATGATTTACATACTTCTGAAGAAGTTCCAGAAATGCCATCACCCATTTCTCTTCCACCCGAATCCTTCATCTTTCAAGGACCCAAACAATCTCGTTGGTATAGATTTTGGTTCCTTCGACGACGTGGTACACAATCTCAAAATCAAACTTCAATGCCCATCGTTGTTGAATCAATGAGTCATCGAATCACTGATTATAGTGCTGCCATGACTATGGTCACCACTGATAAATCCCTCTTCACTAAAGGACATTGGCCTGTCACAGATATTGATTGTGATGTGATTCTTAAAACTATAACAAAAGTAAATTGCGAATGTGAAGCTTTAATAATTGCAAAAAAATTTGAAATTGGAATAGGTGGTGGACAAACATTTAATACCTCTCTTTCTTCCTCTTCATCATCGGATAATGTTAATGATAATTGTTGTATAATGCAAACATCAAATGGAACTTTGGTTGCTAAAGTAAAAAAGTCTATTATCTCCATTGAAACGGAAGAAAAAATAAATATTGACAAGAGCGGCAAAAAACAACAAAAAAAGGCGGAGTCTTTTAAAACTAAAAAAATGAATGTTTTTGAAGATGAAGAAGATGAAAGCCACCAAAAACAATCCAAAGAAAAAGAAGAATACTCAGACAAAGACGAAGTTGAAGAACCTCGAAACGCCTATTTTGAATGGGATATTGAACAACATTCCTCAAATTTATTGGGTGAAGAAGATAACAACGACGTGGTGTTAATTGATGATATTAATGATGACTGTTTGAACCCAAAAAATATTGGTCGATTGCCTTTGACACACTCAACAATTAAACCTTCTTCATCATCAACAACTGTAAATTTACGTGATAGTGAAATGTTTGCGTCAATTAGACGTCGCCTCAGTGAGGTCCGGTCTTTTTAAAAATTTTTTTAAAACTTATTTTCTTTCACCTTTTAAGACAAGGAATTTTGGCAGTAGCATGAATATATATATATTTTTAAAGCTTAAAACCATGAAAATGGGTTTTCTTTTATTCCACGTTTTTAAAATTCATAAATCGCTGCTGCCAAAATTTCGCCAAAACCCATACATAAAAAATTTTCTTTTTTTCTTTTTGGAGTGAAAATTATCCCGGATGTTGCATACAACCATTTTTGCCTATCTTTTTTTAATTTCTTTTTTCGAATCCTTTTTTTTACGCAGGATCCGAGTTTCTTTTTTTAAAAAGCTTTTCAACACATAAAACAAAGCCCGAAATAATTAAATTAAAGTATCCCAAAAAACAGAGACAGATAAAACCCTTTTTGCTTTAAAAAAAGTTATTTTTTTCTGTAATTTTTTTGTTGCTGTTGTTGTTGTATGTAATTCTGTTGCGCCGCTGCATACAAAATTTGATTTTTATTTTGCCAACAACCAATGCTTAGTTTTCCTTTTTTTAATTTGATTTTTTTTTGCTTTGATTCCTTATTTATTTATTTTGCCGCTACCAATGAACGTTTTATAAAAACAATAAAAAGTGTGAATTTAATTTGAGGTTGCAGTGACTCTTTTTTTACACTTTTTGTAATAATTTTTGCAAAAGAAAAGCTATGAGAAAAAAATATTAACACACAAAAAGATTCTTTCCTATTTTCTATCCATTTATACAAAGTATTTTTCATAACTTTTTCTTCCCCTATTTTGCACGTTACACATGACGCACAAATCACACCAACCACCCACACAAATCCAACAAAAAATATAATGGATTTTGTTGATTCAAAAAAAGGTAGCAAAAATTTGTAAAATTACTGTGAATGTTGTTGTTTTCCTAAGTTTTTTCTTAAAATATATTTCGCTTTTCGAAAGAATATGAAAATGATAGTAATCATAAATTTTGTTACTATCATCATGGGAGAATAACTTTTCAGACTCTTCAAAACTTGTTTATTACTATTTTTCTGCCTATCCGTTGTTTTAAGATCATTTTAAGACCAAAACAAAAGAGAAAAAACCAAAAAGCTTCTAAGAAGTATATTTTTCCAAACTAAAAACTTTTAAAATTCCCTTGAGATCTGTTTCTTTTTAATAAAAAAAACAAGACAAAACAAGAAAATACGAAGTATCATCCTTCATCTTTTTCCCTTATCAGTTTTTTTTCCTTTCCTCAACTATCATTTATTTTTAAAAAAAAATTATCGTTGTTGTTGTTACTTTTTTGTTAATGAAAAAAAGGAAAGTGTTTGTGGCTTTTTTGCTTTTTGTTTTTATTTTATTTTAAGTTTCTATCCTTTTTTAAAGCAAAAAACATGGGTTACTTTTCTTGACCCTTTTTCTGTATTATCGTAATTTTTCAAGAAAGTCTCGGAACAGCAAAAAAAAAGATGAAATAAAAAAAAAGGCTTCATTCTGGATAATTTATCTTTCCACCTCAAAACACTATTTCCCCTCTGACTTTTGACCTTTTTTTTGCGAAATAGTATTATTGTATCGAAGCTAATATTAATTAATTTTTTAGAAGCTCGCTAAAAAGGAAAAGAAAAAGGAAGAAAAGCTTCGAAAGAAAGAAGAAAAAGAACGCAAAAAGCATTCAGCTAAAGCTGGAGCTGCCGCTGCAAAAGACAGCGGCCCTCATCATCATAAAGGCGGCGGTGATTATACTTCTGGATCCTCTTCATCATCTGCATCAGTATCGGATGCTGAAATTGAAGAACGACATGTTGTCGTTAGTAAAGCCATTGAAGGACCCGTTCAATCATTAGATCGTAATCGAGAGCTTGGAGATTTACATAATATTGAAGAGGTTAGTTTAATAATTTTTACATATATTTTTGGGAAAATTAATAAAATCAATTAACGTGGGAGAATTTTTTCATTATGAAAGCAAATATTTTGATTGCTTTACCAAGGAGCTTTTTGAATTTTAAATTAAAACCAAAAGCATTTGTTGCAACTTGCTATATCATATTTTAAAAAATCGTTTAAAAAATGGTTAATAAAAAAATTGAAAATCTTTTTCAATTTCCCATTTAATCATATACCTGATTCATTTGCTTCAAATTTTTCTCATCAACATTTTCCCTCTTTCTTCTTCTAGACCTTTTTACGAAAAACTTGAAGCAAAAAATAGCAACGAAAAAAATATTTGCTCATTTTTTTTGTGAAAGATGTTTTCAAGTTTAAATTCCCTTTGGACAAAATTATGGTATTCATCTTCACCACCACAAGCAGCAGCACCACCACCCTCACATTTGTCAAATGATGAAAGCCAACAACAAGTTAAGATAGCCACAAATAATAGTTCCCTGTCCATAGATTCAGATGAGTATTATGCTTCAGCAGCAGAGGATAAAGAGGAAAATGTATGGTATGAATAAATTTAACCTTTTTATCTGTTACTTTTACAGAATACGTTTTTTCCTGTTTATTCTTCTTTCTTTTTTCTGTCTGCATTTTTTAGAAAAAAGGGCAAGGATAATTTAATTTTAGTTTAGGAATAAACCCTTTTTTGTTTTAATGTTGAAAAAGAAAAAATAGAATATAATCAAATAGGATAAAATGCGATAGACTGAAGCTTCGCCTGCTGAAGCTTGAGATTATTGAACCATAAACTGCTGTTTTCTTCTGGCAAAGCAGCCACCATTACTGAAGAAAAACATTACTTTTTTTTAATCTTTATCTCTTTTTTCCCGCTGTTTTTTGTTTCTCCAAATTTGATGAAAGGATGCATTTTAGTGGAAAAAAAACTACTAAAAAGAATATTGTGGAAATAAACGACAAATATGTACTCCCACCTCGAGGAAGAAGAAAAAAAAACCAGTAGACAAGGGATGTTTCCACCAAAGCGTCCTAAGGGTAAAATTATTTTCATTTTTTGCGAATGCTCAAATATGATAGGCTTATCAATCATTTGACAAAAAAGTTTTGAATGTTTTTTGATTTTTAAGTTATTTTTATTTATTGCTCCTCTCGAAGAAGAGTTAGATAAAGCATCCTCTTCGAGATTTCCTTGACTTATTCCAGCCACCACTATTCTCAACTATTTAGCGTGTCATTGAATGGCAAGTTTTTTTTAATATACACTTGCAAGAAGAAGAAGAAAAATGGAAGAAGCATCGGATGTTACAAATCTGAGAAAAAGCAAAAACGTGTCGGTTTCATCTCCGCCCTTTTTAGGAGGGCATTTATCTTGGTACAAAGTTTTTTTTTCATGTCTCGTCGAAGAAAAAGTCAGAAAAAGAAAAATGGCTTTTGGTCTAAGCAAAATTTGTCGCTCATCCTCGCCTCTTTTTTTTATATTGGAGTTTTTTTTGTCTTGTTTAAAATTTTTTTTGCCTTGGTTCTTTGAATTTTGTGACAACTCTGGCGGCGACACATTGAGAAACTCTTTCGCCTGCCAGCATTGATTGTATCTCGAAAAGCTTTTTTTGAAGCCTAAAATTTTTTGCTGCAAATGAGGAGGTTTTGTTTTTTTATGGAGACAATTCTCATGACAGCTATTTTCGGAAGGTTATTGTAACGTTTTTATTGTTATTGGTTTTTATTTGAAAGTTTATCAAGCGTGTAAAATAAGTTGCTTCGAATGTTTTTTGTTTTTTTAAAGTTTTCAAAAAGTATACATGATTTGTTTCTGAATTAAGTTTTTTTTAACTTTTTTTAAATAAAAATTATGGAGTCCATCAAAATTTCAAGCCTTCCCGAAAAATCTTTATATTTATGTTTGTATTTTCCAAAGTCCCATTGTCGTTTAAATTGTTTGCATTTCATAACACTTAATTACTCCCTCCACCACTCCCTCAAATTTTAACCAAATTCAACTAACACTTGTTTATCATTTTTAACAGGATATTGATAATAATAACAAAAAGCTAATAAAAATGGCTCCACAAACTTCTATGGGTGTAAATAATGTTGAAGCGAATAGCTCTGGGCCATATACACCAGCAAAGGAAAAAGATGGTCGAGTTATTCGTGAAGAAACTATTGAACAAGTATATCGTATATCTGGCACTGGTTTAGCACCTAACCTTGACCCAAATGATATGGTTTGTTTCCTATAATTATACTTCCCTAATTTTTATTTGCCAATACGCACCTTAACCTTCTTAATTAATAGCACAATTTAACTAACATTTGTTATTCCTTTTTAAGTCCTTACAATCTACCGTTGATAAATGCATTCGTGATACAGAACGTATTCCACGAGTTCAAATGGTTGAAGCAAATGTTTTGGTTAAAGAAACTGAACCATTACCACAAGCAATTTTGGCAAGTTTTAACATAAATACATCTGTCTATCTATCTGTCTCTTGTGTAGTTTATTTTGTTAACCATTGTACGTGTGCTTTTGTTTTGACCATTTTTTGTTTAAAGATTTTTTGTTAATTAAAAAAAATAATTAAATGGGAATCACACTTTTTAAATAGCATTTTTAATTATTTCTTTGACTCTTTTTAGGAAGGTTCTGCTCCTCATACAACAGTTCATACTTGGCATGAAACTGAAGCCGGCCCTGAAACGATTACAACAGAAGTAGATGAACATGGAAATAAAATTACGTAAGCAAATTAATTTTGGCTGCCTAGCTTTCATTTTTTAAATTTATGGTTTAGGCGAACAATTAAAACTCAAACCACAAAACATACAATTCAAAAACAAAGTTATCAAACTTATGCTGTTGATGATAAAGATAAACCCGATCAAACAATAATCCAAAGTCAAGAATCAACCGTTCCATTGGGTGATAAATCAATCACTCGTTCTCCAGTTGTTCATACTAAAACTCGAACCGTTGCATATGAAAAGGGTTCAGAACCTCATGAAAATATTGATCCTGTTGGTGAACTTGTTTCAACCAAAACTATTACAACTGGAAACCGCACAGTTGAAATTTTGACTGTAAGTATTTATTATTTTTGAGATTACGACTATTGTCATCTCTTGAAAGCCAAAAATTTTTTTTCTTCATATTAAAATTAAACTTTTTTTAGTATAAAACCGAAAAGGATGGAGTTATTGAAACTCGGGTCGAACATCGTGTAACTATTCATAGTGGTGATGATATTGACCATGACACTGTAAGTCTTAGCTTAATCCAAATCAAAGAATAAACAGTTTTTGTATTTATTTTTTTAGGAACTTGCCAAAGCTCTTCTTGAAGCAACTGAAATGTCACCCGATCTTATCATAAATCGAGTTGAAGTTGAGAAGCAAACCCAACGCTAAATTAGAAATAAATAAAATTAATAATACCATTCTCTTTCTTCGGTCACACAAACCACTTCAACCATCCATTCATTTTCTATCTAGACACCCAACCACCACCACAGCCAATGTTTCTTTTAATAATTAATTTAAATTTTTGTTATTATTTGGTTTTTAATATTTTAATGCTGTAATTTTTCTTAGTGTCTCACTGTAGCGTTGGCAGCTCTCTGTTATTTTTTTTCTTCATTAGAGTTTATAATAACTTTTTTGCCTTCAAAAATACACACTTTTTTGGTCCATGAAATTCTCTTCTATTTTTTTGTTTGCAATTTTATACGAGTTGCATAGAAAGAATGAAAAAAGCTAGCTTTACAAAAGCTATGTTTTTGGTTTTTATCTTTTTTAAAAATGCTTCTTTATTTAAAATAACTTTTTTCCGGATGAATTTTATCGTTTTCTTTTTTTATTTACGCTCGTTTTTTGTTATTTTTCTTTAATATTTTTTTATACAAATTTGAGCCTTGTTTTTTTATTATTATTATTATTATTACAATTTCTATAAAAATATAAAACATAAATAAAGTTTTGTATTATCTCTTCTTCTCTTCTTTTTTTTAAACTGAATGATGCATCTTTAAATTGTGATGCGACGAAGCAAAAGAAACATAGATGCAAGCAAATGCAAGAGTAAAAAAAAAAACAAAAGAGGAAATGACGTTGAATTTTTGAAGGGAAAAAAGAATACTTAAAATATTGTGTTGAATTGTTAGGTTTTTATTATAAGCGTCAGAATAATAAACAATACAAAGTTTACTTGAACTTACACAAGTTAAAGAAAGAATATTTTATTTAGGGTCGGTCAATTTTTAAACAAAAAATACTGCCGCCTAATCTTGCCGTATAATTTAGTAAGTTACATGTTTAAGCAAAAGATGATACAAGCTTCACGGCACAACTGAAATTTTTTTTGACTTTTGAAAACGTAGTTATAAATGTAAAGAATGTTTACGTATTACTACAAAACAATCAATAAAAAAGGCATGGAAGAAAAGATAAATTAGTTTTGCTATATTTAATTCATTTTTTAGAAGGCATTTTGTATGGTAATGGTGGAAGAAACTTACTTTATAGGTATGGCAAATTAAAAAAAACCGCTCCACAATGATAGTAAAAACTATTATAAAACTACAAAAAATTGTTACTGTCAAGCAAAATTTGTAAATATGAAAAAAAATTGTTACTGTTATTAGAGCGGTGTTTTTTCAAAATCATAAACTATGGCAAGTCTTTTTTGTGGAAATAACCAGAGATACAATCTCAAATAAAACAGTACTTTCTTTATTCATTTTAGATTCCAGAACCATCAAATTTTTAATAATAAAAATGCGCTATAAAACAGTATGAAGTAATCCCTTTTAATTTTAATAATGAAACCACTTTTTAATATTTGCATAAATCATTTGTTATAAGTCTTTCAAATTTTACGAACTTCATACTTTTTTTATCCAAGTTACTGACATTGATTACTGATTTGGAGGCATGAATTGTTTATGCGAGGGTGTTTTTGTGTTGCTTAAAAACAAAAATATTTAATGTGGTCGTCGTCTATTGAAAGCTGTTTTCTTAATAATAAAATTAAAAAATGATTTAAACGTACAGCCAACACAATAGACAAAACAAAATATATGCGACAAATTTGTATTACTTGAGATAGAGAGAAAAATATTTAAAAAAGAACCTTCCACAAAGAAGAGTAACAAAATGTTAAAAGTTCCAAAAATTCTTACTGTCATTGGAGCGGTATTTATTAAAAGTCAAAAACTGTTATAAGTCTTTTTTGTGGAAAAAACAACAAAACCAAGTCAAACTTTGCTTTATTCATTTTTTAACCTTCAATGAATAAATCCGAATCACAGTCAAGTAAGTTATCGCTTTAAATTTTAATGAGTTAATTAATTCAATATCTGTAAAAAATTGTAAAAATTATTTGTTTAGATTTCTTCATTTACAAATAAAATTGTATGTTTTTTAAAAGATGAATATATTGACTAGGAATCTCGAATTGTTTATACGGAAGGTGATTTAAAAAGGACTGGGAAAAAAAAGAACATTGTATTTTCTTCATTTTAGAGACACTTGGAAGGGTAATTGTGTTTGAAAGTTTCTTTATGGAAAGAAGTATAAAAAATCAAAAAAAACCGCTCCACAAAGATGTTAACGAAAGTTTAAAAATTAAAAAAATTTGTTACTATCAAACAAAAATTCGCAAATTTAAAAATATGGGAAAAAAATGTTACTCTCATTGGAGCGGTTTTTCCTCCTAATTTTGATTGTCGTCATTCTTTCAAAAACATCACCATAACCAAAAAGCATGAAAACGATTCATTGACAAGATAATCCACATAGAGGATTCATTGAAATGTTTATTTTGATCCACAAAGAAACGGCTTCATTTACTACAATTCAAACTAATAAATTTTCCGTAAGAAAAAAACAAAGTTTACAAATCAGTTTAAAATATTTTTTCATTTTACAACAACATTGGCAAGACAATTAGTAAACTCTAAAAAATGAAATCCTCGTTAGAGTGAAAAGGCAAAATAAAAATATTAACAAAATTTTCTGCCTTTTTCCAAGCTTAAAAAATCGAAGCAAAACCAAATCTTTATTACATTGGCATAAGTTTGTAGCTACAATGTATGAAGCCATCTCCCAAAATTGACGAACGATAAAACACAATAGGTTGCTTGTGAGAAAGATCGTCTCACTTTTCTTTTTCTTTTTTCCAAGTGCAAGAGGGATATTTCCAAATGTGCTGTATTTTATTTTAAAAGCTACGTCAAAAAAATTACATCCATTACAAAATCTTCAAAATTAAAAAAATTAATAAATGCGATACCTAGCTTTTTAAAGTTATCACTTTAAATTTTAATGAGTTATATTTATTGTAGTTTTTACCATAACACATATAATCAAAATGACTTGTGAAAAGGATAAACATTAGTTTTCATTTTTTAGAAGGCTCTTGATTTGGAGTGGTAATTTTTATTTGATATTTACTTTATAGAAAGACGTGTAAAAAATCAACAACAAAAAAAACCGCTCGACAGTGAGAGTAACAAAAGTTTTAAAAATTAGAAAAATTTGTTACTGTCATTGGAGCGGTATTTATTCTATGTCAATGGCAAAGGTCTTTTTATGGGAAAAGCAAGGAAAACAAATTCAAATCAAACTTTGCCTTATTCATTTTTTTAAACCTTCAATGAACAAATACATATGAACCACAGTGACGATTTAAATATTAATGAGCTAATTAATCCATTTTCTATAAAACGCTATTATTTTTTATTAGACTTCTAAATTCACCTTGTTTGTGTTTTTGTTTAAAGGATGATGTGATATTGATTTGGAGCCTGAATTGTTTTTTGTGAGGGTGTTTTGTTGTTCAAAAAAAAATTGATATGGTCGTTGGCTGATCAAAGGCTGTTTTTTTCAAATAATGAAATGAAATGATTTAAACGTTCCTTGACAGACATCAAACTAATTTTACGCGAGCGACGACATTACATTATGTGAAAAGAGAATAGATTCAACAGGTTTTTGCTGCCGTTGAAGAAAGCAAAAAAAAAAAAGAAGAAGAAATTGCGCATTTTTTTAAAATCGAAAATAAAAATAACAACAATTTTTTCTTTTCTTTTTTTCTAGATTGTCTTTCTTTGGAAGAAGGTAGTGTGGTTGGTAGTCAGTGATCATTAATTTCTTAAAGAAAAAAGTTGCGCGGTCTGGACTTTGCTTTTTTTAAATTGATTTTTCAAAGTCTCTTTTTTGAAGAAAGAATATCTATTTGAAGGATGACCATATCATACAACTTGGATGTATCTTCTATTAGATGGACATACTGTATTCGAATATTATTTCGATGGCGAGCAAGTTTATGGAAATCGGTGTACTTTGAATTGACCGTTTGGACAGCAGCATATTATTTTGTTATGATGTTTTATCGTTATGCATTAAATCCGAAAGAACAAAAGTAAGAAAATAGTGATTTTGTAGCTTGTTTTAATTTTTTTCCCAAAAAGTCTTTTATTTTGCTATTTTAAATTGCCTATTTAATGTTTCTTAACCATGGATTATTATGCAATTTTAGAACATTTGAATTATTGGCTGAGTACTGTGATAAAAGACTTGATTATTTCCCTTTAATGCTAATGCTAGGTTTTTTTGTTGCAACAGTTGTAGATAGATGGAAGACTATGTTTGCTAATATTGGTTTTGTTGATACTATTGCCATTTATGTTTCCACCACCATTCGAGGTGCTGAAGAAGAAATGAGAATAATTCGTCGAAATATTATTCGATATTGCTGTTTGACACAAGTCTTAGTTCTGCGAGATATTAGTATGAGAGTTCGAAGGCGATTTCCTAATTTGGATTCGGTTGTTGAAGCAGGTATGATATTTTAATCGTTTGCTTAACTTATATTTTTCACTTCATAGGTTTTTTGTTGCCACATGAACGCAAACAATTAGAAGATTTAGAAAGCCTTCATCCAAAATATTGGGCTCCAATTCAATGGGTTTTTTTATTATGTGCTGATTTGAGGCGAAGAAATAAAATGGAACCTGAGGGATACGTTAATATGCTTATGGGAGTATGTATAAAGTTAACCTTTGTGACAAATTAATTTTAAATAATTTTTAGGAAGTCATTAATTATCGCACATGTTTACAAAATTTATGTAATTTTGATTACGTAAGCTTAAAATTATCATTAATATTATTACTGCAAAAGTATAAGTTTTAGGTCCCAATTCCACTTGCATATCCACAAACCATTGCTCTTGCAATTCGATTTTATTTTTTGATTGCTTTAGTTTCTCGACAATATTTAATTCATCGAACTAACAATGAACCTGTCACAGTTAGCAATTCCCTTAATCTTATCATTTTAAAAATTCTTTTAGGTTGATTTTTATGTTCCTTTTATGACAATATTTCAATTTATTTTTTACATTGGATGGTTAAAAGTTGCCGAAGCTTTATTAAATCCCCTCGGCGAAGATGATGATGATTTTGAAAGTAATTATATTATTGATCGTAATCTCGCTGTAAGTATTTTTGCAATGATGTCCTAATATCTTAGATATTAACTTTAGATTGGGATGGCAATTGTGGATGATGCTTATGATAAACTTCCCCAACAACTTCCCGACACAATCAAAACCAAACCCTTGTATTCAGAGGAAAGTTCTCAACAACCAATTCATCCACTTATTGGTTCAGCTGCTCAAGCTGGGTTTGTTTTACATTTAACATCCATTTGTAATAGAAACTTACTTATGATTTCAGTGTTAAAACAGAAGGTGAAGAAACTAAAATGGTACCTCATGCAGAATATGAAAAAAAGCAATCAATTATTCAACCGCGAGAAGAAAGTTGTGTTGGACCTGAATGTCGAAAAAGAAAATCAGCTACCCAACCTGAAATAAGCAAAAAATGGTCGATAAGTCTTTTTAATCGTCGTAAACGCATTCCCACATTGGAAGAAATTCACGTTAGAGATAGCGGTAACATTGAATATGGGCCCAAAAGAGGAGCAAAAAATGATATAGGAAATCCTGATATTCCTGTAACTTTCACGGTTCCTGGTAGCAGAGAAACTGAACGTCAAACAGAAAGAAATAAGGAAATGTATTTGGATTCAATTAAAGAAGATCTTAATGAACCCTCCGTATAAGTAGTACACATGTTGATAGATCTCATGCATAATTCATTCCATTCATTAAAAAATACAAAGAAGATTTTTTATAACCTTTTTTTTAATATTATAAATCTTTCTACGAAATGGAGAGATTCGACCAAAACAAATTTGATTTTCAAAGCAACTAATATTGTATGAGGATGAGTAGTTAAAGAGTTGGATAATTTTATTAATTAAGAAAATGAAAAAACATTTAAACTTTTTGTTGATTCTCCACAAATAAGTTTTAATTCATTTTTCATCCTTTGAATTTCGATTTCAATATTTTGTGGGAGAATTGAATGCAAATAAAGAAAACGCTGAATTAAATTTCGAAGTTGATCATTTTCTTTTTTGAGTTTATTCTTTTCTGTTCGAATCTAAATAGGAAAATTTTATAAAATTTTAATGAAACAATTTTTTTTACCATTTCGCGGTATTTTCGAGCGTAATTTCGCTTTTCTTTGAATTTTGTTGATTCCTCCATGGAATCAGGAAGAAGAGGACGGCCTCGACGTGTTTCACTAATACTTGAACTTCCATTCGAACTTGGACGCGAAATGGATTCTTTTTCATTATTAAAATTTGAGGCAAATGTTGGCGGCCAAGATGATGATAAATGTTCGGGAATATGGCAGTCACTGGAAGCTTCCTGTCGATAATTTTGGTATTGGTGGGTAGTTATTGAATTATTAGCATAAGAGCTTTCCATATTTGTACTTAAACAATCGTCATTTTGATAATTATAATTGGAGGGAAAATTTTCATACCAATGATTTTGAGACTGGTGTGTCATGACAAATGAAGCAAAAAATGATAAAAGCATGGAAGAGTTTTTTGTTTTAAATATTGCTCTTTGCTTTTTTGATAAGATATGTATGTACGTGATAGCGCGATTTTGCATTAAGAAATGAACAACAAAAAAACGGGCTTTTTTTACAGTAAGCTTTTCGAGTATGTAAGCATCGTCATTACAGAGAATTTTTGATAGCGTTCTTTTTTTACTCTGCTACTCTGATAAGAAAAGCTTTAGTTCAAGCCAATGTTGGTTGTTCTTGTTTAATTTTCTCATGCACACCTGTTTAATTTACTGAGAGAAAAAACAACAAAGCAAATTGGCAATTTCAATGTTTTTTTCTCAAAATAGTTTTTTACGCAAGCAAAATATCTTTCTTTGATGTCAAACATCAATGTATTTAACAAAAAAAAGTAGGTGTATGTGAGTGATGATTCATGAATTATTTGTTGGTTGATGTTTATTTATAACAACCATTTATATTTGCCAAAAGATATTAACAGTAGGTACGCGATGCTTTCTTTGTCACCGCCCTAACCAATCCTCCTAAAAGGCGTCATCGTATCTTTTCATTAACTTTTTGTAGCTTATATTCATTGCCGTTTTTTATTAAATGTTTTTTTAAAATAATTTTATTGTTAAATTCTTTCGCATACTCAAATTCTTCATCGCAAACATAAATCGAATTGATTGATGTTGAATCTCCAGAAACTGTAAAACATGGTTAAAATGAATAAGATACATTTAAAGTAACCAATTGGAATTTAATTCTAGTTTTAAATAGAAAAAAATGTATCTTTTGTATTCATGGCACATAAAAACGGAGAAAAAAATAAGGTTTTACGCAAGTATAAAAAACTTTACAGCCTTTTTTGCAAATTTGGAGTCAATAATTTTACCTCCAAAGTACACGCGTTTTCACAAATATAAAAATGAATTACAGCTTGAATTTTATAAAATTGTATGTACGTGGTGTGGTATATGTGAAGAAAGCATACAAAGAAGCTATAAATTAGCCGCTAAAGCTTTTATTGCTGCAGCTGAATTCGAAATTATAATTTATAAAAAAGACTTTTTCACTTTTTTTTAAATTTCTAAGTAAAATATATTTTTTGCAAAAGAAAGGTTCTTTTTAAATTAAAATAAATTATATTAAAATGGATGCAATAACCGATACCATATTTCGTGCACTTGTGGTTTTTGCCATTGCCGTTACAGCCCCAATCGGCGTAGTTTTAATATTGTATTATTTTAAACGATTCCCATCTTCGTTTCTTTTATTCCTTGGAATTTATTACGTCATCAATGCTCCTCGTCTCCTCTTCGATTTTGCATATTGGATTTCAGACTTTTCAGCCGACATCGCAAAATTTTATACCTATTTTGCCCTTTTTCAAAGACGACTTCAAGTTTTTCTCATATTTCTTTTAAGTTTAAACCAATTTTTTCTTACATTTTTTACACAAAAATTTGATTATTCATTTTGGAATTATTTTGGTTTACTTTCAAGCACACTTTTAACAGGCACATACAGTATGATGGATGTCGTACTTTCAAAAGGAACAAAAGATGTTCCAGAAATTTTGGCTTTAATTGCATTTTTAATTTCAACCTTCACAATGTTAAAGATTATCTTCCATCGTTCTCCAAATTCACAAGGAGCTGAACGCGAAGAGCAAAAACTTATTTTTGTTATTTTTACTTTGACCATTTTAAGTTCTCTTCGAATAATTATGGTAAAAAGCTTTCCAAATATTATTTATTTTGATCAAATTTTTGAGTTCTTGACGTTATCATGCAGTGTTCTTGTTTTACTAATTTTGTGGTAGGTACTTTTTCCAATCCAAGATTTATCGATCAAGATATTGAAATTTTCAGTCAACCAATTAGACAGCTAATCTTTTTTCAACGTTCTCCGGAAATCTTTGCTCCAATCAAAGCAACATCAGCCTCAAGAGAATTGTCTAAACCAATGGGTCAAATGATGATGCAAAAGATACCTAAAAATCATTCAGAATAATTCCTCGAAATTCCGCTGTGTCCCACATAAAGCCCAAAAGTTTAAGCTTTGTTGTTTCCACGGTAAACAAAAGAAATTCATTATTATTTTCATTTATTATTCATTATTATTATTAATTATTAAAAACAAAAATAGAAGCAGAGGAAAAAATGAGGAGATCATGAAATTATAATGTATCAAATAAGAGGCGATTGTACTTCATAAACAAATAATTCATCAGCTAATATCCATTTACCATTTGTCCATTTTTGCATCCATTGACTATTGATAATTTCATAATATCCACCTCGAGTTGTTTCATCAGGAGTCATTAATTTAGAAATAATATCACGAGCATCATTATCAGTTGTTTCAGGAAATTTTAAAGGATAAACACATTTTTCTTTAGGATCCTAAAATACCAGAATAACTTTTAGTTATTATGATTATAAAGGTTTAAATAAACTTACATGAGGCCATTTTCCTGTAATCATTGTGTAAAGAACTACGCCAGAGGCATACCAATCTGCAGCAAATGGATTATATGGTTTTTGTTGAACAAGTTGAGGACATGAATAAGGTCGTGTTCCACAAAATGATGTGGATGATTGAGCTTGGGAAATGTAGCGTGCAAAACCAAAATCAGCTAATTTGACATCATTGTTTTTATCCAGCAAAATATTTTCCATTTTAACATCTCTATAAAAAATGGTTAAATTCTATCGAACATAATATGAATTAACAAACCTATGAACAACTCCAAGCGCTTGATGAAGATATTGAACAGCTTCAGAAAGTTGCCGAAAAATCCTTGCACTATCACTTTCTAAAATTTCCAAATACAAAATAATTAAAAAGGAAGCAAACCAACTTACCATCAAGTTGATTACGTCTAAGAACATATTGTAATAAAGTGCCACCAGAATAAAATTCAGAGATAATTGCAACTTTAGTTAGATGAGGTTGAATAATATGAAGGCATCGGACGAGATGAGGATGATGAACAACTCGAGTAATTTCAAGCTCACGAGGAAGAAATTTGTCAACCAAATTTGCAGGAATTGAACATTTATCAATGATTTTAACAGCAACTTCTCGATCATATCTAAAATAGCTTAGATATAATATAAAGTGAAAGCAAAAAAAAGTATCAACTGATAGGTATCATCAAAGCATAATAAACTAAAATAAAAGAGAGAACTTACGTTTCAGAATAAACTTTATGAACCGTTGAATGATTTGTTCGAGCAATTAAATCAGGTGTTTCACGAAATTTATAAAACTTTTCAATGGCTGTTGAAGCAAATTGATACGATGGTGAAGCACCTACTGGAATTTGATGTTGCTTTTGAGGAGTAGCGGCTACCATAGTTGAAACTTTGTTGTTATTTGAGACCATTTTTTGCTGTGCATTGATGACATTTTGAACTTGTTGATGAAGTTGTTGAAGCTCTTGTTGTTGTGGAAAAGATGGTTGTAATTGGTGATTATTCTGTAGGTTTTGCTGTTGTTGCATCATTTCAAGCGAATTTATACAAGAAGCGAAAATAATATCGACACTTTCAAAACACGACAAGATTCACAAAGAAAGAAAAAAGTAGAAACATCAAAACGATAAAAAAGATTTATGCAAATTTGAGTCAAACGTGGTACAAAAAATTTTATTCACAATCACAAAAATGCAACAAAAGAAATACAAACAAAGTTAAAAATCATCAAAAATATAATCCAATGCTGTATCTTCGCTTATTTCTTCATTTTCCTTAAAAGCTGATGGGTCGACTTCATCATCAGAATAATCTAAAACTCTTCGTTTTTTCTTCTGTGAAGCATGAGGAGAAGCAGAATCATCTTCTTCATCTGAATCTTCCACTAATAACCGCTTTTTCTTTTCAATAACAGGAGAAGCCTCGATTAAGATTTCTTTAGTAGCAAGTTCATCAATTTCTTCATCAGAGTCATCGAAAATTATTCTTTTTTTCTTTTGAGAATGAGGAGAACCAACATCAGTTTCTTCATCTGAATCATCCACAGCTGGTCGCTTTTTCTTTTCAACAACGGGAGAAGCTTCGATTAAAGTTTTCTTAGAAGTTGGCGCATCAATTTCATCATCAGAGTCTTCAAAAAATATTTGCTTTTGAGAACGAGAAGAAGCAGGACCAATTTCTTTACGAGAATCTTTTATAACAGATTGTTTTTCTTTTTGAGAAGCATCATGTGAATTTACTTCTTCATTAAAGAGATTATCCAAAGTTTCATCAGCAAAATCATCGTCATCGCTTGGCAAAGGTGAATGTTCTTTTTGAGGCGATTCTGATCGACGATCATCGTCATTAACTTCTCTTTTATCATCATCTTCAAATAAAGGCATTCCAAGGCGAAGCTTTGTCATATATACCTAAAAAAAATGTACCGTTATCGAAAATAAAATAAAGAGCTTGTTTACCTTTATAGCTCGCTTTTTCCCAACATTTTCAAGTTTTGTAATCAAATCATCAAAGTTGAGCTGTGGATGAAGAAGATGGCCCCAATATTCAATCTTTTCCATCATTTCATTAAGATTTTCATACTAAAATAAAGCAATTAGCAACACCATCAAAAACCAAAAACATACTGGACTTTTTTCTTTGTGAGGATGCCATTTTTCAAACGATTTTCTCAATGCGCAAAGACCTTTTGGACCAGTTAAAACGTGTTCATTCAAAGTGACTCGAGGTTTTCGATTGACGATTTTTTTCGGTTGAACTAATCTTGGTTCAGTTTTCTTGATGACTTTGTTTAAAACTTCGTCATCGTTTAATTCTGAAAGAAGAAAATGTTAATGATAAAAATTCAAGAATTTTTGAAACTTGCCTTCCGTTGGTGGTTCTTCTTTATCGAAAAGATTATCTTCAAAGTCTTCAAAATCTTCAAAATCCATTGTTTAACACTTGAGATTGCTAAAAAAAAGATAAGTAAGACATGCAAAGTACAAATATTCGCAAGAAATGAAGCTTTTTCCCGCAAAATCTTAGCATTTAAGAAAATTTGTAAAACCTCTATCGATTATTAAAAAATAATGGAACACATAATGTTGGAATTTTAAACGCGAGAAATAATAAAGCAGAAAATCATCAAATTTTTATCGAATGTAAACTTCCAAGGATGAAAAGCAAATGAAATTCAAAAAATTCCACTAAAAAAAATTTAAACGATCCTTCACTAACCTTTATTGGCTTCATATTCTTTTCTGCCAAAAAGAGCTTCTTTTTAGCTTTGCAGTATTTTGGTTCTCCCAACTTTCCTCTTTTACCATTTCTTTACTTTTAATATTTTTTTTATTTGTAAAAATGGATGTTGCTCAACTTTTAAATAAAAAGTGTGCTAGGAAAGAAGCTCGAAAACAGAAGAAAAAGCTTGCTTCAATTGTTAAAAAAGCTCATCATGAAAAAAAGAAGGTAAGCTTATTGTTTTTTGATATTTGAAAAAATATTACTAACTTTTTTTTTGCAGGTTGATGATGTCGTTTCATCCTACCTGAATAAAGGAAAGAAAAAGAAGAGGCGTAATAATCAGAAGAAGCGACCCGGTGGACGAGCTAAAAAAGAACAAAAAAGAATTGCAGCAATTTTGGATGAAGGAAAAGATGAAGAAGCTAAATATCGTAAAGAAGTAAGATTTTTTAGGTTTTAACGGTTTAATTTCCTTTATATTTTAGATTGGTGAAGAAAAGGTTAAAGTATTAAAAGATCAAATGGTGAATGATGATCGTGAAATTAAGAAATATGAAAAGCTTCTTGGATTAAACAAGCGTCAAAATAGTAACACTCCTAAAACTATTGCTGAAAGCGGCATTGCTGGTGAGTGTTTGAATATCCTTATAAAGTAATAAAATGGCAAACTATTTGTTCCTCCTCAAAGTTCCTATAGCTTATGAGGATTTTTATACTTGCCAATAATAAACTGCTGTTTTTTTCACCTGAGTTTGCTGATACTGAACAAGCTTCTCATATTTGCAAACAGCAACAATTTTTGTCTTTGATTAATATTAAAATAACGTTATCATTTTTAGATCTTTGGGAATTTTGTGATCCAACAAAGCGCCAAAATGTTATTGAAAATGATGATGAAAATGATCTGGGTCTCGAACAAGCTGAAAAATCTGTTAATGATAAAGAAGATATCGATCTTGATGAAAATGACAAATCAGATGGCGAGGAATCCATGTCAGCTGAGGAAGAAATTGATGATGGTGAAAGCATTGGAGACATTGATCAAGAAATGGATGATCTTGAAAATCAAATATTTGCTGACCAAGCCTCCGATGATGATGAAGAAATTAACGATGATAATGGCGACGCAGAGGATGAAGACATTGAAGACGACGAGGAAGAAGAGCTCATTGTTAAAGAAGATATTTATGGTCGTAAAGTTGATGCCAGAACGGGCAAAATTATTGAAGGAACAAGCGCTGCACGAGCAATGGAAAAGTTAGAAGAGTTAAATAAGAATTCAACTCAATTAGCAGAACAACGTACAAACATCGCTAAAATTCTTCGGGGAAGCATCAATCGATTGAATGAAAGTACTTTGGTTGGAGCTGTTAAATCTTTGGATGAGTTATTTTCAACTAATAGTCATAATGGTAAGCTTTGTTTGATTGCATTTCTCTTTTAATCTTTTCTTTAGATGTCAAACAAATCTTTTATGAAACATTCCTCAAAGCTACACAAACTATCTTCGCTCTTCCTGATCGTCTTTTAGTGGAATATGGTCTCTTCATTGCTTTAGCTCATGTTAATATTTCATCTGAAATTTGTAAGCTTTCTTTATCATTTCAAATAATCAAGTAACATAATTTTAGCAACCCATTTTGTTGAAACTTTTACTCTTCATTATTTCAATGAACTTGCTAACCGTGAAGATAAAGATGAGAAAGCTTTAGAAAATGCTACGACTCTTCTGTGCCATCTTTTCAACTTCAAAATCATTAAAGCTGAATTTATCATAGATATTATGACAAAACTAAGAAATTATTCTCGTGATAAACCTATGTCTCTGATGATTCATGCAATAACGTACTCGGGTGGAAACTTAAAGAAACGAAATGGGCCACTTTTGAATAAATTTATTAATGAAACTCAAAATTTTCTTTTGTCTTTGGCGGAAAACAAAAAGGATGGCTACCGTATGAAATTCCTTATCGAAGAAGTTATGGCAATTAAAAATGGTCAAATCGCTCCTATCGTTTCTAAATTTGATGATTCCATTTTGGATCATTTTTCACGAACTTTCAAAGGACTAACTAAACACAAAGAAAACAAAGATAAGGAATTACCTTTTGGACTTGATGATATTCTTCATATTTCTCAACGTGGCCGATGGTGGATCATTGGTTCTGCTTGGACGCCTGGATTACTCAAAGCCGATGGAACTGTAATTGAAAAACCTAAAGTTGAACCCAAAGCTGTCAAGTTTGATGATAATCTTTTAGCACTCGCAAAGAAAGCAAAAATGAATACCGAAACTCGTCGAAATATTTTCTGTAGTCTCATGTCCGCCGAAGATGATGTTGAAGCTTTTGAAAAGTTGCTGAAATTAGGCCTGAAAGGAAGCCAAGAAAGAGAAATCATTCATGTTATTGTTGTTTGTGTTATGATGGAAGCAACTTACAATCCTTATTATGCTACTGTTATTGAAAGATTTTGTAATTTTCACAAACGCTTTATCGTAAGTTTTTGCTTTTAAGGTTTTTCTCTCGTTAATCTTAATTTTCAGCTCACAAGTCAATTTGCTTTATGGGATCGGGTGAAAGAACTGGAAACATTAAAAAAGCGTCAACGAATTAACTTTGCCTTTCTTGTCTCTGATCTTGTTCGATTATCAGCTGTCCATCTTCAAGTGTTAAAAGTCGTCAACTTTGGGACCATCGATCCAACAACAACTGCTTTTCTTCGTCGAGTATTCTACAGACTTTTAGCGAAAGCAACAGATTCTGCAATCATCGAAATGTTCAATAAAACAATCAATTCCGACAAGCTCAAATTTTTCGTTGAAGGTCTTCGGCTCTTTTTTGAACTTTCAATGAAGCCTGAATCCCTTGAAGAAGCTCCTGATTCAAAATTGGTTAATAAGCGTGTTAAATTAGTTCGTAGTTTATTTACTGTTGTTGATTAATGTTTTAATTTTTGTTTTTGTTTCAAATAAATCGTAACAAGCGTTTTATTGCTGGTGTTTTCATTTCCATATTTAGACTGTTTGTTGTTTGTGAGAGTTAAAACAAAAAATAACACATTTATTTATTCATTCTAATTCTTCTAATTCCTAAATTACACATAAATCAACAATAATTGAAAAAAGTGGCCGAAGCCTTTATTTAAACACATTTCCTTATATGTAACCATGCAATTAAAAATGGGGAAATAGCAATAGTTCCTAGATAAAGATTTCGAACAGTTTTTGAAAAGAATGGAAGAATTAAAGCTCCAACAAAACACGTAAATGGAATAATTGTTTTTTCAAATGCAATTTTTGGCCCATCTTTTTCGTACAAATCAGGAAATTCACCATGTTCATAAAAATGTTTTAGAAGCTCATCTTTTTCAGCAAATCTTTCATAAAGCCATTTTTTGATATCATCTTTTTCAAGTGGAACTTCGGATATTGGAATTCGACGTAAATGAACATGTAAACCCTTTGGACCAATTGGAGAAGAAACAAATTCAAACATATTTGGTGCATCACCAAGCCGATTAGGTAGTCTAAAAACATAGTAAGCGTTAATTTTTTTTTGCTTTACAAAATTTACCTCGTTTGATCATATGCAATTGTCACATCATAAATATATTGTACAGTATCTTTGAGTTCATTTCGAGCAAGTGCAAATGCTCCCGATCGAGGTAATAAAGTGTAATGCGGGATATGTAAGCCAGCCATCTTTGCATGTTTTTGTGAAGCTTCAATTAAATGGCGTCTTTTGCGAGAAAATCGAGTACCTTCAGGAAATACATGAAGCCAAAATGGTTCATTGAGATCTCGAAGAGTTTTGAATTGACGAAGAAGAGGATCAGGAACGAATTGACCAAAACGTCGAACATAAATATAACCGTGCTGAAATAGTAAATATTATTGAACCAAGTTTCTAAAATTCATATGAAAACAAATATGCACATACTTGAAAAATATACCATCCAAAGAGAGGCACAAAATTTATAGCAGATTTAATAACAAATCGAAGTCCAAACTCTGCTCCTCCAGAACTTTGACGAGCTGCGAGCATATTAATCACAGCCCAATCCACATTTGATTGATGATTCGAAATAATGAGTGCTGTTTCACAAACTCGACGAGCATCGGCAATATCGCCATAAAAATTGATTGAAACATTTGAAAGACTTTCAAAGACAAAAAGTGTTAAACGCATATATGAAGTATAAAGTTTGTTATCCAACCAAATTAGTAAACGTTTTGAGATAAGTCTTGCTGGTATTGCCATAGTAATGTAAGCAGTTGCATATGGAACCATTGAAGATGAGAGAAGCAACGTAGGAACCCATACCCGAATTTTATCAATCAACACTATTGCTGTTATTAACATTTCTGTGGTTTACTGTAATTTATTGAAATCATAAAACAATGCAAAAGTTACAAATAACAATGGCTATAACTTCCTTTATTTTTCGGTAAATTATTCTTTTTATACAAAACAAAAGTTGTTTTTATTAATAAGTAAGAAACAATGAGACAAAACATAATACAAAAAAGAAAAGACAATATATTAAGTTTTATCTAAACACACAAGCATTAAGCAAACTTCGCTCAATTTTTTTTACACATTTGAATAATATCACATTCGATGAATGACTTAATTGCGGCGTCGGCGATTATCTTCGGATTTGTCTTTAAGAAGGATAAGAATGTAACGGAAAAGATTAACGAAATCAATAAAGAGATCAACGGTGTGCCAGATATAGTCACTATCACCACGACGCTTGCGTTCAGCAATCAATTGAGTATCATAAAGAACAAATCCACAGTTGATAGCAAGTCCTCCCCACATGATCATACCGTACATAAATTGACTGCGAGCGAAAATGCTGGTGATAAGAAGACAAAGAAGAGCAGATCCAAGGAAACCTAAAAACGATTATGTGAATAAACTAATGAGAGAGAGCGAAAAAGATTTACCACCAAGATGCAAGAATTTGGTTGAATCAGCATATAAGGCTGAAAGAGTGAATGAACCAAAAACGATAAGAGTGATCAAATAGGCATTGAAGACCAAAGCAGGATCCTTAGCTCCAACATATTCAATAAGTGGACCAGTATTGCATCCAACAAGGAAAGCGAAACCAAAAAGATAAGCAAGACGTTTATTTTCTGTTTCGCGAGAATGTTGGGTGCCCATAAGAGCGAAGAGAAGACCAAATTGACCAATAAGAAGAAGGAACGACCATGAGTGAAGTCCAAGAACACTATTTACAACAACACCAAAGACGGCACTCAACATACACATGGCAAGAGTGCTATAAACACTCTTCAAATGATCACGAACATCTTTTTCTCTGAAAATTATTTTGTAAGTAAACGAGACAAGAATTAATAAATCCAAAACTTACAATTTGTTATTCAAGGTTGAAAAGATTTTTTCGATATTTCCAAGGATGTTGGTTGGATCAGTGGTACGTGAAGAAGTTGTCGACATGATTATATCTGAAAAAGAAAAGGGTAAAATAAAGTTAAATGTAAGAATATTATAGCAAAAACACGTAAACTTATCAACTCTAATGAAAGAGAAAAGGTTAAAATAAAATGCGTTTATAATCTCTATAAAAAACACACGCTGAAATCAATAAAAAAAACACGCACATAAAAAAACCAAAAGACTTTGATGAAGGAAAAAAAGAGGAGGAATGAAAAAAACTACCACGAATATTCTAGCAACAACAACTGCAGCAGCGACCAAAGCATTTCGTCAGTCAAAAACACACGTTGACTAAAAAAGCTAATATTCTTAACGCGAAAATTATATGGTTATTGGTGGACGAAAATCATTTGAATAAAAATGGTGGTTTTTAGTTTGTTATTAAAAAAAATTATTTTGATAAAAAGTATTAACTTCCTGATTTTTGTGTGGTTTCATTTCCGTTGGAATATGAACTTATGAAGAAAAAAAAAGACTCAGAATGATCTGAAATTTTGTTCGTTTTGACGAAAACACGAAACAAAAGAATAATTTAGTTTATTCTTCAATAACAAAAAAAAGTTTATGTGCGATGTGTTGTTTTTTAAATTTAATTTGACAAACAATATAAAATAAAAACAATAAGCAATTGTCTATGATTATTAAGACATTGATACTTTTGTGTATGAGAAGAATGCATACTTGATCAATTTTTTTTAACAATAACTTTTAGTCAAAAATAAACTTGTTCCAACAAAAATAATAAAGCGAGAAAAAATGTTTTAAAATAAAAAAAAAGTTGAATATCACGGACATACAAAAAAGAATGAAGACGCGGTTGTATTCAATTTGTATTGAATATTTTTTTTCACATGGTAGCGGTGTTAATGACAGACACGTTTAAAAAACTTTTTTCTTTCTCTCCCATTCTCTTATCAGCTCATGATGTGTATGTATATCATTAATGATCAAATAATTTTTTTCGAAAAAAAAGAGAACATCGCATTCTTTTCTTTTATTTTTCTAAATAATTGTCCATTGAAAGAAAAACGTTAAACTTTTTTTTTCTTCTCCTTTTGGGTGGACTCTTTTCATATTAGAAGAGTAGGAAGGAGAAAATACTTTTGGGTCCATTTTTTGATTTTCATTGAACTTTTTACTTTTGTTGTTTGCCTTAAGAAGAAAAAAAAGAGCTGAAGGACAGAAGGAAAAGAACGGTTGTCTCTTGCTTACTTTTTTTAATGACGTTACAATTTTTGTTGTTTTTGTAAATATTTCTAATATAAATATATTTCTTGGAAAAGGAAAAGTAAACAAGAAAAACAAGGAAGTTATAAAACCCAAAAATGGAGAAATTTGAAAAGCTTGGTGTCATTGGAAGAGGAAGTTATGGTATTTGTTATTTATGTCGAGCTAAAAATGATCGATTCCGTCGTAAAGTGGTTATTAAAACTGTATTAATTGATTGCCGAACTGCAAGCGAGGAAAATGCTATTAATCGTAAGTATTTTTTTTTTAAAGCTTTCATCCATCTTGAAAATGACAAATTATTGTCACATTGTTTAATCTTTTTTTATGAGCTCGTTTTTCCCTGTAGTCGTCTTTTGATTCGATTCATTTTTGATTGAAAAAAAAATTGTAGTTTAATATTTTTTTGTTTCTGTCGTCTTCTTCTAACCTTTGGTCCAAAACAGATTATTTTACAAGGTTCAATGTTCTTTTCATTGCCGTTTTTTATGTCCAAATATGGATAGTAAACTAACTAACTTACTTAATTTAATTATCGCAATAAATTACATCATGTTCCTTTTCTCTTTGTGTATGTTATATTACTTTTTGAAAAAATACAAAACAAAATAAATGTGTTTATTCATTTTTGATAGTTTATAAACTTACAAAATAAAGCAAAAATAGAAAAGTTCAAAAAAGAAACAAAAAAAGCGATCAACCGAATCAAGTTCTGGTCGGATTTTTACAAAGCAATAAAATCACTAACATTGGCTCAATCAGCTAAAGTTTGTTCGAAAAGCTTAACATTGTTATTTCTAAAGCCAAAGAGAAAATTTAAAAAAAGAGTTATATAAAAAATATGCATGTTTTTTTGATTTTAAAATTGATGTATCAACAACATTAGTATCTAACTATCATAATTTTAATGAGAAATTTTTATTGTGTCACAATTTTTACCTAGTAAAATTATAACCAAATTTTTTATTTCAATGAATGTTTGATGCTCAAATTTAACAATCGCTGAATAAATGGAATTTCTTTGTGATGATTAAAAATGAATGAATCATTTGCAAACAAAAAAGCTCGTTATTTATTTTATTTTTTTGCTATCAAATGCAAGTTTTTCAATGTCATTTTTTTCCTTTTATTGCAAATTTAAAACTGGCTACTTTTTAAAAAAAAAAATTGATCATGTAATCTCCACATTCTCAAAAGAAAAGGAAAAACTTTTGTTTTATCTTTGGGAATTTATAGAAAAATCAATCAATACATGCTTTTTTTTGCCATTTTTTAATAATCCAAAACAATTTTTTTAAACGTAAAAGATAAAGTTTTTTATTTGCTATATGACCCACTTAAAAAAAAATTTTTAAACAGCTTCAAATAGCAGCTGTTTTTCTTAAAATCACATAAAAATTTATAAAATCCCTATGCAAAGAAAAAACCGTTTGAAAAAGAAAGGTTTTTTAGTTTGCATCTTTTTTGTTGCCACCTGTTTTTAAAATCGAAAGGTTTAAGCTGTGTCATTTTATTATTCCCCATGATAATAATGATGAGCCTCTTCCAATTTCACATCATGATGAAGGAAAATGGATATCCAGTTGGCCGTCGATAAAGAATAAATATAAAAGGGGTTTAAGTTCAACGGCATTTAAGCATTCGTTATTGGCAAATCAAAAACATTTAACAAAAAATATGTTTAAAAGCTTTGGAGGTTTTTTGTTTATCATTGGTTTATGCAGTGGAAAAGATTTAAGAACAAACGATTTAACCGAAGCAGAACTCAATACACTTGTAACTTTGTAAGTTTTCTTTACAATTCCCCTAAAAAAGCAAATAAAGCGCCATATTCAAGCTTCCTTATTTTAATTTAACATCATACACTATTTCAGGCATTGCATTGACCATTGCATTGATAAAAAGCTTCAAGCTGAACCAAATTTAATTGAACCAAAAGCAGATAAAGATTGGTATAGCTTTAGTCGAAATGATGATTACTTTGATGTAAATGGAACAGTGACAACATTTGCGCTTGAAAAAGCCCAAAACCTATGCAAGTAAGCTCTTCATTTTTTCTAGTTGGATGCTTCAATACTAATTTCATTAAAGCATAATTACAACATATTCTCTGCCATCATGGAGAATTTGTACAAAAAAATGTAAAAAATTTAATTCAATTATTGCTTTATCTGCTTTAAATTATGCTGAAACATACCTTGTCACATCTTGTTCAAATCCAGAAAGATTTATTTATGCGAATAAATGCCTCAATAAATTTCGAGCCATTGAAAAGCAACAATCGAATTACGAAATTTTAATATCGCAAAGTAACAAAAATGAACAATCGGGTCCTAATGGAATAATTTGTCAAAATTATGTGAATGTTATTTTGAATTATGGTAAAGAATTGAAAGAATGTGGATGGAATACTAAAATGCTTATATCAATGATAAACAATAAATTAGCTCATTCTTCATATTTTCATAAAGTTTCTTTCACTCCTTATGAACAATGTTACGGAGCTATTATTGAATTATAAATTTACAAATGACAAGAAGAATCCATCGATGAGAAAGAGATGCTGATCGACATTCTCTTTGCTTTCAAAACACCTCTTCTTAAAGCAATCACATATTTGTTTTTTGTTTTTAAGGTTTATTACCTAATAAATCATTATTAAATTTCTGGACTTGCTTAAAACAAAAATGAAAGGATTTTGCCTTAGATGTTTGAGTAGCTAGCTATCATTTCAAACGTAAAAGTTTTACCTTCATTATGGGAGGAAATTTTGATGCTTTTGATTCATAAGCATCAAGCCCGCAATAAATTTATCATGTTACATTAGCATCAATGAAATCAATGAAAGAGGATTAAATCAACAATTCCATAATAGTATTCAGCAATTTGTGCACGATATTCTGGAATACTGAATATTGTACAAACAATCGTTAAAAGTGGAGCAGCATTAAAGATAACAAAAAAGACAAAGGCATATGAAAAATTTAAATAAGCACCAACAACAAAAGCATTGAATGGAAGCAACAGAGTCATTGAATGGACAGAACATTGAATTATCATGGCAATTTGAAGATTTTTGTAAGCTTTAAGCTCAAATGGAAGCATTTGTTCTCGTTTTAAAAATTGTATCACATGATAATTAAAGTAAATAATCATTATGTAATTTATGAAAAGTTCACAGCAAACAATAAAGCATGCAATTGTGAAGAAAATATTGTGCTATAATAAATTGTAATTAGCATTAGTGAGAGTAAAATGATAGTTTATAGCCTTTTGTTGTTTTAAAGCATGGTAACAACCTTGATTGATTGTTAGTCGAGAAAAATAAGGAGGGCAAAGCAAGTTTTTTGTTTGTTTGAAATCTGTCGTTTTCTTTCTTATTCATTACGGTAATAGTGTGTATTAATGACACAATGCTCGAAAGTTTCGCTCTTCTCAGCAATTCATTTTATTTTCTAACATCTTTTTTTTCGCTCAAACTTTCTTCTTCTTCAAAGAACTTTTCTCACTCAATTTTTTACTCGTTTTTAAATAAATTATTCGAAATTTGTTCACTTGAGTAATACTTTTTTTTAGATAACATGGAAGAACCTCTTAAAACAATGAATGGCATTGATATTACCTATTATATTGGACAATCTTTGCAACCGAAGGTAAGCAACCTTTTTACTCTTTTATTTACTGACATCCATCATAATTTTAGGTTATTGAAAAATCTTTTCCTTCGTTTCAAGTTAATACTCAACCTACTGGTGAATTTCCTGATATTCCTCCACATGAACAATATTTGACTAAATGTACAATGCTCGACGATATTTGTTACATCAATCATGCTGCTATTATCACAGAAAAGTACTCTGATCATGCCATTGTTTATTTAACTGCACCTGTTCATCGTCCAGCTGTCATTTTTCGATGTTGCATATCGTAAGTTTTTTAGTTTCGGCTCTAAATCTCTCAACTTCGCCTCAATGCTTTGTTTTAGGAACTATGATAAACTTAAACTTGGAGATTGGGTGGAAGTTGCTACATGTTTTCTTCAAATGCCCAATGGATTTACGGGTAAAAAGTTCTTTACTTTATATTGTATCGAAGTTGAACCTTTGATTGTTCCCGAATATGAATCTGAAGTACATGACGATATTCGAGTGTATGTAAGTGTGGTTTTGTTATCAAAACCCTATATGTTCAAACATGTTTTAGTTAAACAACGTCTGCATCCCTATTTGTCCAACATTACCGAAGAAAGAATGCAAGAAAGGTTTGGTCGTTTACAGCCCATTTGGAGCTATTTTAGTTGAAAAAAAGTATGCAAAAAACTTTGGTTAGTTTTTAACTTTTAAATATCCTTAACTACTATGTATTTATTTTTTAAGATTTGCAACAAGGTCAAATTATTTGTACGCTTCGTTCCATCCTTCGTTCAGTTGATCGTAATGAATTTTGTTGTTGGACTCTCTGCTCATCTTTTGCTGTTTTTAGAAAAGTTTCTCATTCCTTTTTACTATTAACCATTTTATATTTTAGAGTAAACTCTTTCGTCATTGTAAAGATGGTGTTTATCAAACAATTCCTAAACCTGAAGAACCACCAAAAGAAAAGAAATTCCGAAAACCTTTGATTCTCACAGTTCCTAACGTTTTTGAAAGAACGTCGCACGATGGAAAATTTCCAAAATTATCAAAACAAATTCAATCAGAGAACCAATATGCTGATGCTCCTGAAGATGACGAAGTACTTGAAATTGAAGATAGTATGAATTCAAAAGAAGCTGAAGAAGAAAATAAACCATCATCTTTATTTCCTCAACCACAAATACAACGACCAGAAGTTACACCTGCTTATAGACAAAATGCTCAAAAACTTTATGATATCTTTTTTGGTAATCAAAGATGGCGTCGACGTAAATGATTATGTACTGTACAATTATTATCTTATCTCTGTGCTTGAATGATTTTTTACTTGTTTTTGTTTACATTTTTGTTTACATTTTTGTTTGTAAAATATAAAAATTTATGTTCACTTGAACGATGTAATTTTGGAAGATGAGATCATGTTCTCTCTGGATGTTTCTTATTAGGTTTAAAAAGGTTAAAACTAATTCTCGATGTAGGAGACTGCGGGTAAAAAAAAACTTGGAAGGGAAGCAAAATTACAATGAGCAACAGGAATAATTCTAGGCTATAGAATCTGCGTTGACTTTCATCGTTAAAAAGTAAAAACTTACCACATGTGCAGCAACAAAATTCCAATATTCTCCACTCATATCTGGTTTTCTTTGAAGATAATCAAGTTCTTTAGGACTCACTTCGTATGAAAAATAAAGAAATATTCCGACGATTAAATTAGTTATTATGGCAATAAAATAAAGGAGTATCTTTCCTGGTAATGAAATTCTTTGCTTCTTACAAATCATTAAAAATCGTAAATAAAATGGAATTGAAAGCACCGAAAGTGCGAGGTTGCAAAAAAATGATAAAATTAATGCGATGCCTTTTGTAATAGCAGGCGATATTTCAATATCAAAAATTGTTATACCAAAAATTAAATAATTTTTTTCAACAAGCAAATCAATTCGGAATGGCGCCCATGAAAGAAGAAAGAGTAAATCAAAGATGCAATTTGGAGCCAAAAATAATGCATGACTTTGTATGGTTTTACGAGTTGAAAATAAAAGAATAAGAAAGAAAATTTCTGCAATGATTCCCAAAATTGATAAAAGCGTCATACTATTACGAAATAATATCATTAAATCCATGATTAATTTTGTTGATTGGCCACAAACTTTTAACCCACGAAAAACGCAGGCTTTCAATTTGAAGGGAATTTCAAAAAATTCAAAAATAAGTTTTTTCAATTTTTTTTTCCAATTCACTGTTTAAAAAAAGAAAAGAAGAAAGAACGATGAGAATGGATAAAAAGCGCTCTAATTATAAAGCTTTAATAAAAAAGCTTAAGCCATCAATTTATTTTACTTTGTGTGCTTTCAATCTTCATTTTCATATGAATAAACAACGCGGAACCAATTATAGCCTGCTTTTTTGATAATTGTTTTCATTTTTCTTTCATTTATAACATTTTAAATCTTTGGGTAAAGCCGTAGTAGGCAAACGTTCAATTATAGTTTTGTTTAAAAAACTTCTTCTTCAATGTTTGACGTCAAAACATTTTTTACCGTTTCTTTGTAACACTTTTTTTGATGAAATTTTTAAATTGCTTTGTGCGAGATTATTTGCTTGAAAAATGTCTGATGTTTTTTAAGCGGTGTCCAGAAAAAATGATATTTCTTAAATCATTTTAATAATATGAAAGAAAAGATAAGCGAGAAAGATAAGGTTCAGCAATGGCTGTTTATTTATTTTATAAATAAAAGCGCTACAGTATGTCATGGATGGTTGGCTAACACATATGTACTTCCTTATTATTTGTGTTTTAGTTGATTAAATTTCAGTAAAGAATTTAGAATTCTAAAAATTCAAAGTCATTTTTCAGATGAAAAAGGCTAAAATAAAAGCTGCTATAGCTAATGGTAAGTTTCAAAATAATGATAATTTTGTATCAAATTTGCCACAAAACAACTATGTTTTTAACATTTACATGTGGTTGTTTTTTTTTCTTCTCTCAAAGGCTCCCATTAATTACGTAGCAACTTCAAAGCATCATACGACAAAAATTTGTTATGAATAGTTGTCAATAAACAACCACATGGATGGTATGCATCTAATTTAAATGTAACCAAGCAACAGAGAAATAAATAAAGTCAATATAAATTTATTTTAGAAAATTTAAACCCAAAGTCGAATAGAAAAAAAAGAAGAAAGTAACATATCAAAAAATATGAAAGATTTATTAAAAGCTGATATGAAAGGATTTTTTTATTTTGGCACGAGCTATGGTGGAAAATAGGTATTAATAAAAATTTACAATTTGGGTTCTTGACGAGTTGCAGCAAAACGTTGGACTTTGGCATAATTCTGAAATAATATTTCTCTTTCAATGAAGCTCAAAAAAAATTTTTTTTTTCATTATAAAATTTACAAACCTTTGGGGTTGTGGTGCATCGCCATGGTTTATCTTTGGGAAGAACGATAACATCGCCTCTTTCAAGGAACATACGAATCCACTCTTCTTCTTTATATTCGATATCATAATACATGCTTCCATCAAGAATCATAAAAACTTCTTCATCATTTTTTACAATGGGTTCATAAAGTGCTTCAAGCTTGGATTCAAGGTCGAGAACATTTTCATCCAAAATTAAAACATCGGATGCAACTTTGTTTCGATCTTGTCGAATTCGAGAAAGGCGCTTTTTGGTGGCATTCATATCATTCAAATCAACCTGCAATTTTTTTTAAACTTTATGATAGGGAAAAAAGTGGGATAAAGGTGGAAGGTATTACCTTATAATGAGTTACTTTAGCAAGGCTAAAAAGTTGATCGATGGTAAGCATTTTGGGTGGAAAAAGATGATGAGGCATTCGGCGATCACCAAATGCATAAGGTTCCATATGCCAAATTTGCATTATTTTTTAAATTTGTTGGGGTTTGAAAATGTTAAAGTCAACTAAAAGTTATAATGATACGAAGTAATACAAACTATTATTGACAAAGGAAGCCACGAAGAAAAGCAAGCTTTTAGCGTCAAAGGTACAGAAAGAAAATTATGATTATTTTAGCTTCAAAAAATGCACAAAGAGCTCGAATGTAAGCAAAATCAAAAGAAAAAGAACGCACACATTTTGGAGGAAAGTAATAAAACTATCAATTTACAAAATAAACTAATCCCAATGTTTTTGAATATAAAAATAAGAAGAAGAAAAAAAACACGTACCAAAATAAATACTAGTTTACAAAAAAAGCAAACCATTTTACATAGTGGATTTATCAATTTTTTTATGCTTGCGTCGAATAAGAAAATATAATATTTTTGTTCCAATAAAGTTTGCACAAAGATTAAAAATATTAAAGTCTCAAAACACAGTTAGTTTTCTTCCACCCTTGTTAAGTAACAAAAAAGATGAATTGTCATTTGGATGAATTATTAAAAAAAATTATGAGAGAAATACTAACAAAAAAGTTGTTTCAGAAAAAGGTGGGCAAACAAAAGCAGAGGGAATCCGATAATCAAAATATAATAATAACATAGATATTTTTTCATTTCAAAGGAATTCAAAAACAGAGAGAAAGGGTGCTTTTTGAGGTCAAACGATTGTAAAAAAAATGTGGTTGATGAGAATGAATGAAAATCACCCTCGATTACTTTCTCCTCCAAATCAAAGTACAAAAAAATGTGAACGGTTTTTTTACGTTTTTTTCTCCTCAAAAACATCAAAGATTAAAGATGGATATATTTGAGGATTAAATCCAGTTCCATTTTGTATTGGTTTGAGTACAAAAAAAGGATTCACTTGAAATCTTCCCATTTTCTTCTTCACTTCCTTCCTTCTTTTTTTTTCTTCGGATCATTTCATGCCCGACTGTAAAGTAAGCAAGCAAGCAAGCATTGAAGAAGAAATAAAGCAACGATTGAAAAAAAACTTTAAAACTTAGATGGAAAACGATGGGAGGAAGCATACATACTGAAAGATTTCATCGAAGATTATTCCACTTTTAAACAACATAAATAAGAATTCATAAAACGGTGTAAAATTGATGGAAAAGCAGCGTTCAATGATCGCTGCTTTATTCGTTGATGAAAAAAAAAACATTGTCTTCAATGTTTTTGATTGTTTGTTCTCTTCGTTGCTTAAAACATTGTTTTCATTCCTTTCAATAAAAAAATTTTTTTTCTCGCTTTATCCGTGAAGAACTTTTTCTTCAAAGATCTTTCAAACGGATTCAAAATATTTTAGCAGCTATCAAATGATTTATTTTATGATCAAAAATCGTAATGTTTTTTATAGTATCATATTATCTTTGTGTCGAAGATCAGGATGAAAAAAATCCCAAAAATCTTTTTTTCTTTCATCAAAGATCAAGTTTAAATTTTTTTGCTTTCTTCAATTTAGTTTAGGTTTCGACAATTTTTCTTACAAAAGCTACAGTACCACGAAAAACAAAGATGCATTAAACAAAATAATTTTATTAGAACTTTATGGAAAAACAAAAAAAATTAATATAAAAATTTGCAATAACCGTAATATGAGTATCAGACAAAAACAAAACAAATAATAACTATAAACAAAAATAAGCTTTTCATCATGCACGAGTTTATTATGTGCCAGGAATTATCGGTGGAATCAAACCAAGTGACTGAAGAACGACCATACATACTTGCGATTTTCCTGCTTTTTTGTTTGATGAGGGCATCGAAGGTTCATACTCAACTCCATCGATAGTGCACTGAAATCATGTTTTTTAGTTGAAAATTTTCAAACAAACAAAAAAAACATACCTTCCAAAGAAATCTTCTGCCGGTTGAAGGACCACTTTCAATACAAGTAAAAGTTGGAGGTTGTCGATTAGCAGTGTATTCCATTACCAAAGAAACAGGATTCTTACCATTAATATCTTGAATAGCTTCACGTCGACCACTTCCTTTTTCATTTCCAGTATAAAGTCCACGACGATCAGCTTTAATATCCAATTTCAAAGGTTCTTTTGAGCCATGGAGTTGACGACCAAGTCCACCACCTTTCTGCCAACCCATTTTTTCAAGAATTTTAAGACCAAAATCGCTTTCATGTTGCGGCGCATTTATGAATAGATCCTAAAAAAGTACGATTTGATAAGAAAAAACTAAACAACACAATCAGACACGTAAAAACACGGGAGAAAAATAACAAAACAATTTAAAACTAGACTAATGCTAACTTCTTAAAAAGCTGAATTAATCTGAAAAATTGAAAAACAATCTTTAAGTTTTAACTTAAAACAAGAATGTGCTTGTTGTTAAAACTTAAAGAAATGCAAACACAGAAGAAAGTTGAAAGCTAGACAATACCGTAATATAAAGGTAAATATTGAAGGCTATAAAATTGATCTAACCCATTCAGAAAAAAAAACTCGCGTAAATACTCTTTAAAGTTGCTAGAGGAAAAAAAGTGCATTTAACGAAAAATTGGCGTCCATAACTTTTATGTACCTATTATATCTGATTACGGTATTGTCTAATTACAAAATTTTGACGATTATCCGGAGCATTTGTTCCATTGTTTGTTAACCATTTAATACAGCATCATCACGTTGAAGATAATTATAAGTTTATGGAATAACTAAAAATTGAGCAATAGTTACTTTCAACCCTCTAAAGTTATTTTGTTAAAAATATTGGCAATGTTGTAATAAACAATGCGAAGCATAGGTATTTTTTAATATAAAATATGATAAATGCTCGTTGTAAATGTGAAAACAATTTCGGCTTTTCAACAAATTTAAAAAAAACAAAAAGAAGATAAATATGATATTTCCTTTAAATTTAGCTTTAAAGTAAACATCAATGGAATTTAATGTGAAAAAAGTAACTATTGCTCAATTTGAAATTATTCCTGAAATATGGATGAAGCTTTCCAGCTTCAACAGCAGCATCATTCTCATATGAGTTACATCAGAAATATACTTACTTTTCGTGCCCATGAATTGTATCGTGGATCAGTTGGACCAAGTTCATCAACGGTCAAAACTCTCGCGCCTGAAAATTGAGTAATTAAAAGAAGAAGGAAAACATGATTTGAAGAAAAAATACAAATTTAATTAAAGTTTTTTTAAACAAAAAATTCTTTTTTCGAATCACTTATTAACATCTTTATTTATTGTGAAACTGAAATTTGGAGAACGTATTCCCGCTTCTCGATTTATTCGGTAGTATGTTATATTTTTTATTATTTTGGTTGGTTTTTTATATTTGTTTAATAAACTCAACATACCCAGCCCATGGGAATTATAACGGCCAGGAAGATTTTTACTCTCAGCCCAAACCGACATTTCTCTATCAATATCCTGAATTTGTCGTCTTGCATACCAATCATTTGGATCCTAAAATAATCTTTAATGTTAATAGTTCAAATAAAAATAATAGATACCTTTTGCAACAGTAAAGAGTATTTGGCTCGGCGGTTTACAAGCTCATTTATCATTTTAGGTGGCTAAAAAATGGCACACATTATTTAACTTAATTGTTAGAATAAAACTTACATGAGTGATGCATCTTGGAGTTTTAAAAACCAAATCTTCAGGTTTGACTAAAGGTTGAACCGTTGGAGGAATAATCCGGAATGGAAGTGGAACAGAATCATCATTATTAATCGATGCAACTAATGGATTTTTTGGATCATTCCATTGAGCTAAAAACATAGTGATAAAAAGAAGAGATGTATGAAGGTACTTACCTCTGAGTGAGGATGTTGGATTTGCTTCAATTGCAAGTTGAGGCGCTGTTAAAGCTCGAATAAATGGAAGAGGATTACGATAATCAAAGTCATTTGTAACAGCACTAGGTAATGGTCTTTCTGGTACTTGTACTTGTGGTTTTTCTGGTCCGTAGAAATTTTGAGATGTTTCAACATGGTGTGATGAAGATTTTCGTTTCTTCTTTTCTATTATTTCACCTTCTTCTCTCTCATGTTTCCGCTTCTTTTCTTTTTTATCCTTCTTTTCCTTTGATTTTTCTTTCTTCTTCTTTTCGTTTGGTTCTTCTTCATTACTTTCATTCAATTCAGTAGATACATCCATTTCATTTTCCTGAACTTTATCTTCGTCACCTTTCTTATCATTCGTTTTACCAATATCCGTTTTTTCTAAATGTAGTGGCGGAGGCTGCTTTTTCACTAAAAATCAATCGATTAGCGCTAAACATAAGTTTCAAAAAAATTCACCTATTCCACCATCAGGAACTTTGACGTAATTTTCAATACTCTTCTCAGGTGTTTTCAACATTTCTAAATCTTTCTTTTCTACCGTTGACATTTCTTTCATTTTTCCTTGATTCATTAATTGATCAACCCGATCGAGAATTGCAGATAATGCATCCGAATGTGTTACTTCTTTAGGCTTCTCAGATTCTTTCGGAGGTTCAATAGCAACAATGGGATCAACAGGTAAAACATATGGAAGAGGTTCATATTTATTTGCAACTAAAAAACAATATTACTACAAGAACATTCGGTTGAAAAAACACTCACCATTATCATCTTTAAAATGAGTATTAATTGTTGTCATTTGAGCCAAAGCTTCTAAAGGAGGTGGAACAGGATCAGGACCAGGTAGAATCTTTTTTAAAGCTTCTTCAGCTGCTTTTTTCCCAGATCGTAAAAATGATGCTCGAATCATTAATGGCTTTTTCGGAGGAATAACAGGCGATATTGCTTTATTTTGGGTATCAGCTGGTTTAGAGATTTCAATCGGTCGACTCAATGTTTCTGTCACTCCAAGCATATTTGAAACAACTTCAGTTTTCTGACCGGTACTTGAACTTAAAAGAGCTGCATAATCAGCCAAAGCTCTGGATGGAGGTTCAGGAGGCGGAAGAGGCAAAGGCTTCATTGGTTCAATTAAAGATAGCATTCTGGTTTCAAGTGATTCCATAAAAGCTGGTGGAATATTCGTTTTGATTCGAGCTAATGCTGTTGAAAGTGATAATGGTACCATAACATCTTCATTTGGTTCAAGTTCTTTTTGCCTATGTTCAAGACCTGATGATACAGGATAGGATACACGAAGGAATGAATCTTCTTGCATTCTTTCATCAACGGATTTGATTTGAAATGGTACTCCGTCCTAAAACAAAGCGAGTTAGAATTGTTATAAAATCTTAAAAATAAAAATGAAGCAGATTTTGTTTTACAGTAAAGAATCGAAAGCCAAAAACCCATAGGAAAGCAAGCATACGGTAATAAAGCGCGCCAAATTAAAGTTTTTTATGTTGATTAGGCTCGCAGTAATTTTATGTCAATCAAATTCATCATAGACAATGAAATTACAAGTATTAAATAAGGTCGTATTGTAAATTATTAACATTAGCGAACATTAATAAATCGAAAAGCCAATACAAAACAACGATGCTTTAAAAAAAGAAGCATTTTCTATAGGGTTAAAATCTAACACTGAGTAAAAAAAACTTACAATCATTTCATATTTTGGTTTTTCAGGCTCTTTGACTTCACGCAATGAAAAACCACTGTCATGACCCCATCCGCCACAGTATCGATCATCGTCATCGCCATCACTTTCACTTGAAGATGGTCGACCTTCTTGAGCCCGTTCATCGTCTTCGTGCAATTGCTTACAAAGGTCCACAAGTTGTTGGACAGTTTTATTCTTAATTGTTGATAACAATTCATAACCTTTGGGAAGCGCACCGCTCTAAAAAATAAAAAGTAAGAAAACAACAACAAAAAACAATCAAAACGCACCATAGCTAATTTTGTTACATTCCGCGTAGCAAGATCCATTAGTTTTTTCTTATCGATATTACCATATTTATCCATGTAATCTTCCTTAAATTAAAATGATATGTTAAATGAAGATGTAGCAAATTACAACATACTTTATAAATTCTGACAGGCGATCGCTTTCTTTTATGAACTCTTTCAGCTTGATGTTCACGCCATTCAGCATCAGTTCGTCGGAAATAATTTCGTCCTCTGCCAATTGAAGGCGTTCTTGAACGAGATCTTGGCTTTCTTTCTGGAATACAATAATATTTATCTTTTTCACGATCCTTTTCAGAATGATGAGAATTTCGAGGTTCATGAGAAGATACGTCTTTATCAGCTGAATGTCTTCGATGGCGGGTAGATTCTGTAGTTTCATTACTTTGACGTCTTTTTTCTTTAGAACTGAAACATTCGATATTTTAGCAGCATTAAAAAATTTTTTACCTTTCGTGAATAACTGAAACAGAAGATGAGAATTCTTTGTTTGAATCTTTTAATAATCCATTCAAACGTTTACTCCATGATGATGGAAGAATTTTTGATTTATCACTTGAATCTTTTTTTGGCGAAAGTGGTCGAGGTAAACTTCCAGTAGATCTCAAACCCGCCAGTGAACGAGTATCATTGTTATCACCATCGTTCCTAAATATAATCAATTAGACAAAATTTTGAAAACGGAGCAACAAACTTGGATGATTCATGAATTTTTCTTTTTTCATTGCTTTTGTCATTCTTGTCTTCTGGTTTATCCTTTTCTTTATCAGCAGCTTTCTTTTCCTTTTTGGATTTGTGTTTTTTTCGTTCTGGAGACTTTTCACGCACATTCTTAGCTAAAATTTGGCTTATAAATTCATCCTATCATTTGAAATGCAAATCAAGTATATAACTAAAAAATTTAGAAATAAACTTTAGAGCATTCTCACCTTTATCTTTTTCATTGTCCTTATCCTTCTTTTTCTTCTTCTTTTGAGCTTTCTCTAATTTTCTTTTCAAAAATTCATCAGTTGTTTCAAGGTTCCTAGCTTTTTCAGCGCTCAAAGACATCCAACCATTATTGTGATTGTCCTCACCGATTTCTCCATCTTCCAAATTATGTTTAGGTTTTGGTTCAGAAGGCGGTAAATTCTTAATTGATAAAGTTCGTGGAACAAGTTCCAACGTTTCTTTCTCTTTATCTTCTTTGGACTTCTTCTTCTTCGAATGTGAATGCTTATCCTTCGTTTTCTTTTCTTTTTCCTTTCTTAACGATAAATCATTAGGTGCATCAGCTTTCTTTTTCCTTTCCTTCTTCGACGATGAGCGTTTACGATCGTCTTCTTTAATTTTGGGATGAAAAAGTTGGAAATCAGCTCCAATAGGAAGATCATCAACTATTGGCATCCTCCTCATGGGTTCAATCAACCATGGCTTGGAACCATTCTCTTTTTCTTTTGTCGATGATGAATGATGATGTTTAGAAGAAGTATGATGTCTAAAATTAGCAACCATATAAAAAAAGTAGTAAATGGAATATGAAAAATTACCGATACCTTTCGTCATTTCTTTTCTCTCGTTTTTCACGTTTTTCTTTATCCTTCGCATCTTCAATAAACAATTTTGGCGGAGAAATTTGAACTCGAGCATTTGTTGTTGCTTTTGAAACCATTTCTGATACATCGATAGCCTAAAACAAAGCAGCTTAGTTGATTCTATTAATGAAATAAAACAGAAATCTTACACCACCAAAAGTTGTTTGAACATCACCAAGTAATGATTGTAAAAGTTCATCGGCATTTGTAGGCATTTTTCTTTATGCTAAAAGGACATACAAAGAAACAAAAAAACACAATAAATTATTACTATTATCGATAGCTTGTAAAGCAAAATTCCAAAAAAAGTGAAGCTTTGAAAGAATTAGAAAGAGTAAAAAATTTTTAGCAAAGCATCAAGCTTTTTTTTGGCAAGTTGATACTTTTATGCAATTCAGCGAATTATTATTATTTTTACTGAAACAAATTGCAAAGTCTTTCATTCAATCATTTTTCAGTAATCCAAAAATTTTAAAGAAAAAAATGGCAGCAGAAAATAATTTTGACGAGCTTGCTCTTCATACAGCTTATTTTATGAAAGAAGGATGCTTTTATTATTATCGTGACCAAAATTTTCGCCCAGTTAAAGATTTTAGAAGTTTTATTGAAGTAAGCTAATGTGTTATCAAAAAACCGTTTATAAAAAAATTTATAATTTCAGCGTTTGATTCGACTTTCGTTAGAAAGAAAGCCAAATAATAAACTCTTCTTGTTAGAAAATGAAAATCCGGAAGGTATGTCATATATATCCATTATTGCAAAATTTTATTATTCCTCTTTAGATACTTCATCATTAGTAGTAACCTCCACTCATATTTTACCATCAGATAAATTAGATGATATTATTTCATCTTCCCACTTTACTACTGGTTGGATAGCATTTGTCATCGCTGATTCAATGACACCAGTCGAAGCAAAGAAAATTTGGTTAAGATTAGTTCAATGTAAACTTGAAAACGAATCTCCCCATTCTGATGCGTTTGGAGACGCAGAAACCTTTTCAATTACAGGCGATGCAAATATCCTTGTATGGACGAATCAACCCTTTGAACAAGGTCCCATAAAATCAGCTGCTTACGATGTTGATTATTGCATTGAAGATGATGAAATTGATTTTTATAAAAGTTTTAAAAAGTGAATATGATTATTTTCATTTATTTTTTTGTTAAGTTTCTGAATATGGGATAGAAAGTGTAAACGATATGAATAAAATTATAAAAACGTTAAAAATCTTTATTTTTTAAATCTTGATTGATAAATTATAAAGAAACAATAATGATTATGAGGATTTTTCTTTGTCTTGACTTTTAATGATGGATTTTACAATTGATGGATTTTCTTCCCAATCAAATGGTGGATCATTTGAAATTTCCGATGGCAAAGCATTCTAAAAAATAAAGATATAATCAAATTATAATAGACAAGGAAAAAAAGATTAAACTTACTTGTAAAACTGAAGTCAGTAATGGATAATTAGGAATTTGATGGTATTGTAGCTTTTCTAAATGACTTTGAAAATCTTTGACGCTTTTTGGAATAAATCGACACATTTCTTCAAAGATAGTTGAACGTTTCTTTTGCGCGATATCATCAGGATCACTTAATTGTTTCCATGGTAAACTTCCTTCAGCTAATTCAATTAAAGTGTACAATAACGACCAACAATCATCAACAGGGCCTTGTTCTTTTCTTTCATGAACCGTCAAAGATACATATCTCATTGTTCCACGAAATCCTGCATAAGCTCTTTCTTTACGTAAGGTACCATTTTGATGACGAAATTGTCGAGTCATTCCAAAATCAAGAATGTATATGGTTCTACGATTTACACCATCGATTCCAACGCACATATTTGAAGGTTTTACGTCTCTAAAAAACAAAACAACATTCATCCAACGACTAACTAGCATATTTATAAAGTTTGTATTACCTATGAAGATAACCAACATCATGAACAGATTTCAACCCTGAAAAAAGTAAAAAAATTAATGTTTGTTTTCCAGAAAAAGGGCATTTACCAGCAAGAGCTTGTTGTCCAACTCTTAAAACCGTTGAAATTGATAATCTTTTATTCTTTCGTTTTCTTCGTAATTCACCAAGATTTTTTCCTAACATTTCCATAACAATATACATGAGTCCATTGAAATGTCCACTGGCGATTAAATGTGGAGCATGATGAGTTCCTCGAAGAAGGATTAAAACCTTTTGTTCTAATATCATTCGACCAGGTTCATGATCAGCTGGTACTACTTTTACAGCTACTGATAATCGAGTCACCTAAAAATAAAAGAGATGAAAGTGTTGTAATTAGCTTTGGAAAAAAAGACTTACTTCATCGGATGCTTTATAGATTTGTCCAAAACCACCAGATCCAATCAATTTTTCTATTCGAAATTTCCCATTTAGTAATTGACCAGTATTTAGATGAGGAGGAGCATGTTTACCTCGAGGCTAAAAAGATAATAATCAATGTTGTTGTTAGGAATTCAATTTCAAAGTAAAAAGTAAATGAAGAGACAATGTTTTTGTTTGATTTTTGCACAATATCATACTTTATGTTTTCCATTACATTACAACACCATTTCAAATTAACAAGATTTATCAAACATTTCTTAACATCATGGAAATAAAAGCAAACTTACAATTTCAAGACCCATTTTAGGTATCACAGGAAGTTGTTGTTGTGGTATCAGCTTCTTTTTCGGAGATAATGCCGCCGGTTTTGATAATCTTTGAGGTTTTGCTCGCCTTCTTTCTGTGACTGCTGCCATTTTTAATGAGCCACTTCCTTCAACGATTGGCTAAAAAAAATATTCAAATAAATTCAATTCATTTACACAAACAAAATTATTAATTCTCACCTTTTTTATTTTCGCACTTCTTGTAACAGCGCTATCAGATTTGTTCATTCCTTTTTAAAAATTAAATTGAAAATTAACGCTTCATTCAATTCGTGCGTTCGAAAAAAAAGCGATAAAAATTTGAATAAAAAAACGAAGAATAATCTCGATTTTAATGGATTTGTTAATGGGAAGGATTGTAATTTTGATTCAGTGTTTTACTTTCGTTGTTTTTGCACATTTTTCAAGGTAAACAAATATCGATAAAAGGTATTCATCTCTGCTAAGGAATTAATCAACCTGATTAATAACCAATAACTTTATTAGGATCTTGATGTTGAGACCAACAACAACAAATATAAATGAGCAGAAAAGTTACAAACTAGTGAAAGTGAAGACGATCAAAAGTTTTAGGCTGCAAGCTTCTGAAAGCTTCTCATGGATGTTTGACCAAAGAACGCACACTAAGCTTTCTCTATTAATCTCATTTAATATTTTTTTAAATTTATTTCTCTAATTTTGTAGCCAACTGTTTCATTTTTTAAGATGTTTATCTATGAAAATAACTTCCTACTTACATTGTCAAAAACATCACTTTTAAGTCTTTAAAAAAAATGTCAAAAGCAATTTTCAATCAAAATTACAGACATCAAAAATTTTAGATAATTTTTATCGATAATAATAAAATGGTTTATTCATGCACTTTAATTTTATTAAACTTTTATTGCTGTTGTTGATGAAAGCTCATTGATGTGAAAAAACAATCGCTTAAGTTTTGTTAGTGATCATACCATTATTACTATCATTTGAACTTCCCACAAACAAAAGCTTTTTATAATCCCCATCCATCAGTACATGCACGATGATAAAATTAAATCTACATACTCCATAATTTGAAATGTTTACCCAACAATAAAGCTCAAGCAAAAGCTTCATTGTATTTTTTTTATACATAGTTTCTCAACCATTAGCTTATCATAATCCTATTTAACTTTACAATTAATGAATTTGCGACATAAGATCTTATGCTTTAAAAAAACTTTTTATCTACAATAAGCATTCATTGTTACTCATTGAATCCAAATAGAAATAAATAAAATACTTTTCTATTATGTTTTTCTTATTCGATGGAGTTAAAACTTGATTTCGAATGAACCACAAGGAAAATGAAAGCACATGGCAGTTGTTACATTGTTTCATACAAAAAGTAAAAGAATTGATAACCAACCGTGTATTTAAATGCTTAAAAGATAAAAAAAATGAGGAACTTAAAAACCTTTGGAATGATCGATCATTCTTTAAAGGAGTTGTCTTTAAAAAATTTTTTTTGAGGAAAAGAGGTTTGACAAGAGTACTATCTTCGATTCTTGTTTTGTACAAATTTTAATACGCTTGAACAAGTATAAAAGTGACAAGTAAAAAGGTCAAGAAAATGTTAGATTGTTAACGCGATAGTCCAAAAATTTTGTCCTTCTCATTTAAAAAAAACTAGAGAATCAGAAAATTGGCATCAGCGTAAAAAAATGTTCCATTTTCGTAGTCAATGATGTCTTCTTTTTGGTTTTCATTCTTTTAAATTAAATTTTCAGAAACAACGATGACAATTACAAGTAAAACAATTCCACCATCTCCATCACCAACTTTAGATCACCAACAGCAACAAGTTTATCTCGATCCATATTGCAACAATCTTGATTTGGATATTTTAATTATTGGTGGAGGCTTTAGTGGCGTTTACTTCCTTTATAATCTTCGCAAAAAAGGTTATAATGTTAAAGTTTTTGAAGCTGCAAATGGTTTGGGAGGAACTTGGCGTGTTAATCATTATCCAGGTGCTCGAGTTGATTCAGATCAACCTGTTTATGAGTTATCACTTCCGGAAGTTTGGAAAGATTGGACATGGAAAGAACAATTTCCTGGATGGGAAGAATTGAGAGAATATTTTGAATATTGTGATAAAATTCTTGATATTAAAAAGGATGTCGCATTTAACACTCGAGTCACCGCAGCTCATTTTGATTCCAATGAAGGTAAATGGATTATCAAAACAGAGGATGGTCGAATCACAAAAGCTAAATACTTCTTACCTTGCATCGGATTCGCTGCTAAAAAGTATATCCCTGATTTTCCTGGAATTGAAACATTTAAAGGTGAAATTCATCATTCATCTGAATGGCCTGAAACTGATGTTGATGTAACAGGGAAGCGTGCTGCTGTGATTGGAACAGGCTCAACTGGGGTTCAAATTGTTCAAGAATGGGCCAAAAAAGCAAAATCTTTGATTGTATTTCAACGAACTCCAAATCTTTGCCTTCCAATGGCACAGCGAAAGATGACTGCCGAAGAACAAAATGTCCTCAAACATGGATATCCGGATTATTTCCTTCGTAGAACTATTGGCTTTGGTGGATTTCCATATGATTTTCTTCCTCGTGATACCTTTGATGATACACAAGATGAAAGAGAAAAGGTTTATCAAAGCATTTGGGAAAAAGGAAATTTTGAATTTTGGATCGGTGGCTACAGGGATCTTTTCTTTAATTTGGAAGCTAATCGAGAAGCATACAATTTTTGGGCTAAAAAAGTTCGTGCTCGAATTCAAGATCCACGCAAGAGGGATCTTTTAGCTCCCATCGAACCTCCACATCCATTTGGTACGAAACGACCATCGTTGGAACAAGATTATTACGAGGTTTTCAATAAGGAGAATGTTGACATTGTCTCTGTAAAAAATAATTCCATTGTTCAAATAAAACCCGAAGGCATTGTGACAGCAGATGGAAAGCTTCATGAAATTGATACCCTCGCATTGGCTACAGGATTTGGTAAATTTCATTTTTTTTATGATGATCACACATGTTTTTACCAACCATTCTTTTTTTTTAGATGCGGTTACGGGTTCATTTAAAAAGATTGATTTAAAAGATATGAATGGTAATAAACTCATTGATCAATGGAAAAATGGAACACATACATATCTTGGAATCAGTATAGCTGGATATCCAAACATGTTTTATACTTATGGACCTCAAGCTCCCACAGCATTCTCAAATGGTCCAACCTTAATTGAAATTCAAGCAGATTGGGTGATGAAAGTTATCGATTATTGTGAACAACACAATGTCAAATACATTGTTGCAAATCAAGATGCCCAAGAAAAATGGTCACATGAAATTCAAGTAATGGCAGATAAAACTTTATTTCCTCTTGCAGATTCATGGTATATGGGGTATTGTTTTTTTATTTAGGTTGAGATTTATTAAATTTTTTAAGACGCAATATTCCGGATAAGGTTAAAGAGAGCCTAAATTACCTCGGTGGAGTTCCTGCATATGCTAACATTCTAAAGAACAATTTAAAGAATAACCTTGAAGGTTATTCGTTAATAAAAAATTAATCAGTATTATCTAACAAAAATGATTGCATTAATAAAGTTATGGAATATAATCATCAGCTCTAAATACAAACACAAATTCAAAAGAAATTTTTAGCGACTTTATAAAATCTGAATAAAACATAACAGTACATGGTTGAAACGTATAAAAACAATAACAAATGGTTTCAATAAGCAATGACAAAGGTACATATAATAAACAAGAAAAAGGACAAGATGGCATACAAAAATACTAAATGTTACGAGATCGCAATTGCATTTTTTCAATAGGACGTTGATTTTCTTTTTGAATTTTTTCTAATTCAGCTCTAAGAAGGGCATTTCTTTTCTTGAGTTCGTTGCCGCTTTCATGACGAAGAGGACCATTTTCAATCTTCACATAAGTTGAGTTGCATGTTTTCTCCATTTCGACCTTTTCATTTTCCAAAGTTTGACAACGTTTTTCAAAGATTTCTTTTTCTTTACCAAGATTTTCAAGGAGATTAATGTTACCATATGAAGCAAGTTCGGAATCCAAGAGTTCTTTTTCTTCCATTAGAGAGATATAACGAGCTTGCAAATCTTCCATATCATTACGAATGATAGTAAGCTAAAAATATAAACATGTAGTCAAAATTAAGATAAAAGCTAAATGATACCATGTCACTCAATTTGGCATTATCAGATTCCAACTTTTCCATTGAGCCATCCATCTTAACAAGATCTTGACGAAGTTTGACGATACTTTCTGATTTTTGGCTGCTTTCTTTTTCAGATCCTGAAAAATAACATATTTTATCGCTCTTTTACAGTATAAAAAACAAACTAACTTTCAAGATCATGTTTTTTTCGTTCAAACTTGGTCAAGAGCTCTTGATAATCACCAGAAAATGATTGAAGACTTTGAAGAGATTGATTAGCATCAGCAAGTTGTTCTTCGGGTTGTTTCACATCAGCAGCTTCTTCACGCTGAACGTCGATGAGCCCATTCTCCAAAGAGGGAAGAAGGCGATTATACCGTGATGGAAGCGAGAACATTGTTTGTCGGCGATCCTTGTTGTCTTGAGATTTCTTCAAATCAGCTTGCTTGTCGAGTTGAGTATGTTCTTCACGAGCACCAAGTAATTCAGTATTCAAGCGTTTAATCTAAAAAAAAGTAACTGTAATAATATTAGAAAGAAAGAGAAACCCTTACCTCTGCTTCAAGTTTTTCGACGGTAACTTCTAATTCAACAGCAATTCTCTTGCTTTCAGTAAGTTGATGACGATAATGTTCTTCCAGCTTTTCTTGACAGTCATGTTCCATTAGGATACTCATGTTAAACATCGTGCCTTCTTTTTGAGCTTTAAGTTCACGATTTTCTTCACGAAGGCGAAGAATTTCAGCTTTCCAAGCTTCGATGGCTTCACAAGAGATCGATTCATTCACAGTAGCAGTATTCTGGACTTTCTTGACGTTATCAGCGAATTGCAAAGTTGAAATAGTATCACCAACGAATTGACGATTAGGATGAATATTGACGATGACAGCTGTTCTTGCATTACCACCAAGAGAATCACGTAGGATCAAAGTAAGTACGGAATCACGATAAGGAACAAAAGACTTCTGATTTTCATTCTGCGATGCCAAAGTTCGGATAACACGAGCAAGAATTGATAAGGATTTGTTGATGTTGCCAGCTTCACGAAGACGAGCTCCACTATTCTTTGTTTGACCTTGACGTTCACTTCCAGCGAGATCAACCAAATTCAAGCGAGATGTACGACGATTGACAACACCACCATCGACGAGTTCAGTATCAAGTGTTAACATAAAGATGGTGTGAGAACGAGAGCTTTCAGTGTTCATTGCTGTTTCAGCTACCTTTCGTTGATTCCATCCTTTCCAAAGAAGATAAATGCATTCATCATAAGAAGCCACATCATATTCAGTCACTCCAGCAAGTTTGATATTTTCCAAAGATGATTGAACTTGAATTTTGATGGATGGATCAGGATTTAAAAGATCAGAGAGCTTTTCATTGTAAAGTTCAACGAACGAGCATTTCAAATTAAATTTGAACGAAGGACCATCCTAAAAAAATTAAGATAATTATAAGTCAAAAAGATAGTAATAAACACTCACACTTTGAGATTTATTCTTCAGAAGAAAGAAGAGATACTCCAAAGCTCTGGGAGTGATTCCACGTTGTTCATCGACGATAGACCCACGGTGTTCATTGTCAGGACCAAGCATCGTGAAAGTTTTTCCAGATCCAGTTTGTCCATAAGCACAGATTGTTCCATGGATGCCTTCAATGAATCCATCGACGATAGGACGACCAACTTTAGCAAAGATAGTTTCCTAAAAAGAAGAAAAGAGTTACATAAAAACTAAAACAAAGTGAAAGCCTTACTTGTTTGGAATTTTCATCAAAGACCTTGTTCAAGTCAAATCGTCGAGGTTTATCAGATGAGTTCACAATGATACATTCAGTTGAGGGATCAATAGAAACACAAGAAGTACGATTTTGTCCAATCCATTCAGAGAAAGGTCGAATGCGACCAAATACGTTGATATTTTCATGAACAACCATTGTAAAACTAAAAATAAAGAAGTTGGTATTAATTTTTAAAAAGTGAAGTTAAAAAACGCGTTTGATTTAGAAGAAAAAAAGAATGAGGATAAGCAAAAAAGGCATGAGAAGATAAAAAAAAAGTTGAATGAACATTTTCAAAAAACATTATTCGCGCTTACTAGCAAAACCTTTTACGCAAGCTGCAATGTTCGCGCCAAGTCTTTTCTCGTGCCATTTTTTGACGCCTAAACCATTGACGAAGAAGATGCCAGGTTCGCGTTCTTTTTTTTTTCCATCTGCAGATAATATGTACCTTGACTTTAATCATAAATGGCTTTTATTATGATGATGCATAATTGGTTAAATTTTTTTACATGTGATTATTATTCTACCGTCTAGCTAATTGAATCGCATTTATTCTTTCTTTAAGTTACCAATTTCAAAAAAAAAAGAAAAGAAACAACTTATTAAAAGTTGTTTTTTCGTCCATTTATTGATAATAATTCTTATACCTTCTTTGTAGCGTAAAATGTTTACAGCATGATCTTTTTTAAAGATGATCAAGGGTTAATTTTCTGTTATGATGATGCGAATATGCTAGACTAATATGTGTCTAGCTATAAATAATTAACAAATGTTGCATTCTCTGTACATTAGATATTAATAAACTAATACGATAGCTCAAAAATATTATACTTTAATAAATTATTTGATTATAGCTTTAATTTTTTTATTGCTAGGAAGATTTTAATTGCGAAATTTGTATGATATTCGATAAACATCGTTATCTGATTTATTATCTATGCTTTGATCATTTGCAACAAACAAACAAATGTTTTGACTCCAAAACCTTTGTTTTATGAAATAAACTTGAATAACCCAATTTATTTGAAACAATAAATAATCTTGTGATTGATTAAAAGTTTATTAAAGAGTTTCAAGGCCAGCCTCTCGTTTCGCTGAAAACTTACTATAAAAGTTAAGAATTTTTTTATTTCGTTTCACTTCCCCGTTTAAAAAAAATAGTGATGAAAATTGTATTTTTGTTTGCTGTGATATTTTTATTTGTGAGTGTGACAGAAGCTCAATGGGGTGCTCCACCTCCTGGAGCTGTACTTGGAAATTTCATTGGCGGATTGATTCATGGTTCACGTAATGGCAATCAAAATGGACGTGGTAATGGAGGTCGCGGAGGCGGATTCGGAGATCGCGGCGGCCGTGGTGGAGGTGGTCGTGATCGATGGGATAATAGAGGAGGAGGTGGTGGTCGAGGTGGATTTGGAAGCCGAGGCGGCGGTGGAGGAAGAAATGATTTTGGTCGAGGAGGCCGCGATCGATTCAATGGTGGTCGAGGAGGTGGACGTGGAGGATGGAATGCTTAATTCAAACTTTTTGTAATTTGTTTTGTATTAATAAACTTTATTAAAAAATACATTAAATTAAACACCAAAAACAATATGCATCAATAAATACTTTAAAAACCCAAATCATAACAAGACATAAATAAAACAAAAGCACGACAATTTTCTGGAGATTCAATAACTTCGACCAAAGAGTGCAAAAAATTGAGAGGCTTTCTCACATTTTGGATGAATGCATTTTTCTGGACGTTCATCTTTAGGTTGTTCCAAAGGAATGCAAAGAGTTTTAGCTCCCATAGCAGAAACACCAGCTTCCGCAGGTTCGTCACGAGTTGAATCAGCTTTGATTTTGTCTTCACAAGCAGGTTCACCACAGAAAGGAGAAAGAATAATTTTCTTTTGATCCAAAGCGGGAACGAATTCAGCCCAATTTGTGCAAACAATCATGTTATCATTGCGACATCGTTCAATCCTAAAATGAAGTTGATATTTACCTTAAAATATAAATCGAATACTTACTTTTCATACATAGCATGATGAATTTCATTCAACAAATTTTTGGTAGTTTCAACAATATCACCCATATTCAATGAGCGCTTTTCACGATTGTGGCGGATAACAGCCATGGCTTGATCTTTTTCTAAATCCTTTGGACCAACTTCAAGACGAATAGGGACACCTTTCAATTCCCAATGACTAAACTTCCAGCCAGCAGTATAATTATCACGAGAATCTTCTTCAGCACGAATTTCAGCTTCGTTTAACAAGGTTGCAATTTCTTTTGCTTTTCCAACCAATTTAGCTCTATCTTCATCAGAAGTTTTAGCAGTAATACCAACAGGAATAACAACAACTTGAACGGCAGCAACACGAGGTGGAAGCACGAGACCATTATCATCACCATGAATCATAACAACGGCACCAATGGTACGAGTGGATAAGCCCCAAGAATTTTGCCATGCAAGACATTTTTGACCAGCATTATCAGGATCTTCGTAAGATATGTCAAACATTTTTGAGAAATTGCGACCCAAATGATGTGAAGTTGCTCCCTAAATATTATAAAGTTTAGTAGATAAAAAGTTGAGAGTATAAAATTACTTGGATGCCACGACCATTTACAGGAACATATGCTTCGACGGTGGTAGTAAAATCGCCACCAGCAAATTTTTCTTTTTCACTTTTGCGTCCTTTAATTACGGGAATAGCTAATAAATCGGTGTAAACAGCAGCATAAAGATCACAAATCTTGAAAACTTCAGCTTCAGCATCTTCTTTGCTATGATAAGCAGTGTGACCTTCTTGCCATAAAAATTCACGAGTTCTTAAAAATGGAGTTGGATGTTTGAATTCCCATCGCTAAAATCATCAAAGTTTCAGTCATGTATTAAACGTAAAAACTGAATACTAACCACAATATTACACCATTGGTTAATTTTCAAAGGAAGATCACGATGCGATTTGATCCATTTGGCAAAGCTTGGATACATTACAGTTTCAGACGTTGGACGAATAGCAATAGGTTCAGCAAGTTCGCTTGATCCAGCACGAGTAACCCATGCAACCTACAAAGATAAGTTTCATTAACTTTTCAAACAAACTAAAATTTACTTCAGGAGCAAAGTCAGCTATGTGAGCCTTTTCTTTTTCTAGAACTGATTGAGATACAAACATGGGAAAATAGCAATTTTTAACGCCAAGTTTCTTAATTTCACGATCAATAAATTGTTGAATAGCTTCCCAAATGGCATAACTCCATGGACGAAGAACATAACAACCACTAACAGGATAATATTCAATCATTTCAGATTTTTGAATGACATCTGAATACCATGTAGCATAGTCCACACTCTTGGATACAGCAAGGCCTAATTTTGTTTGCTTCTTGTTTTCAGCAGCTGCGTTCTCGGCATTTTTAGCAGGACCAGATTTCTTTTGCTTTTTATTTTCAGCCATTTTGAATCTACCCTAAAAAAATCACGAATAAAGTTTTTGTAAAATAAATGATACAAAAAAAGTGTAACGTCGACGTTGTTCTCGATAAATAAACTCCTGGTTGAAAAAACTCCAACAAAGCACGCAATTTTACAGTTACAAAAGAAAAAAAAATGATAAAGAAAAAGAATGAAATTGGGATTTATTAGCAACTAAGGGCTTATCATAATTCCATAATATTAACCACCAAAAAATATTAGAATGATAATTGTTAAATATAAAATTCAAGGATGATGTAAAACATTGAAGCTTTTGCTGCATTTTTTTTAGCTCCTAGTAGGCTTATATTGGCCACCTGTCCAAAATGGAAATATTGCGGGAAAAAAAATTTATCGAAACCAAATTTGAAAAAAAAAATTTGATGGTTTTTGAAAAGGAAAAATCAGATCAAATCTCTTTTCAACTTTTTTTTTCACGCTCTTGTAAACTTTGAATACATTTTTAAAACATTTTTGTACTACCATGGATGGCTCTTTCATATCTCCATCTAAAGTGTAAGTCCTTTACACTTGGTTTATTTAAAGGTATTAGCGTTTTTTAGTTTACAACTTCCATCTGCAGCTTCATTTGCCAACAGAAAATCCAAACCTGTTCCAAGATTAAAGGCTGATAAATTAGAAGTAGGTGATGCTTTAAGAGGTGGGTTCCTTTACAAAACTAACAACAATAAACTAACATTTGTTTACTTTTAAGGTGCTCATTTAGAATGTCCAGTATGTCGAAAAAATTTGGAAAATTTATCTGAAATACGTCGAGCGGTTCATGTTAATACTTGTGTTGATGCATCTGTGAACAAGAAAGCAGTTGAAAAAGCTACCAAAGAAGCTGAAACAATGTTTATATGTTCATTTTGTAATGAAACTGTTGCTAAAGGACCTGTAAGAGTTATTTAAATACTCGATGATTTTCTTATATCCATAATGCTTTTTCAGTATCTCATTGCTCATGCAAATAAATGTGCAAAAGTTTTTGATATGCCTGTTCAGACAATGATAACCGCTCTTGAAGCTCAATCCCAAGTGGCGGAGAAAGTTCGCAAAAATGGGTTTAAAAAATTGGTGTAAGTCTTTTTTAAATTTTATGAATCTTCTTAATGTTTTAACTTTTTAGCCCTGTAACAGCAGAAATGATTCAGAAAGCTAAAAAGCGATCACTTGAAGAAGAAGATAATGCTAATATTTCTGGAAAAGAAAAATTGAGTCCGCCACAGAAGACGGCAAAGTCTTCTACTGGTCGAACGTTTATGCCCGGAACATTAAAAAGTACTGTATTTGAGACAAAAGAAAAGCACAATTGCCGCTGTGAAGGACTTCATGTAATACAAGATCGATTTTGTGGACAATTTAAGGCAAAGAAGGTTCAACAAAAAGATGATGACATAAAAGAAATTTTGGAAGATAACGTCTTTATGAAGAAGCTGGGAAAGGTTAGGGTTTTTAGTTTTTTTGTTAATATTTAATTTTGAATCAATTTCAGATGGATCGATTGAGTAGGCTAGCAGATGATTTTCGTAAAGCCTTATTTTCTCAAAAAGGTGATATTAAACTTTGTACCAAAAATGGATTGAGCATTTCTGCTCATTCTTTTGTACTCAAAGCAAGAACGTCAATTGAGGTTTATTACTTTTTCCTAACTTGAGAACGCTTTTACAGTAATATTTTAGATACAGCAAAATTCAAACGAAGTCTCTTTGGTTGAATTTTCAAATGAAATTGTAGAATATTATCTTTTATATGTTTATTCGGGCTTAATCGAATGGTCAATAAACGAATTGGAAGATATTAAAAAGTTGGCTTTACTTTATGGTCCAAGTGATTTACATTTAATGATGATGCAATCGGACAATATTTGCGTGAGCTTTTTTAAGTTTGTTAATTTTCATTAATCATCTTTAATTTTAGGCACCTGTTGCATCACAAATTATCATCTCTTCACCAATTCACGAAGAAAGAGACTTCTCATCACCCACTCCTATGGAAGAAATCTTGTCATCATCTTCTCCCATTGAAAGAATCATCTCGCCTTCAAGCTCCATAGAAATAATCAGTGCTCCATCATCTCCTGTTAAAAGAATTATTTCGACAACACGTTTTACTATGACTGATGAAATTCAAGAAGGTGGACAACCATCAATTTCAAATGATTCTTTTTTTAATGATGATTTCAACTTTTCACCAAGGTCTAGTGCGTCTAGCTTACAAAGACTACCAGCGGCTCCATTGACTCCTATAGAAAGAAATAGCTCAACATCACATTTAACATTATCAGGCAAAACTAGGAAGATTGCTGCAAGACTTGGTTCTGGTGTTAAAGTTCTTAAAGTATATGATGTAACTCCAATGCCGACTTATGAAAATTATACTGATGATGAACTAAAGGTTTGAATTTTTTCTTTTTTGTTCTTATATATTATGATATTTATTATAGCAAGCCTTAGTTGCGTTTGGTATTCGCCCACTTGGAAGAAAGAAAGCAATCGAAGAATTAAAGAAAATTTACAATGAAGTTCACCCACTGGTACCTGATCTCAATTCAGCCACGCCAAAGCGTAATGTTTCACCAATTCGATTTGATCTCGAGCATTCATTATCTCAAACTTCAAATGGCTCCCAAGATCAATCTGATGATGCTTTAAATCAAAGTTTAGAAGAAAATCCTGAAGAATCTATGCACTTCGGTGCGGATGCTGATGAAAGTATTGGACCTTCAACTGGAAATAGTCCGACAAAATTACCAAAACTCATTAAGGTTTCTTTTTTCTTTTTATATTTTTTGTTTTAATTACATATTGTAGGATGTTGAAACAGGTGCTAAATTTATGCTCGAATGGCTGCGATTACCTGAAAATGATGAACTTTACAGTAACTTGTTAGCATTTAGAACTGTCAATTTGGTAAGTTTTTCACTATTTTGTCTAATCCTCATTAATTGATATTAATTTTTTTAGGATGAATTAATGGCTATGATATCAAAATCAACACATTCTGTTCGAAAAATTACCAAGAAAGTCTTACCTGATGTCTTAGATAAACTTTATATTGCTTTTTATGTTCCTGATAAAAAATGGAAGAGAAGACCTGGATACAAAAGTGGATAGTTTTTATAATGCTTGTAATTTTTGTTAATTTTTTTGTATGATTACTTAATAAAGTATTTTGTTTGTTTGACATACTGTAATTTTTTGAGCGAACATTTTTTAATATAATTTGTCTACTATCATTGTTTAATTTTTTTTCTTCTTTTTATCATCTAATTTTTTGAGCAATTTACATGTTTTCCATATTTGCGTTTAATCGAAAACAATAATGCTATTTTAAACATTCAGCTAAAGAATAATCAAACAATGACGACAAATGACACAACCATGTGCTTCACTTGCTTACATTTTTACAGAAGAAAAAAAACAACTTTTGAAAGCTATTTATTCAAGGCTAACACTGATTCATTTTATGGTTATAAAAACCCATTATTGTTGCTTACGGAAAAGGTTGTTTATGCTTGATAAGATCATGTGAAGTTTTGGAAACGTTATCTATTTAAAGATGATTGATAAGTCGACGACCAAATATTCAAGCTTCGTGTTGAATAAAATTATAAAATGTCAAAATTCTTTAATTTACTTTTGATTGTTGCCATCGTTTTATCACTTCTTATTGTTTCAACAAACGCAGATGGTTGTTGGGCGGCTCCATTTACTTACGGTCCAAAGTGTAAAGGAACTACCGCAGTTTTTGGAAGTCCTGGACTTGTGATGGGTTATACCATCACGGCCATAGAAAATACTGGAACGATGATTTGTTGCAAAGTTAAAGGTTTTAATAAGGTATGTACTTATAAGTACATATAACTATTCCAAATTATAAATGATTTGCGGTTTTTTAGAAACAAAAAGAAATTTGGAATGAAATTGGTTGTGGACATGGTAAAATCACCGGGAAAATTTCTTGGGGAAATGTTCTTGCAAATAGAGGGGTACAATGTAAAGGGCTTCCATTTGGTTGTATGGTTAATTTTAATTAAGTCTTGTGTATGGTTTGGTGATTTAAATAATAAATTTTGTAAATATTTTAAAATATAGCCTTTTGTTGATGATCGTTTTATGCATTCGAATGGCGAAATAAATAAATGCAGAAAATTTAAAATCAATATTCGTGAATATTTTTTGTAATGTTTTCTTTTTTTGCAACTAAAAATAGCAGTGATTTAAATTCTCACTCACAAAAATGATTAAAGAATAATACATACACATATATTATGTTTTCATTTTGCAAAAATATCAAAACAACTTTTGAAAATTATCAAAAATATTACTAAACTAGAATTATAAAAACATTGAATTTGGTGGTTATGGAGCTATTTGTTTATCTTTGATATGATCATATGGGCTTTTGGAAATGCTATATAAAGGTGATTATTTTCGCAGGAGAAATACAAGCCTCGTTTTGTAAAAGAATCATCCAATGTGGAATTTGTCAACTTTTCTTTTGATTACTTTCGCAATTTTATCACTTTTTATTTCTCTATTAAATGCGGATGGTTGTTGGGCTGCTCCATTTACTTATGGACCTAAATGTAATGGAACTACCGCAGTTTTTGGAGAGCCTGGACTTGTGATGGGTTATACCATAACTGCCATTGAAAATACAGGAAACCAAATTTGTTGTAAGGTCAAAGGATTCAATAAGGTGCGATAAAGCTTTCAGAAAAATGCAATAACAATTCATTTTGCTTTAGAAACAAGAAGAAAAATGGAAATCAATTGGTTGTGGTCACACGAAGATTACTGGAAAAATCCCTTGGGGTAATGTACTTGCAAGTCGTGGAGTTCAATGTAAAGGTATCCCATTTGGAGCTATGGTTAATTTTAATGGTTAATTCAATCAATAAAATATTGAGCATGATTTCATATTGAGATTATGGGCTTATGTTTATAATGTAATTATTTGTAATGAGAAATTTATTAAACTTCTTGTAAAAATCCTTTTATAATTACGATTGATTCATTCAATAAAATTTTGTATATTTAAAATAATAATAAAACCCGTAATATATTATTATGTTGTTGTATTGTATATATATGTTATTATTACTACTAAATCAAAACTAACTAAAAATAGTTAAAAATATAAAAAGATGAGAGAGATCGATAATTTTTTTCTCTTCAAGTTTTAACACATGTAAAAGTTGTTTGTTCGAAGGGGATGTTTTTGCCGCAAAGGAGAAGCTGTTGACGATTTTCACATACTAAGGTGTTGACTTCCTAAAAACGTACATATTAGATCCAATAAAGAGAAAATAATTATTTCTAAAAACGTTTTGGTTCAGAGATGAACATGTAAGGATTTAAAAAAAATTATTACAAAATTCATAAAAAAATTTATAGCTTTAGAAGAAAAAAGTAGATTATAGCTTATAAAACCTAGAAAAAAAATATAATAAATTGATTTACCATTAAAAGGGATAACATCATAACAATGTTACCAATTTTGCATGCCATTTCATCACCGGAATAATTTTCAGAATAATATTGTGAGAGGCCTCGAAAAATTTTATTTGTGAAAGGCTCTAATGATTTTCTCATTTCAATATTATCTGGGGAATAATGAATTATTGAGGATGTAATTACAAGAGTAAAAAAGCAAGCCATTTCAATATTACTAAATCGTGAAGCAGCAAATTGGCGACATATTTCATGTGCTCTTCGCCACATAGAGGATGAGAGTCTAAGAAAATTATAAAATAATTTTTCTCTTTTTATTTTAGAAATAAATTATGTTAAAATTCACTAACCTCATCATACATTCGCTATCTTTTGCAATTTCAGGATCTGAGCGATACCAAGATGATAAACCTTCATCGGTTAAAGGTAAATATGTGTGATCGATGAGATAAACACGATTTTGTGAAATTCCATCAAATTTTACGGTATTATGCATTAATTGGGAAACATTCCAACATATTGAAACTTTTCCCAAACATGCTTCCTAAAAAAAAGAACAATATTATGAAAGCATTTAAAGGAGCTTATTAATTTCTTTTTTGTTTTTCTGACGACAAAAAATACATATCATAAAGGAAGGAATTATTATTTGTTTATAATCCTACAATCTCCCTTCATTTTTTTACCTCCGATGAAAAAAAAAAGTACTAACAAAAGACTTTGCATCACTTTTTTTCAAATGTTTTAAAAGCGAAATTTGTTATGTGAAATAAAAATAGATATTGATTATGAAAAAATAAATATGCAAGCTTAACTCAACCATAATGTTTGGAGCCCTTTTGGTTGGTATTTTTTATTGTTAAAGAAAATAGTTGAGTTAAAATAAGAGTATAAAATTTTTGGAAGTGATACTCCCAGTAATAAAACTCACCAAATCGTTTGTTTTTACAAATTCTTCCAATCCAGTTGATTTAAAAAAAGCCCAAAAAACTTTAGCTTCGTGATAAATATGTTCGTAAGAATGGGGCATAAATGATGGCTTTTCTGGTTCCAAGGTTACCTAAAAATATAGCTATTTTTAAAATTTAAAATTTTTAATCATTCATTTTATGAGAGAAGCATTTGTTTCCTACTGTAATTTGCTACTTTTAGGGATACCATAAAACTTCTTAAAAAGTTCATCGAAAAAATTTTCACTTTAAAAAAATTATTATTTTATTTTTTGAGAAACATTGTATAAAGAAGAAGGAACTTTCTTCTAAGTTCCGTAAGCAAAGTTCTCAAAGATTAAAATGATGTTCTTATCGATTTAAATTGGTACTATTATTTTATCAGTTCTAAATTTTCGGACGAATTTGGTGATTAAGAAAATCGATGGCTGTGCAAAAAAAAATCATAGGCTGTGAAAGGCTTAAAAAAGCAAACGAAAAAATTTTAAAATGTTTAAAAAAATGTTCTCAAAAAATTTTTGTGCAAGAGATTGCAGTAAAGTTTGATTCGAATGGAGAACTTCCTTAAAAATTAATGCTCCACTAAAAAAAACAGATTTTACTGTATTTTTTTGTTTAAAGTTAGTGAAGTAAAATTAAAATAAACTTTAGATTAATTCCCCTAAAGTGGCATCGAAATAAATATGAACACCTCCTCAACAAAAACATGATTTTGGTAAAGAAAAAAGTTAAGCAAAGGTTAAAGGTTCAAAGGTAAGTTATATTTATTTACTGTTCTCACAATTAGGAATAATGAAAAACGCCATAAAAATAAATTAAAATACTTACATTTGGAGAAATGGATAATCGATTGGGGACTATTGACTCAAAGCAATATAATAAATTACGTAAAATATCATTTGATGTTCCGTTAGTTGAGGTGGAAAAAGAAAATTTTAAAATTGATGGTTTTTGTTTTTGTTTAATTTTGATTATATCATATTGATTTGTAACGGGAACAATTGAAGTTGGGGTTGAAATATCGGTGGAAGAAGAAGTATTAGAACTTCCAATGGAAAGGACTTCATCCTCTTGCATACCTGATTCTACGCATTTTTTAAACCGACAGAAACGGCACATTCGACGAACCAGATCTGAAAAAAAGGAAAAAAGCTATGGAAAGAGTAAAAGAATCTCAAAGAAATAATTACTTGAAAGCAATATACAATTTTCTTTTTGCATACATGAATATTTGCGTTTTTCAGCAATAGTTCGACGGAAAAATGCTAAAAAAAATAGTTATTTTATTTTTTATGTTATGAATCAGATTTAGATTATTTACCTGCGCAAGCATTACATGATAAAGCGCCAAAATGTCGACATTTTGTTTTTCCACCACATATGGCACAATTTAGCAATGGTTTTGTCAGGACTTTTCTCTTTCCCAAATTTGATGAAGTTGTAAAGGGTGAAATCGATTCAGATGATGATGGAGTGGAAGGGGAAATTTCACGTGATTCTCCCGAAGATTCATCACGATATAACATTTCCTTTCAATCCTTTTTTTGAAATGAAATATCCTTCTTTTGTATAGAGGAAAAACAAAAAAGGCTAAAAATAAAACTAAAAAAGAAAAATTATTGAATGGAATCAAATAATAATAAAAAACAGTGTTTAAAAACTCGAACGAACGAGAGAGAAAACAAATGACACACGCGTTTAAATTTTTTCTCAACACAAAAAAACCCCATCACTACCTTCTTTTCTCTCCCCTTCTTCTTTCATTTTAACACAGCTGACAAAATTTTTAACATTGATTCAAGGACGTGAAAAAAAAATGAAATACTTTTTTAGTGCAAAGAAAATAAACGAACGAACCACAGCAGTTGAGCAGAAAACATTCATGGACGACGATGCATGCGTACACTTTTTTGTGTTAAATAACGTGAGTCGAAATGAAGAAGACAGTAAAAAAAAAAGATGAAAGAGAAGAAGACGGACGTAAGAAAACTTTTCTTAACTCTTCAAAAAAAAAAAAAAGAGACATCAATAGGGACAACAACGAAGGAAGAAGAAAAAAAACGAGAATGGGTGATCTACGCCTCTTGCTTTGCTGCTTACTTTTAGACATTAGAGATAGATATTTTAATTCTTTTTCCTTGTGTGCTCTGTTTTTTGTGTGTGCCTGTTGTGTACGTGTTTGATAAAACAAAAACAATCGAAACTTTTGAAGAAGAAAAAAATAACATCAAAAAATGGTGAATATGTATTTCATAAATTTTTTAAATGCAAAGTAATAAAGGATTAAGGGACTTTTTTAAAACAAAAAGTATGGTTGCCACGTGGTTGTTGGTTTCTAACGTGAGAAATTTTTACATTGTTCAAAAGAAAAAAGTGTAAAGAAATACGTTTGTATAAAGGTTGCTTCCTCCTTTATACTAACTTTGAAAGAAAAAGACTCAAACACAACCTCGATGGTGGTGGAAAGAAAAAACATCAGCAGCACACATTTAAATTCACAAAAAAGCAGTCAAGAGTAAACTATAATTAAGTAAAGGAGAAAAAAATTAATACCATATTTTTAATATCTTTCTTACAAACGAATAAATTACTTTTTTTATTCCTTTATCACGTTTTAAAAAATTATTTTGAAATTAAATGTGTGTGTGAAAGAGAGAAAAGGGATAATTAAAGTCTGTCATTTCCTCCTTTTTCCCTTTATTGCCCCCTTTTTTTCTTGTTGAACAGGCTTTTCTCTTTTTCTGATGCGTCAAAATGTATTTTATATGCTTGTTGGTCAATACAGAATAATCATAAAAAAATATAACGCGAATAACACAAAAAACGGAAGTATTTTGTTGTCACAAAAAAAGGGAAAGAAACACAACGTATATGCCGCCACCGGTTCTTACTTGCTTGGGCAATGTTTGAGAATTATAGAAAAAGAGTGAGAGAGATAAAAAAAAAGAGATTAGTTAGCCGCCATTTCAAGATGAAAAAAAAACAAAGGTCAATAGGATCAAAATTTACAAAAATACTTTAAAACATCAATGAATGAAATATTTTTTGAATATTTTTCATTTTGATTACCTCGGCAAAACTATTCTAAAAACCTATAATAAATCTGCAAAAAAAGTTATATTTAAATAGCTCTGATAAAAAGGTTATTTTTTAAACTAAAATTAAGGAGCCTCAAAATAGGAACCCGCTATTACAAGATTCATTCATTCAACAAAAAATTAAAAATAAAGTTCAAGCACACATCTAAACCTATTTTTTTGTTGATTGCAATAAATAAATAAATTGTTTTCAAAAAATTAATGATACTTAACAAAGTCCAAGGCAATTCATTATTAAAAAATAAAATGGGGGGAAACGTATTACGGTAAAAAATTATAATAAAAGAGTGCAAATTTTTTTATGTATGAATATTCTAGAAGCCGCCAGTACATATATAATCTTTTTGATTAATCATCTTTTTATTTTTGTATCATTTAAAAATTCAGATGACATATGTATGGGGGGAAAAATAAAAGATAATAATATAAACACTTTCCAAATTAACAGACTAAACAAGCAAGAAAAAATAAATGCCTTTTTACACTAGTTGAACCTTTACACTTTACTCCATTTTCAGAGATTCTATTTTTAAATTACCGTATATTTTAATTTTGTAAATGACTACTTTTAAATTCAATTTTTTTTTCTTCTTAAATCCGTATAAAAAAAACAAAAAAGCCAATAAGGTTAATTACTCCTTTAAGAATAAAAATAAAGCTGCCACAAAACTTTTTTTTTATATTCTCAGCACTTAAAAATTGTATGAAAGCAAAAAAAAAATACAATTTAAAAACATGCAATTATACTTATTATAAAAAAGGGAAAACTTATATGCTTTAAAGATCGGCGGTAAAAACATCATTCATCATAATGGTAAAAAAAAAAAGGGGTTTTGGAAGTATGGTTGCAAACAAATTTAAGTTTAATTAAATGAAAAATAAAACAAATAAAATGGGTTTTACGAAGTTAAAAGTTGTAATACTTTCCTAATAAAAACTTTCAAACTTTATGAATTTACTTTGAATTGAAAGAGATGATAGTAAGGAAAGATTAAATTTAAAAAATATGAAAAAAGATGGAAAACAATGATGGCAGGGAAAAGTGTACACTAGATTATATAAATTCTGTCCTTTAAAAACATTTCGAAAAGTTTACTACTGTACGAAGAATTATAAAAATTTTAATTTTGAATTTAATGAATGGGCATGGAAACTTCCAACTGTATCTTGAATATCACAAATAACATTTAAATAAATATTTGCAAAAAACTAAAAGCTTATTAATCTGCTAACGATTTTGAGCTTTTTTAAAAAAAACTATAATCTCATAAGATTTTTTTAGAAGAAGAAAAAAACTTATCAAATCGTCGTCATACATTAATTATGTATTAATCAAAACAAGAAAGATTGAGTTAAGAGTTTAAAGTTGTTTTGACTAAAAGAAAATTGTTTTTGCACTAAAAAATTCGCATATAAATTTACAAATTAAATAATTAAACTATCTTTGACTTAGGCATTCTTGTAAACCTTTGACGTCAAAAGATATTTTAAGAAAACAAAAGCGGGCTTTAATAAAGAATGTTTTGAATCAGTAACAATGTTTTAAGCTTTTATGTAGATAAATTGTTACAGTAATAAACGAATTAAAATTTATTGTATCGATGAAAGGCGTAAATTGTGACTGACTAAATATTATTTCATCAGATTTAATTCTCTAACTAAACAAAAATAGATACACGCAAGAGAAGAAAAAAAGAAATGAAATCTGTCCCGCAAGATCAACGTTAAAGTATTAAAAAACGTGCAAAAAAAAGAAATCCATTCGAGTATCAAACAACACAAAAAAAACATGAAAAATATCGACTTTGATGAATTCCAATTTATGCAATAAACAAAAATAAAGTAATAAATTGCGCAAATTTTCTATCTATCTCTCCACTTTTTTTCTTGAATTCCTTCACTTCGCTAAAGCCATATTTCGAAAATGTACATACCACACTTTTATAGTTTCAGAAACTTCCGCATTCATCCTCCCCCCCCCCCCCCCTTTACTCACAAAAACAAAGGTAAAAACCTTTTGTACCTTAAAAACATAAAACATTTTAAATAAAATTAAAATTTAGAAATATATTAAATGGAAAATGCCAACGGCAACAGGTCTGCACTTTTTTTCCACAACAAATTCAAAGATCCTTTTGTCGCCACTTAAAAAAAAGCAAATATTTCAAGGTAAAAATGTGAAAATGGAAAAGCAAAAAGTAAAGACGCTTACTTACTAACTGCTGACTAATTTACATTGACTGAAAAGGTCTTCAGGTGGTCGGGTGGCTTTCTCAATAATTACTTCTTCATTTTTGTTGCCGCTGTTGCTAGCTTTTTTTAATGTCGATAACTTGTAAGATTTCATTTCCAAATAGCGGCAAAAGTAGCTTTTTATAAAATTTTAGGTTGTTAAAAGCGTACATAATTATATTGTGTGCTTGGTTTTTTTTGAAAGTAAAGCTTTTAAGAAATATTAAAAAACTTTTATTTTAAAAATAATGATTGAAAAAAATGGCAGGATAAAGCACAGTAAAAAAATAGTTTTTCGACGATATGAAAATATATGCATGTATTATTTTTGAGTAGCACTCATATATAAAAGTTGATAAAGGCACAAGAAAATTAAAAAGTTGGGACTATAATTTGGATTTTTTTAGTTAAAATAAAAACATTAACAAATAATATGTAATAAAAACAAATAATTCAATCAAAGTTCTTCAGGTGATTGGCCACGTTCATAACGAGATTTGTTGATTTTTGCAAGGCGATTTCGAGCTTCATAAAGTTCACGCTCTTTTCGAATAACAATTTCTTGAGCATCCATTACTTGAGCAATGGAGGAAACCATTCGTTGGGAAATAACTAATGAACGATCATCTTGTGGAACAGCTTGACGAGCAGCAGCAACCAAATGTTCGGTTGCAACTTTCACTGCATGTCCAGCTGATTGAAGACGTTGTTTTGCAGTGGAATTAATATCTGATTTAACTTTGCATGCTACGAGTAAATGAGCTGTTGATGATGCAACATGTTTTGCGGCTGAAATAAGTTTTTCTTCCGTTCCATGACCTTGAACAAGGCCATTAGCAGCTTCACAAAGTTGATGAACTGCGGCTGCAACGGTTCGAGCAGCAGATATGAGGCCTTCAGACCATTGATAATCATCAGTAGCTAATTGTGGGCGAGGATCGAGACGTCCTTGAGAAACGAGTTCCCTTTGTGCTTCAGATGCGGCTTTGACGAGCAGCTGCACGGCAGAAGCAATAGATTTTGCTGCCGAAAGGATTTGACCATCAAATGAAAGGTCATCGGAGACGGGCTATAAAAATTTTTTTAAATATTATGACTTTAAAAATCGTAAAAATTGAAAATGAAATTTTTAAGCGCAAAATACAATAATTTATGGAGGTTTCAAAAAAATGCTAAATTTGGGAATAATTAAAATAAGAAAGCACAGGAGTTTTATTACTTATTAAACCATAGACAACAAGAAACAACTTTCACAAATTTTGGGATTAGTAAAAAAGACGTTCCATTTCACTTAAACGATTCTTTCAAGGACAATAAAGGATTCGGATACGTCAGGCATGCTGGTTGATTAAAAAAACACAACCCAAGAATACCAGACATATCAAACCCTTGAATGGCCTTATATTCCTTCCTTACTTCAATACCATTCGAAGGGGAAAAAGAAAGAAAAGATCAAAGCAATAAAAAATGAAAAACAACCAAATACAAAATCCCAAAAATTGATGAAAAAAAATCCAATGCTTCCGTTGGTTGATTTTTATTTTATTTTATTGGAATAAAATTAACTTAGGTCAGAGAGAATAAAATTTATTTTTGGACAATTGAACCGGAAAAAGCCGCGAACCAAATCGACGGTCACAAATCAAAAAAAAAATGCGGGGAGATGCAGCAGCAGCCGGTGTTGTATCTATCCTCAATGGATGGCGACGCACACCCGGCCTTCCTTATTTTTTGCTTTGTTTTTGATTCAATGGAAACAGAAAAATTCAAAAGATTTTTCGGTAGTTTTTTTCGAAATAAAAAAAATCATGGTAGACAGACAATAACAACAATACATACACTTACCCCGACAGTTGGCACATCTCGAGGTTTGAGCTGTGCTAATTTTACGGAAGCAGCTTCAATAGAACTGGCTGCACCCAAAAGTTCATTTTCGGCATAAATGGTTGCATCCTTTCCATTGGAATATTTTTCAGTGTATGATGATTCGCCATCCTTGAATTGTTCACTACAGGAAATGAGATCACCAACAGACTAAAAAAATGAAATTATGAAAAATTTGAAAAAATAAATAAATAAACCTTGGTAATTTCTTGAGCTGCAAGTTTCAAATTATTTTTTGTTTGGGCATCTTGAGGACGTTGAGCAAGGGAATAAAGGGTTGCGAGAAGATGTTTGACTTGAAGGGCTACATCTCGGCCAGCATTGATGGTTCGATATTTAAGTTCGCCATTACCTGCTCTTTGAGCAATTGCATGAGTAACAATGAGAAGATCAGCAACAGCTTGGCGAGCATGATTGGCTGTAGCAATTATTTCCTCTTGGTTGAGTGAACTTGCAGCTCCACCAGCTTTTGAAGTAACATTATGAATGCCATTGGCGGTTTGAATAACTTCTTCTGCGGTGACTTTATGTTTTGAAGGAGCTTCATTGTTATCAAATTGCCTTACAGCTATATCGATGGCATTCATAGCTGCATCAAGGGCATTAGGTCCACGTTGTGTTTTATTTTCGACAGATTGAACTGTTTTAAGTAAACCAGTAACATTTGTAACCATAATTCTTGCAGCTTCTTTAAGATTATTCATAGCTGGGTCATTGGGGCTTCGACCAGAAGCATTTTTAGTTGCTTGAATAAGCCCTGAAAGAGCTGCAGCAACATCTCGAACGGCATGAATAACCAATGCTTGAGATTCGGTGCTATCGTCACTTAGTGAGGCGGCGCCATTTTTAACTGCATCAGACAGATGGACAATTGAACGAACAGCATTTTGGGCGGCGACAGCCTAAATTTAAAAATATTATATATTGTGTCTATTTTATGAATGCTTTCTTACCAGCTGTTCTTGGTTGCTTGCTGCACCAGCGACAAGGCCTTTTGTATCTTCAATGAGAGCTTTAGCGGTTTTAACAATGATTTCACGATGATTTCCAAAATCAGCTTCACCTCTTTGGGGATTTAATGCGCCAGAAGTTGCAAAAAGAATGGTTGTATCAAGATCACCAATGATTCCAGAAACAGTATTGGCAGCATTTATACAAGCTTGAGTTCCTCGAGATCCTTCGTGAAGGGCTGCAAGAACTTCATGAACTGCATCGATGACTCTTTGAGATGAAGCTGATAGAGTTTGATGAATTTGTGGATCATTAGGATGTGCTCGACGTTGTCCAGCAACTTTAACCAAATCCATACAAGTTGCACCAAGTTTTTGTACGGCACTTCGAAGCCTTTGAGCAATATTTGGGGATTTAAGTAAAGCAGTAGCAATTTGAGAATCGAGGGCAACATTTTTATATGCTTCACTAATTCGAAGTGAAAGTTGTCCGAGATAATCTGTAGGAGCTGTGGGCATATCCGTGGCAATCCTTTTAATTTCTTCCAAAGCATTTGTCATTCTAGTTTGAGCATCAGCAAAGCTATCACCTGCTGCTTGTTGATGTTGAGCTGTTTGATCGGCGAGTGCAATGGAACGTGAAATTGTTTCAACCATGCCATGAATTCGACCTGCATCAGTTTCAAGAACACTTACATTTTGAAGCAAATCCGTTAAAGCATCACGAAGTTGTTCACCTGATTCTTCGACAACAGTATGAAGGGTTTGAGCTTTGGGATTTCCACGTGAATCTCTTGTGGCATGAAACAATTGAAGTTCAGCTTCGGCAACAGTTTTACATTGATCAAATAAATTTTGTTGAACTCTTTGATCATTTGTAAGTGAAGCAGCTTGAATGGAACTTTGAACTAAAGGTTCCATTAATTGCATATGTTCTCGAACATTGTGAGCAATTTCTTCAGCTTGACTTATAGCTGCATGAACAAGAGGTGAAATTCGATCAATGAGGGATTGAGAAGCATGTTGAATTTGTTCATGAACTCGACTTTCTGTAATTGCGGAACGTGGGAGTTGACCTTGGCATGCAGCATAACTGCTATCATCGATATTTTTAATCATTTGATTTAGGCGATGAATGGATGCATCGAGTTCATCTCTACCCGGGGCTTGATCACGAATGGCACTCACAAGATTTTTAATAGAATCACTAACATCTCGAGAATTTTCAGCTAATCTTTGCCAAGTGTCAGTATCTCTTGGACTAACCGCTAGATCTTTGGATGTTCGAATCATTTCTGCACTGGCTTCAATCATATTTCTTCCAGCTTGAAGAACAGGGGCTTGAGCTTGTGCTCCAGCCGAACTGATTCTTGCTGGAACAGCTGAGAATGAGGGATTATCGATAAAGTTTTCAAGATTGGAGGTAGCTATAATGAGTTCTTCAGCTCTTGAAGCAGTTTCAATTTTGTTTGTTTCGGTAAAATTTCGATCAAGTTGTTTGACGGCATTTATTAAGCCACTTGTAGTTGCAGCTAAATTATGGCCTCCAGTGATAAACTTTTGTTTAACATTGGTTTGGCTGGAATCACGAATGTTTTCACTTGCATCACGACAAAGTTGAACGACGTGAGAAGTGTGGCGAGCAATTTCATTTGCATCATCAAGAACTTCAGATCGAGATGAATGGCCATCACGAAGTCGGCCAGCAGATTGTTTGATGACTCGAAGAGAGCGAGTTACTTCTTCGACTTCAATAATGGCTTGATGTCCATGCTGACTATTACTGTCGCCAACTCCAATGAGATAAGCTGATTGAGCAGCATCTGCAGCTAAACCACAAACAGCATTAGCTGCAGTTCGAACAGATTCACAAAGGGATCGAGTATCTTCTGAGCGAGCATGTTTGGCAATTCCAGTCATACCTTCACCGAGGTGTCGAGCTCTTTCAGTAACAGAATCCAATGATTCATAAAAGCTATTACGATTGATGGGAAGGCTGGCTTGATCAAGTAATGGCCGCATGGATTGAATTTGTCGCAGGGCATTATCACATTCCCGAGCCCATTGCGATTCTGAAGTTATTCGATCCACGATTACGTTAACAACATTAGTTAAAGCTCGAGTGGATTGACTGAGAGCTTGAGTGTGAGTGGCATTTCCAGAATCTGCAGCAGCTGAGGTTAGTCGGACCAAAACATTAATGGATTCATCGCGAGCTCCATCAAGTTGTTCACGAATTGCATGTCTTTGGCGATCATCAGGCTCAGATTGAATATGTTGAACTACGGATGTATGGAAATCTCGATAAGTATGAACAAAAACTTCCACTGATCCAGCTTGTTGAGGGGCTTTAACATTTGTTACAAGGTCACTTGTGGCTTCAATAAGTTTGGTTGCAGCTCGTCGAATTTCAATTGGAGGTAAATGTGCGGCAACGGGTGAAGCATCAATTTGTCGGATTTCTTCAATAGCCTTTTCAATGTGGGCATTATCGGGTAAACATGCAAGAGTTTTTCGAAGTGAAACAGAAACTTGTCGAGCAGCTTCATCAAGAATTGGAGGTTGAGCTTGTTCACGAACTCGGTCAAAAACTCTTCCAGAATCATGAACCACTGAACGGGCATTTACAATTACATCACGAACATGAATATCAGGTCGAGTGGCAACCACGCCATGAATGGCTCCAGTAAACCCACGTAATGCTTGAGATGCTTCAAATACAGATTGGCCAACATTTTGTCCATCATTTACATTTGCTGCAGAGATGAGAGTAGATAAGGATGAGCTAACTTCACGTGCAGCTTTATGGAGTGAGGCTCCAGCCCTTTCAGATGTTTCTCCCGGTAACGGCTGCAGCCCGCCCCGCTGCGCTGACAGATCTATTTCTTTTAATTCTTGGTCGAGCTCTCGTATCAAATGTTCGGTGTGGTCAAGTTGCTGATCAAAATTTTGCTGCTGAGCATTATTAAGTGCAACCCTTAACTCCGCTAATTGTGAACTAAGATCTTGTGTGGTCGTATGAAGCCTTGAAGCAATATTTGGTTCAGTTATCACTGGCACCGTTCTTCTTGATGTTTCCACTAAACGTTGGGCAGGTTGAATAAGCTGCGTTGTTTCGTGGATAAGAGACCTAAAAATTTGTGTGTTTACATTTGTTAATTTGATGAAGATATTAACTAAACGTACGAATGGGCACGAAATTTATCTGAGGGTGATTGAGCTTGCTGGGAAGCTTTGATCGAGGTGATAACCGGCGGAACCCGCTGCGCTGTATCGCGACACTTTAAAACAAAATTTTTATAGTAAATTAAAACAACTTTTGTGGCTCACGTACCTCGAGAATGAGGGTTTCAGTGGTCGTCTTGGTGGTGATGTAGGGTTGAGCAGCATTGGCTGCAGCAATGGCTTGTGTGGTTGCTGTGGCTGTATCCTTGGCAGCCTTTTCTAATTGTTGCATGCTTGTTTGAGTTTTTCGCGTGGTTGTAACTTCAGAAGTAACATGTGCAAGATTTTGAGCTGCTGTTCTTAAGCTTTGTTGTTGTTCAATATCTTGTGGGCGACTTTGACATTCTTTTGTTGCATCAATCATATTGCTCGTTGCTTCAGCAACTAATTGTGCAGCTCGATGAAGTTTATCCCTTTGCTCGGGTGAAGTTTCAGCTTCTTGATTGAGTTCATCAACAAAGAGACGAGAATGTCGAATAGCTGATTCACTTTGACGAAGAAGGTCATTGGGTGAAGCGCCTTGGTGAGTGACAACACGATTTGAGGATCGAAGAACTTCTTCATAATTATAATCTTCGTTAGTGGTAGTTCGATGAACTCGTGGGCTGGTTTTAACATGTTCAAGTAGGTCATCAAGAGCGGTGGTAACTTTTCTTGCAGCAGAATGAAGATTTTCATAAAGTTCTGGACCTCGTCCAGATGATGATTGTTGAGTGGAAGTATTGGCATCAATCAATAAATCATTAACCGTTCGTGAGACTTGTTTAGCAGCCGATGTAAGTTGATCTTGGCATGTTTCGTTTTCAATTGTGGGAGCAACAATTCGTGCACAAGCAACAAGTTGACTTGTAGCAAATGCGCATTGCGTTGCACTACTAACAACTTGTTCTTTAAGTTGTGGGGATTCGCAATCGGCTGAAACAGTTTTGGCTTGAAGAACAAGTTCTGCAGTCGACGTCGCGACATTTTTTGCACGATTGATTAATTGATCATGAAACACGCGATCTTCACGTGTGGGCTCTTCCATCGTATTGATAACTTCATGTGAAAGTTCGCCTACTTTGCTTGCAGCTGAAAGAACCACAGGTCTTTTTTCGTCAGTTTCAGGATGAACTTTTTCCAAGAATGTTCCAAATGCGCCACAAAGTCTTCGTGTAGCTTCAATGAGATCACCAGCTCGTTGGCGATCAGGCATAATAGCAGCGAGATCACGAACTCCCCGACCAACTTCAGGAAGATTTGATCCAATGGTGGCAATAGCAGAACCCACACGAGATGAATCAATATCATCTGGATAAGCTGTAAGTTGAACAACTTCAGCAGTGGCAGCTCCCATTGTGGCAAGTCGATCATTTACAGATTCTTTTTCAACTTCCACGCGAGTTTCACGCCATTTTCGTGATTGAGCATCATCGAATCTAGGGATGGGAATATCGGGCTCGCGAAGGATTTCTTCTTCAGCTTCTTCAACGGCTCGAATTGTGGCTTCAATGGTTCCAATGAGAGCTCGTTGGGAGCGTTCACGACTTTCAGTGTAACGAATTTTTTCAGCTCGAGGAACATCTTGAGTTTGTATCATACCCGACACGGCTCCATATTGTGCACCAGCTAAATTTTTTCATTTATGTTATTTTTAATGGGAATAAACGTGTTAAAATTAACATTATTTTTATTAGCTTTTTTTCTTCAAAGCAAAAGCTTACCATATTGTGAACCAGGTGTACCCGCAGTTGATCTCAAAACACCGGGAATAGCAACATGACCATCTTGTGCATATGAACTTTTATTGATTTCACCATGTGCAATTAGAGTGGCTTTAGCAGGGGCGACGTTTTCCTCAAGCATGGTTGAACCTTCATCACCTTCAATACCATGATGATCAATCATTTTCTTTTTCTTCAAAATGATATCAATATAACCACCAATTAATGCAGCAATTTTCTCACCATCTGTTGTTTGAACAGAATAATATCGTTCTTGATAATCACCAAAATCAAGTGTGAAAGTTTTATGGGATGCTGCCCATCGACGAACTTGTTCAAGAGGCCATTCTTTAAGAACTTGTTTACTTTTTTCATCAACTCTCATAACTGATTCTTTATTAACACCGAGAAGGCGAGGAATGAGACGATTTTTGCCAGGAACCTTTTCTTTAACCAAGAAAAATGTAACACCATAAGTTGGAAGGGATTGACAAATTTGAACATATTTTTTCTTGGGAGCTGAAACCTCTTCGAACATCAACTCTTTGTATTCTTGAACAATATTTTTTTCGTGTTCTTTTGCTTTGGCATATTCTTTTGGAAGGAGCTCTTTAACATTGATCGATCGTTGAACGCCTTCTTGAAAAGGCCCATATTCAATATAGCATTGAAGGGCTGCGAGTTTAATGGCAGTGTCACGTGCAACGGGATGAAGACCTTTGATGATGCCATCTCGGCATTGAAGATAGAGGAGATTGAGTTGAACGGGATCACGAGTGTCAACGTTGGTATCGGAAAAAAAGAATTTTCGACGAAGGATGAGTTCTTCTTCTTCGGGAATTCCTTGTTCTCGAAGGGTTTTAGCGTGGTCAAGCCATTGAATTTCTTCATCGGTGTGAAGTTTAGCACGAAGTTGTTGGATTTTCTTTTCCTTTTTTCGTCCAATGGTGTTCATGAATCCGCTTGATTCTTTTCCATAGCGATCATTCAAGCTTGAAGTGGAATGCTTGAAGTCTTTTCCATTTTGAAGATCCCCAGCACGAACAAGGGAATATTCATCATGATTGGCGATGCCCATACGAGAGCATACCGTGAGCATAAGCTTTTCAACAGGTTCAGATTCATCAACTTGAACGGTTTTAACTGCACCTCCATCAAGAGTGCGAACCTTCAAATTGCGGATTTTGTTGCGATATTCAAGAGTATCACCATTTCGAACGAGATAATACTCGAGCGTCCTTCCATTATCCATCCAAATTACGGCTTGATTGTCATCAACTTTTAAAAGGCCATAATTCTCTGCTGAAATTCAATTAATGTTATAATTAAATGGTATTTATTAATGCTCGATTTGAGGAAATCGCAAAAAAAAGTTTAAAAAAACTTACGAGGATCATGAAGATTTTTGCCAATTTTTTCACGAATAACTCGGCATGCATCTTGTACAACAGTTTGGGGCTCAAATTGAACAGTTTTTGAGACACCAGCTTCATGACATTGAATTGTAAGCGTATAAACACCCATGATTCTTTTTTCTTTTTTTCTTCACAAAAACACAAAAATAAAGAAAATGACTAGATTATTTAAAAGCTTTTTTAAGGCACAAAAAGATGTGGATAATAAATCTGGGATAATTCTTTTAGCGTGGATAATTTGTTGGTGCTATTTCGATTGGCACTATTATTGGAAGGACGCCGAGATGATTTGGAAGATACTGAAATAAATGAATGAAAAGCGTTTAGTAATCGTAAAGAAAAAAACAAAGAAAAAACTCCTAAACATAGAAACAATTTTTTTATTATTACGAAAAGGAATGTTTCTAAAAAAGAATGACTCATGTTTTTGTAAGAAGCTCGTAAGAAAAAGAAAAAGGAAAGGAAGAGAACAGATTGTGGGGGAATGAAAGGAAATAACTCAATCGATTGCAATATTATTGCAATAAGATTGGTGATAAAAAAAGAATGCCTTTTATTCAATGAAAAAGTTTAAAGAAGATGAAAAAATAACAAACTACCATTAGTATATCGATCGATACGGTGTCTATTGAAATGTACATAATTTATATTACTTGTTATGATTTAAGATTATCACGCTTAAAAACAACAATTTAATAAATGCCAAAAGGGCCAAAAATAGTTTTTGTTCTTCATAGAATTTTTTATTTTACATTTTTTTATAATCCCAAAGCTAATTTGTAACAACATTCCATAGCATCCATTATCCCAATTCACAAATCGATCATCATTCAATTGGCATTTTTTCGTCTCTACTTTTTGCAAAAGTTTTAGGCTAATGCATCCATCACTTTTCCTTCTCTTTCTCTCTATCTTTATAAACTCCTCCCTGGAGAAAATAAAATCAAAGCTCCCGAAAAGCAGTGAATGGCAAAGAAAAAGAAGGATTTTAAAGAAAGAAAAAAATGGGAGAAAGCAAAAGTTTTTCTTTATGGCAACTTGAACAAAAATGAGGAGCAGCAACAACGACGATGAAGCTTTAATATTATTGGCTTTACTTTGTATGCAACAATACCACAGAAAAAAAAACTTAAAGGGTTTAAGCCTCTTAAGCGGAGAAAGATGCATCAACAACAAAAGACAGAAGATGCAAGCAGTAGCAACAACAAATGTAGCAGCAGAAAGGAGGGCACATTTTGCTTACTCTTCCTTCTTCAAGTTCCTTTTTTTCCCGAATAAAAAAATGTTGCTGTTGGAAAAAAACATAGTAGTCGGAGTCCGTCGGTGGTTTATTTTTTTTTCGGCATAGAAGATAGATCTTTCGCCTTTCCCCTCTCTTCTTTTTTTTCCAGTCAACAAAAAAATAAACGTTGTAATTTCTATATGAGGAAAAAAAAATACATCCAGAAATATGGTGCAAAAAAGAATTATGCTTGAATGAATGCACAGCAGCGACGGGCAGCAGTTGTTTGGTTAGTGGTGGTATTTGGGAAAACACATTTTTAGAGATGCTAGAGGGCATTTATTTGAGAGAAAACGAGAAGAAAAAGAAGAGAAAATAATGGAATTTTTTTTCGGCAAAAATAAAAACGATTTGTGTACACTTTTTTTTCACCACCGCCGAGTAGTTTTACCTGCCTCAACTAAAAAAATAATATCCAGGAAGAGAAAGCGAAACAATTGTTTACTTTTTTTTTTACTTAGCACTAGTTTTTAGAAGGGCCTGGCAAAAGAATGAAAAGTATGGGGCAAGAAAATAATGATGGATATTTTTTGAAAACTGACCACTTGGTGGTGAAAGTGGAAGCGGGAATATAGTAATCGGAAAAAAGAAAAACAAATGCTAACTAAAAAAATTAATTTACATGCGAAACATGAAAAAGAAAATTGTTGCTTGTTTTTTTCATTGATAAAAATTTGACGAACATTTTTTAGCTGCTATGTTGTTTGAAAAGCATAAAATTTGCTTGTTGCTTTTAGAATAACAAATGGATGATGATGACCTTCGGAAATGAAACTACAGCTCGAGAAAAAACAAAACTAAAAAAACTTGGCAATAGTTTTTTAGACTAAAAATAAGAAAGTTTCAAATAGCTTTTCATAAATTTCTTAATTACTTTTTACTTCAGATCTTAATTACAAATATCGCTTTTGTACTTTTTTTATTTTTTCCCATCTGTCACTATTTTGAATGCACATTTTAACACAAATTGTAAAATGTTCTTGACAACTTTATTTTCCACTTTTTTCTGCTCATAAAACGGATAGATAGCATCAACAACAATTGCGAATTGCATAGTTAATATTTTCAGACCCTTGTTGAATATGTGTTCCCAAAAGGGCGCCATAAAACTGCCAAACTTTTTTCTTCTTCTATAGTTTTCAAAAAAGAAATAGCATTTTTTAAATTCTTCTTTTTAACACTTTCCCCCGTGTATGTAGTTTCCGAAAAATGAACATGTATGCATAAACTTGGTTATTGAAGAAGATTGTAAAGCTTTTTTCCTCTATACGAAAAAAAGAATTGAAAAAAAGCTTTCTTCTTTTTTTCCCGAAAAAGCAATTATTCAGTTTTCGGCAGCCTAGAGACAAGGGATTTAGATAGTAAAGAGAGTCCTTTTCAAAGCAAGCGAGAGCAATCATTCAAGCTAAAAAAATTTCAATTTTACAAAGGTCAAACATGTATTTTTTGAAAACTTCCATATACAGTAAAAATGAAAGAAAATATAAAGGGGTTAAAAGAAGAAAACAATAGATTTTGTCCCGTTTTTCAAAAGAAATTATAAATTCTTAAGGAAGCTTTAGTGTGGCAGACCATTGTTATTTGCTATGTTGGCTGGGGCTTCAAAAAAGAGTAAAGCTTTTGTGTAATTTTTGATTGAAATAAAAAAGCAAGAGACCCCGTGGGGAGTAAAGTGGAAGCAAATCAAAATATAACAACAATGTGGAGGGCATTTTTATAAAGAAGAGGTACTTGGCAATAAGAAAAAGTAATAAGTTTTTTTTAAAAATTGCGGCGGTAGAAAAATAAAGATAATTTCAATCGATCGATTAAAACATAAAAAGAAAAAAAGACGCGGGGAAAAGGAGAAAAGAAATTGGATCAATTGCGGCTGGACAAAACATCAACCATTTGTGCCGGCGCTGTCCCGTCGTCATCGTTTTTTTTTGATGGGTAAAAACGACCAAGACGATGAAACCCAGAAGAATAAGGAAAAAAAGATAGCAGCATATTTCGTTTTCTCTTCTCTGCAAAAGAGTGGGTGAAAGATGAGCCCCCGCGTTGAAAGAAAAAGAAAAAACACCGGGGAAATAAAGAAGAAGAATAAAGTGTCCATCGTTTTCTTCATTCGAAGGTTTTAATGCTGGCATTTTTCTTCTCCTTCATTTTGCAGCAGCAGTAAAAAAAAGGTTCGAAACAGTTGGTTTCCCTTTCCTTCCTTTCTTCGACGACCAAAACCGATTTTGAACGAGAAAAAAAACGACGGACACTTTTTTTTTTGGCTTTTTTTGTCGTTGTCATCGGCTGTTGGGCTGCTACAAATCAAAATGGTTGATGAATCAATACAAAAATGATGGAGCCGCCGCCACTCACAGACTAAAAAAATGAAGGAAAGAAAAAAGTATGCGGTCGACCCGAGGTCGCGCTGGTCGATATTGTTGTTTTTTTTTCTTGCTCGTCATTTGCGGTTCTCTTGCTTTTTTTTTTGCTTAATGTTTCTCACTCGTTAGCTTCGCTTTTACTTTTTATTTTCCTTTACAAAACATACCCTTAAATGAAGAAAAGAAATGGGTGAATGAAATACTTGATTCTTCGGTTGACTCGCATCATTATCTTCAAGAGGCCTCTTTTTTTATTTTTTTAGAATGGATTGTAACACAGAAAGACAAGGCCTGTAATCCAGAATAAAGAGATGGATGTTGATTTATAGTTATCATCACTTTTTTTTCTTCTTTATCCTCTTATTATCATTTTTTGACCCAAAGCTTATTTTCTATTACTTTTTTTTCATAATAGTAAACATCTCAAATTTTACTTTAAAAAGAAAATATGATACAAGATAAAGAAGAAGGAAGATGATTGCATCTTTGTGTTTCGAACTTTTTAGAAAGAGTTAGGGCCAAAAGATGATTTTAGTATTATTTTTATCGTTATTCAGCTATTATTCTAGTAAATTAAAAAAAAATCAAGCCCTATTCATCCGGAATAAACCAGAACCATAATTTTTTTTATGAATTAAAAAATATATTTTTCAAAGAAAATGTATTTGCATTTTTAATACACGAAAAAGAAGCAAATGACTTACATTTAATTTCTATTTTTTGTCGACAATAGCAAATTTCATCGTATAATCCAGATTTGTTCATATTTGGGATAAAAAAAAACAGAAGTCACCTGGGTATTTAGGTCTAAAAGATAATAAAAATATATTATTAATGCAAAAATAAGGTGACATTTAACGTTAAAATCAAAGTCGCGTATTTTCGTTACTTGATCAAAGCAAGTTTACAAGTTTTTGTTCTAAAACCTAAACGTAAAAATAAAATAGGAACTAATGCTTGTAGAAAAGTTGTAAAAAAATGAGAAAAATGTGGTAAAGATTCGAGAATTTAAATGTTTTTTTTGTCTCCTTTCATTTTCACGCATCGTCGATAAATGCTTGAGCAATTTTCTTTGAATGCCAAAAGCATTATATATTTTTTTCTGGAGGAAAAAAATGAAAGAAAATACATAGTTGTGAAACAACAACAACAGCAAAGCTTCTGAAGACTACTTCTATTACTACTGCGACTATTCCTGCGGCTGCTGCCAAACACACTTAAACATTCGTCGTCTGTTTTTTTTTCCTCGTCTTAAAGCCCTCCTCCTTCTTTTTTTTTCTGAGATGCTTCTAAAAATTGTTGAAGGCTTGATTGAATATGCCCCTTCTTCACTCACTGCGCTTCCGATAGAAAAAAAAGATGGAAAAAGTGTAAGCAAAAAAGAAAGAAAAGAAAAGCAGTTTAGGACTCCGCCGTCAGGGTTGAAGACAATGACGGAGATGCCATCGAAAAAGAAAAAAAGAAGAAGCTGTCGTAAGTTTTAGGCAACGAATGAAGAAAAAAACTTTATTCTCCTCCCTTTTTTCTAATTTGCTTCAGAGAAAAATAAATAAAATGGTCGAAAAAAATAGTAAATATGGGACAAAAATTTTGTATTAAATTTGTCTCAAATGAAAAATAGTAAATCAAAACATCTATTGTACAACGCTATAAAATGGAGATTACCCTATCTTTCTTCAAAAAAGCTACCGTGAAAACAAAGTACAAAAAAATGAAATGTGACATTTCCGAAACTGATATTTTAAGCTTATTTAAGCTTCAAAAAAATATGCAAAAAGCAAAGATTTATCACAAAAAAATGGACCAAAAAAATAAAATTTGAAAAAATAATATTTTTTTGGCAAAAAAACCAATAAACAACTAAAATGCTTCGTAAATACATACATAAATTGAATGTGCCAAATGTTTCTTCTTTTCCCTCTCCTCTCTTCTATTTTTATAGAAGTCATTTAAATTGACGTCGGTTAGTTGCGCTGAAACAAGGATAAATTCCATAGACAAAAATTCATCATTGCTTACTTTTTTCTATCTCATTTTGTGAAGAAGAAAAAGAAAAAAAAGTTTTATTGCCAAAAAGATGAAGCATGAATAAAAAAAATTGATTAATTCAAAAAAGGCATAGAGAAAAGGAAAAGGTTGGAGTTTGGTTTGAAAATGATTAAATAGCGTTTAAAAAAACAAAGGGTTAAGTTAATAATACTTACATAAAAAAAACACGAATCATAGCTTTGATCTAATATTGTATCTTATCTTAGGAACTTTAAAGAAAAGTTTGAATTCAACAAAAATGTTTCTATGGTTAACTAACACTCTAAAATTAATGTATTCACAAGCCGTAGTTTTTATTTCAGTTGAAGTCTTTGATCAGAGACAAAAAAAGTGTAAAAACAATAATCTTTTCATACAATTCATCCTATAAAATAAGATTAGTGGAGTCAAAAACATATTTAAAAAATGAGGTTAAAGCATAAATATATTCCAGCAAAAGAGTCCAAATCTGCTTTTTAATGTACCGCTTTGAAAGACCATTATTTTAATTCCAAAATTGTATGGATATTTTTTATAACCAAAAAAGTATTTTCGCGTTATCCAAACTTTTCAACATATTGTTCACACTTTATTCATTTTACTGTACATATCCTTCCAAACAATCACGTCTCACATCATAATTGCCCATCTTTCAAATTTATTTTTCCACAATAATAAAAGTAGGATTTTTCTTATAAAAAGATTCAGAAAATTTTTCAAATTCAAAAATCTCCACAAATCAAAGACATTTCCGTTTCCTCAATAAAAAAAACCGAAGCAAAATTTTCATTCGAAAAAATAAATTTATTCTATTTTATATTCCTCAAAATGAAACACAAGAAAAAAAACTTTGCTTCAATTTTTTTAGGCAAAAATGAGAAACAGCAGCAAGCAGCGGTAACTCATTTTAGGCTTCGACGACAGAAAAAATAATGTTAAAACTTGTCATTTTTTTAAATAACTGAAATAAGAAAATCCATATAAAATTCATTTTCTTTTTAGCTCGAAAAATTTTCAGGGTTAAAGAAAAGAAAAAACGGAAATAAAATAAAAGCAAAAAGAAAGGGGAAATTGTATTTGGTTAATTTTTCTTCGACTTTAGATAGATAGAAAAAAAATTTAGTTTATTTTTTGATTTAAAGTTTTAGGATTTTTGGTTGAAGAAAGTCTCCAAGGAGCTCTCGTCTGACAAGCCAAATCTTCTTTCAAAAATAAAGTAATGTCATCAATCAAAAAAGATTTTACATCTTTAAAAATTTTGAGGAAGCATTTTTTCATCGATACTTTTTTTGTTTTAAAAAAATCTGTCAAAATATGTATGTATGTCTTGACCAACAAGTCGATATTTAGCCGTCGATGGAAAATAGAATCCAAATATTTGGCACGCATTGAAAAAGTTTTAATAAACAAAAAATATTTTAAAAAGTGACAGCAAAAACTAGGAACACTCTTTGAATGTCATGAACGAAGATTCGGACAAAAATTGACTCAAGAAAAAAATGGTTATAGCAACTAGAGAATCGGATTGTGTCATGAATATGAATGGTTTACTAGACAAACTCCAAAAAATGATTCACTTTTTAAAATTTAAAAGAGATAATTTTCAAAAACACATTACCGCAAAAAAATTAACTTTTAAAGAAGCAATGCCACAATGTTCACAAAATTTGTTATTATTTTTATTTTTGGATGCTACTAATCCTTCTTTCTTGTTTTTGCATTAATCAGAACAGCTTAAAATTTTTATTAATATTTTTTCAGCTATTTGTAAATCCCTTATAATTAGGTCAAAGATTTATTTATTATTACAAAGTTCACAAGTTAAATATGTATTTTTTTGCAGTTAAGGAAAATTGCTTTATTTTAAAAACTTTCCTTAAAACACTGTCTTTTAAAATAAAAAAGTTTGGTTGTTAAAATTTATTCGCAGCTTAAAATAGGATTTACAGAAGCAAAATATATACATTTTTATTTATTTAATCAAATTTAAAAGAAGGTGAGTCAATGAGAACTCCGCCATCGACATTAACGATTTGTCAAGTCATGTAGGAAGCTTTTTCAGAGACCATAAAAAGAAGAAATTCTCCCATCTCTTCAGATGTTCCCCAACGACCAAGGGGAATTTTAAAATTCTCCTTAATCCGATCCAACACTTCTTTGGGAATATCATGGCGAGTCATAAATGCAGTTTGAGTTGTGGGTTCAAGTTATTGATTCGAATTCCGGATGGAGATAAAATGGCTGCATAATTTCGAGCAAAATGATCCAAAGCCGCTTTAGTGATAACATAAAATGGAAGAGAATCAAACAAATACGATTTCAAATTTTATTTTAAAATAATCACAAACAAAAAATGGGGAAAAAACGAATAAATAAAAATAAATATCTACTAAATAGCTGATTTTAAACAGTGATGGATGCATCCATTAATTCCTTTTTCATTTAGGCATTGGTTGAAACTTCTTCAATCTTTAGGTCACTTGGTTCTGGCTGATTTAATTGTTGTTCTTCATCATACTGAATCGTAGAAGGGAGACCGTATATAATTTTAAAATGGCATCGAATACGAAGTGAACGTTGTTGATTCAAAATTTTACGGCAAAATTCTTGAGTCAAAAAAGAATCAACCATATTGTTTTCAGCGGCTGCAATATCTTCCTCAGTTATGGCATTTAGAAAATCTTCTTTTGCAAGTTTAAGGCTCTGAAAAAAGTGAAATTATTTAATAAATTGAAAATATTCAAGAAAACAAACTTTATTTGCGTCTTTAAAATCTTTGCAAACTTCTTTGAATTCTTCTTGAGTCAATAAATCAGGATGATTATATTTTGAATAAATATCAATGTATTTTGTTGATAAATACCAAAAAAGATTAACAGCAAGGAAGGCGAAAGGGTCAATAATTATTGAAATACCCAAAGCTTCATAATAACTATTACCACGGAAAACCAAAAAGAAAAAAGCCGACAGAAATGCAAGAATTCCAATAACAAATTGCAAAAAAATACTTAAAAAAGTTATTTTCCATATTTGACGGGTAATAATCGGTTGTGGTTGCGAAACTGCATCAATTTTTGAAGGAGAAATCATTTTTTGAGCGAAGCTAATAAAAGTTAATAATGAATAAACAAATGGCTTTCAATCAGTAGAAAAAATTTGTTGTTTTTTTGCAACCAATATTTCGTACCCTTAAAATCTCATTGACCTAAATAAATTCCCTTTAAGGCAAGCTATTATATTGGTGAATTACACTTTTCTTGAAATTTGGCAAAAATTTTATTTGAAGTACTCACCGCCAAAGAAAATTAATTCGATTTTTATTTTATATCTCTTTAAGTTGCATATTTTTTGTTTAAGGAATCATTTATGCGTCTTCGTGCTCATCATGTATAGTTATTTTTTGAAAATCGTAACTACAAATCCTTTCTATTTTCAAAAAATATAAAATAAGATAATGGAAAACTGTATTTCAAGAAAATCTTTATTATTGCCGCTATATCTTTCAAATTTAGAAAAATTAAAAATAAATCTGCTTTACTATTTTTTGTTAATGTTATTCATCCTCTCTATTTTTATTTTTCAGAAGCTTAATAAAACCAAGAATTTGAATATTTAAAATTTATTTTAATAACCCCGAAAATTGATAAATGACAATGAAAAATAAAAAAAACTTGTAATATCAAAAAATTTTATCCAACAATGGAAGCAGCATCGATGAAACCATTTTGATTTAAAATGTTTGGATAAATAACTTCATGTTCAGCTTCTATTGGTACTGAGTTTTCTTGATCATAATGAACGGAGGTGTAAAACCCGTAAAACATTTTAAAAATGCATCGAAGACGAAGGGGATATTGTAGCTTTAAAATTTTACGACATTTTTCTTGAATCATAAATGATTCGATCATAATTTTTTCTGCGATTGCAACATTTTTTGGTGAAAAACAATTGTGGAAGGATTCAGTTGCAAGTTTGAGGCGCTAAAATTATTGAATATGAAAAGAAGGAACTTGAATGTTTTATGAAAAATTTACTTTGTTAGCATCGTTGAAATTTTTCCGAACTTTATTGAATTCTTTTAGAGGCAATAAATCGGGATGATTGTATGTTTCATAAAGATCAAGGCGATTCGTTAACCAAATGATTATACCATTAACAATAATAAAAGAATAAACGGTGATTAAAAGCGAAATACCAAATGCATTGCCAGCGCATCTTCCGCTAATTGAACCAATAAAGATACCAGTGTTTTTACTCGCGCCGCACCCGCGCCGCGCCGGCGCGCGCCGGCGCGCGCCAGCTGGCGCGTGGCGCGGTGCTTGGCGCGGCTTTTCAGAAATCCGATGCTCGACGCGGCGCGTGGCGCGAGAAAAATTAAAAAATTTTTTTAAAATTTTAAAATGCTTGGATTTTCCAGAAAAAAATTGATTTAATCTTAGTAAAACCTCAAATATAGCGTTATTTTAAGTATATCTTACTAAATAAATAAAAAAGTTAATGTTTTTGGTCATTATTTAAATTTTTTTTCTGGCGCGTGGCGCGGCGCTGGTGCTCAAAATTTTAAAGGCTGGCACGTGGCGCGGTGCCTGGCGCGGTTTTTCATTTTTTTGGCGCCCGGCGCGGCGCTTGGCGCGACCAAAAGGCAAAGTAAGAACACTGAAAGATACCAACAGAAAAAAATATTAACCATAAAAGAATATGCAAAAGAATGCTGCAGCAAGAAACTTTCCAGATTCGACGAACATTCGTTAAAGCATCATTCAAATCATCGCTTTTTGAAGGAAAAATTATTTTTTTTATTAAAAAATGAAGGAAACACATTTTAAGCAACTGCAATCAGAAGTCCGGAATGTCCAAAACTAATGTTAAATTTATTTTTTGATCGTCTGTCGCTTGTGCAGAAATTACGTCTGCTGACCAGAGACATTTTTTTTCTTCTTCAAACTAAACCATTCCTTTGATTTATAATTGTCGTGCAGCCAACATTTGCCCATATTAAGTTTATGCCGTTCACCAATATATTGTCCATAAAACTTTTTATTGTAATATGGTGGCGGCAGCGAAAACACCAATCGTCTTTTTTTAGTTGGTAAAAAAAGGTTTTTAGGTGGGTGACAACTTATGCTCCTTCTTCTTTTTTGGTACATCTGCTTTTTAATAAAGAAAGAAAGCCGCCATAACGATATGTGATTTTTTTAAAGTTCCAATGTTCTTCCTCTTTCCAAATATTTGGAATTTATGCGTTATTTGCATTTAAAAATTTTTTTTATTTATAGCAAGTTGCATGTGAATTGATTTTCCTTTTAAATTTTTGAGCACGTCCATATTTTATAGCGATTACAAAATTAATCAAGGTTAAATTTGTCATCACATTAAAGGGTTGTTTGTGTTTATGATGCTTTAATTTAAAGCTGATCAAATAAGATTTGGAAGGATATTATGATATGTTGTTGTTCGTTATTAAAAGCGAGAAAGCAGAAGCAATGAAGAGAGCAGGATATTAATGTGTACCTACAAAAAGTAATCCAAAATAATTTATGATTTACAAGCGGAACAACAACAAGAAAAATCAAAAATCCATATAAAAGTCTGTTTTTTTAAATCACACTAATAAAATTTTTTGATTTTAGCTTTAAATTTTCAAAAGTTTAAAAATGTTTTGCTTAAAATTTTCTTTAATTTTAATTTATTTAATTTATTTTGCGACTGAAGAAACTCTCGCAAATGTTGGCTTGAATGTTCCTGGTGTACCTGTATTAAACACTGTGGGAGTGAATTTGCCTGTTGCTCATGGTAGTGTTATTGCCGGAAACGCTAACGCGGGATTGATTTCAACTGGAAATGCCAATCAACTTATTGCAAATAATCTTAATGCCATCAATGGAGTCAATGGTTTTGCTTCTAATGGACTCGTAACAAATGGTCTTGGTACTATTAATAATGTCAATGGCTTAGGAGGTATTGGATCTGGTGTTACTGGAACCGATATTATCAGCCGTCGAGTTATAGCAAGCAATTTGAATACATTAAATGCAAATGGAGGTGTTTCACCATATGGAAATACTGTAGTTGGAACGGATGCATATGGCAATCTCATCACAGCCAACGAATTCAATACTCTTTCAGCCATAAATGGAGTTAATTCAATTGTTACAGGTTTAAAAGCTATTATAAATCCATTAGGTTTAGTTGTCGGCGTTATAGGTGTTAATGGTGTTGCAACTCCTGTAGTTACAAATCCTTTAACGGGTGTTGTTTCGCCCATAGTTACTGGAGTTAATTCTCTTCAAACACGATACAGTAGTCTTTATCCAACATCGGTTAATAATGGTCTTGGAGGAATTAATAGCCTTGGTGTTGTAAATCCTTTGGGAGCGAACTCGCTCAATCCTTCAGGTATCGTCACAAATCAAGGAATTGTTTCAATTCCAAATAATGGCATTGGAGTAATAAATCCATTGCAAACTGGAATCAACGCTCTCACTCCATCAGGTTTTATAACAAATCAAGGAATTATTCCAAATAGTTTGACCTCGGGATTTAATCAATACAATGCCTTGCAAACAAGATATGGAAGTCTTTATTCCAATAATGGCCTTAGTAGCATGGTAAATCCAATCCAAACAGGCAACCAAGCTCTTATTACAAATCAAGGAGTCGTTCCATTAACCAATGGTTTAACTAATTCCGGGTTAAATCAATATAACACTCTTCAAAATGGTTATGGTACTTATTATCCTTCAACAACGATTAATAATGGATATCCATCAAATGCTTACAATCCTTATTCACAATATGGGTATAATAATTATTATCCAATGAATTCAAATTCAAATGCACAAGCTTCTGCAAACTCTTTCTACTAAATAAAAAAGTTTTTTCTTAGAATTTTGTTAGTGAACTATGATAAATTTAAGGTTAAAAACTAAGTGAAAACTTTTATTTTTTTCTTTGTAAATATTATTTTTAATAAAGTATGCGCATGATCATCTCTAAATTACAATTTCATTTCAAGGTGAAATATCTATGAAGTAAGTTGAACTTGAAATTTATAAAAACTTTACAAGCAAATCTTTTATTTTTTAAAGCTTACGTAAATATTTTATAATATCATCTCTTGTAAAATTAGATTTAATATTTTCATTATAAACAAAAAAATAGAATAAATGTAAAATCATTCTCTGTTTTTATCATATGATTGAAGAGCAAAGTCTAAACTATAAATAATAATGAAAAATAGCAAAAACAAGCATTCATGGTTTAAAAAGATCATGATTTTGAATTCAGATCTTGCAGACGTTGTTGATAAAACTCAATTTATTAATGATCATTCAATCACTGTCGGATGGTTATTGGGATCCTTGAGAAAGAATGATAAAAACTTTATAACTAAATATGGAAACAGAGGTGTTAAAGATGTAAGAAAAAATGATGAAGAAAAGTTTATATTCATATTGATTTTTTTTACAGGTTTTGATTGAATGCATTTCCACTGGAATTGGATTTCTTTCCGTTGTTCTTCGATGCAACATTTTTTTCATTGATTCCACAAATGCTCGCGATTTTTACACAACATTGCTAAAAATTCCTGGAATGAAAGCTGTTTTGGAAGCTCGTAAAAACAGTGAAGCAATCAACGAGGAATTTCCCGAAAGTTTTGTTAAACGTTTGATTGATTTTCATGATTGTGAATGTTATTTTTATGACAATCTCGCTTCCATTGTTGATATTCCAATTCCAAAGGTTTATAAAACAATCAAATGGATTCTAAATGAGCAAGAAGGTTGCTTACATATGGAAGATTTGAGTGAGCAAAGTAAATGTTTGAGTTATTTTGAATCAGCGAATTTGGCCCAAGTTCGAAATGTCGTTGAACATTTGGCTCATTTGCATAAGAAAATTTTTGAAACCCCAATAGAAAAATGGCAAGGAAAATTTGAGAAGAATCAAACATGGTTGGCGGATACCATAAAGGGAATGGAAACAGAAATAGAGCCATTTTTAAAAAAATGCAAGCGAGAAGGTGTGTTTTTTAAATCATTTTTTTGTGAGTTCAAATTTAAAGTTATCCGTCCATTTAAAAAGTTGATTTGTAGAAGAATTCATTTATTTACTTGAAAAGTTAAAACCTATATTTCTTAATCCTAATTTTTATAATTATGTTACACAGCAACACATTCACGATTTGAATATTCAACCTGTTCTTATTCATGCCGATCTTTATCCTGGTAATATTCTTTGGCAGATAGATAAAAACGGAGAAATTCAAAATACGGTTGCCGCATTCATTGATTGGCAGCTTTTTTGCACTGGATCACCGATGGTCGATATTGCTCGATTTCTTTGTCAATGCACAGATGGAAGCATTCGAAGAAAAGCTGAAACCTTTGTAATTGACTATTATCTGCAATGTTTAAACAAGGAATTTAATGGAGATTCGAGCAAAATTCCATATACTTATGAACAATTAAAACGATCCTATCAGCTTTGTTTTTTGTCTCAAGCTTTTCAAACACTTGGAAATACAACATTCATGACAGCAAACAGCCGAGTTAAAGATCCAAGACTTCTTCAAGCTCATTTTGATGCAGGAGTATTGAAAGCTTTACATGCGTGGCAAGATTGCCTTTGGATTCTTCAAGGAGATTTAAAAGATATTTACCAAAATTTTAATGCGTGATTGTTTAATTTTTTTTTTATAAATGATACAATAGTATTAATAAATTATGATTAAAGTGAATCTAAAATACGTATCAAGTTTTGATATAATTTTTTTTCATTAAATCTGTGACGTTTATCAAAAGTAAAAAAATATAAAAGTTCAATCATATAAAATATTTATTTTTTATACAATTTTCTAAGACAATATTTTTTATATTTAACAAACCATAAAGTTTTGATGATTAAAAATTTAAGTTATTGCGATGAATAAATAAAGAGTTTGTGTTCTTTGAATAAAAAAAAATGTTTATGAACTTTGCAAAGTTGCGAAGTAACTTTCACGTTTTATCTAACTTTCAATTCATAATTATTAAAGTTTTGTTTCTTCAGCTTCTGCTTTGTTATTCATCAAAATTTCACGGGTAAATAATTTGTGAAGGTTAATTATTGAATCAGAACAATGTGAGAGTTTTCTTTTTCAATGCAAGAAAAGTTTGCTTCTTTGTGAAGGCATAAAAAGCAGTCGAAGAAGAGACTGACTGACTTTTTTAAGTGATTCTAAACTAACAAGCAACCAGTCAGCCAGCCAAAAGTCGTCATTGTAGCAAAAAAAAAATTCTGAATGACAACTTTTTAGCACCAGGAGGGCAAATGTTGTCTTTTTGCATTTTTAAAAAAAAAAATTACACAGGAAATTGCTGTGGAACCATTTTTTTTTTAAATAAAGTTTTGGTATTTTGGAGATTGGAACTGAATATTATTGTGGGTTTTTGAATTCAATTATGAAAGGACTTCCAAAAAGGCAGTAAATTATGGACTTCGAAGGAGTAAAATTCGCAATATGGGAGCACAGATGTTTTATATTTGTTTTTTCTTCAAATTTTAGACCGTTTCAAGCTTCAAATAATTTCAAGTCATTTCTCTTTTTTCCAAATTGACCCATATTTCATTTTCCTTTTAGAAAATTGGATAATTTTTTAATCATAAAAATTGGGGTTTTCCGTGTTTTTTGTTTTGCCTAAAATTTTCTCTTCACTTTTGAATTGCTTACTTCCATTTCAATACCATCAAATGTGTTTTATTGACTTTTTGTGCTATGTTTTTTTCTTTCTTAGCTTTTTTTTTCTGTGAGAATAGAAAAAGAGCAAAAACTTTTTGAAGGACCTTCTTTATTTTTTAAAAGTTAAGTAGTGTGAGGTAGAAAAAAAAGCGTTAGAAAGTTTTCCGTCTTTCTGAGGGTTTTCTTTTATGTGGTTTAAAAAAAGAAGCGAAAAGTTTACTTTTATTATCAAAGAACTTTGTTTATTAAAAATTTTAATTTTATAAAGTATTTTTTGGCGGTTGTGGTTGTTATTTTGAGTTAAATAAAAGAACAAATGACTTTTCAACTTCTTTTTTTTGCTATTTGTCACCTGTTTTTGCTTATTCTTATTCCCTAAAGAAAAGAGTATTTTGGAATTTTAGCAACTGTTGTTCCATCCCTTTCATTATCTTTACTTTCCTTTAAATCTCATATCGTTGGCTTTTGAGACAATTAAATCAAATTAACTTTTTTTTAAATTTCTGTTTTAATAGTAAACATTTTTTAATGCGTTTACCTAAAATATATATATGTATTTCGAGTTTTTTCTGATGAGACTTTACTTCTTAAATTTTATTATAACTTACTAATATTTCAAAGTGTATAAATTTTCGATCGTAGTTCAAAGAGAAGAGATGAAAACGAAATTGATTTTGATGAATTATCTTTCATTTTATTTTTGACGCAAACAAAAAAAGTTCGTTAAAACACTTGCTTTTCATTGGTTTTTGAGCTGCCAATAATTTTTCTTCTGTTTCTATGAATGTGAAGTCATTACTTTTATTCTCCCCGCATTTGTGTTTATTACGTCTTTTTTAACTCAAGTTTTATGAATCAAAAAAGATATTTATGATGAGAAAACAAAAATGAGTTGTTAACAACCAAAGACAAAGTCATCACTCATCAATAACATCCATTCGTGTTTTTTATTTTTACTCATCTTGTTTTCTCGCTTGCTTTATAACAAGCTTATTTCTATTATGTATTTACGGCTTTTTTTAAATGTTCCTTTTTTTACATTGAGTACTTTTAATAGCTAAGTTTTATCAATTAAAATTTTAATAGTTAAAATATATTTTTTTTGTAGGAATGAATGGCGTCAAAATTTTGCAATTTTGTTCTTTTATGTTTTAAATTTTGCAAAAAAAAATGTTGCTATAAAAAAATTGGAGACGGCTATTTTTATTTTTTTATGTGCCTAATTTAGTGTTAGCAAGAAATTTAAAGGAAATAAAATTTTAAATTAAGCGTTCCTATAAATTTTTTGTGTCAAATCTTTCTGCCACGTCTTGGAATTCTAAAATTTGTTAAAAACGCTTAAAATTAATTACAACGATCTAATTTTTTACTTACAATTTATGCTAAAAAATTTCAAGAATTTTTATTACTTACTATTTATTATTTTTGGCTCTATCACGAGAATGAACATATTTTTTTACCGTAGTTCAAAGATTCCTTCTCGTAGGAAAAAAGCATTTCGAAATACCATAACAAAATTTAATAAATCCCAAGATAATGGGTTAATAAACAAAACAAAAAACACGATATTTTCTTGTTTTTTTTTTTTAATTTCGTCCAAGGGTCGCGCTTTGTTGTTTTTTACCCTTATTCATTCCATTTCCATTGTTCATATTTTTTTGGTTTATGATTTTTCAATGAACTTGTTTGAGTCTATTTTTCTCAAGTGGAGGATTCACATCTTGAAAAGAGATGTTTGCATTCATAGAACTTTTTGTTTTTACTTTGGCACAGGTTCAATAATTCTTGCCTCACGTTTGATTAAAAAAAAAGCCACCCATTATAAATACAAAATCTTTTTTTAGATTTTTCTAATTAAATAGTGAGAATGGTTTCCAATAAAATTTAATTGCTTTGTTTATTGGTTTGTTTGCTCCTTCTTGGCTGCTATTCTGTTGATTATCGTAATAAAACATTCTAACTAATTGCTTTTAACTTTCACCGCTTTTATCCTCTCATTTTTTTTTACTAAATTTTTAAAAATAAAAAACACTTTCCGGTCTAGTAAAACTTTGTTTTGAATTTTGCATTGCAAAAAAAAATAATAAAAACCGTGATTCTTCTTTGACATCTTTGAATTTCGAATAAGCTACAAAAAAAATATTGATACGAGATATTAATTTTTTAAGTTTAATCACAAAAATAAAAAATTTATTTTAAACGCCCTCGCTCATTTTTGAACTTGTTCATTGAAAAAAGCTACCACGCTTCAACCACAAGCAAAGTGATGATTACGTAAATTCATTTTATCTTTACGCATCAAACAGACTTCACTTCCTCTCTGCTTTTTTCTTTTGTTTACCCCCAAAAATTTTTTTATCCCATTACGTAATTGAAATTACAATGTGTAAATAATCAGAACCATTTTTAGAACCTATTTTTCTTTTTTTATGCTTTCATTCTTTTTTTCACCTTCAAATTGAATAAATAAAAATTTTTCATGCTTTTTAATGTTTTCTTTTTTTTCGGAAATGGGGCCTTCCTTTTTTCAGCTTCCAAAAAAGCAAAAGTTTACAAACGTTATTGGCTTCTTTTTTTTGAACTCAAAAAAGAGAATTCATGCTTATGAAAATCATATAAAGCTTCAGAGCTAGAAATATTTTTCTTTTTATGGGAAATATTTGGGGCGAAAAGAAGATTATTGGTTTTTCCGAGTAATAAAATTATAAGGTTGCAATTATTTTCTTTTTTTAAAGCGTGGAAACGGTTATTATTATTTTTGAGAGGGATGGTGGAAGATATTTTTTTTATAAATTATTGGTTCACTTTAAAAATAGCTTTGTTGTATATGGATCTTTTTCTTTATAATAGATGCGCTTATTTCTAGTATTAAAATCTAAATTTTATGAAACTTTACCTTTATTTTTAAAAGTTATTAGCTACAAAGCTTTTGACATTCACAAATTTTTGTTTTCTAATTTATAACTATTATAACGAAACGGGGTTTTTTGGATCATTTTTTTTCATACTCTTATTGACGAGGAATTTAAATTTTAGAAATACCACTGTAATATTTCAGATAAAGTTATGTCAGTCACCATTTAGAATTCTGTTTCTTTCTAAATCTTTTTTAAATGAAGTTAATTATTTAAGGGGGTTTGACATTTTTCCATTCCTTCCTATGTCATTTCTTAAAACACTAATATTTTTTTTATAAAACTTTGTTAGATGTTTTGAAGATCCATTCGCTTCGCTTAACCCATTTTGCACTTTTATCTTGAGACTTCCCTTCCCGTTATTTATTTATTTGTAATAATTACTTTTAAACTTTTCAAACATAATTTAAAAAAATTGACTCATTTTTTCTTCTTCAATGTCCTTCATTCATTGGGTAAAATTTCTTCCGCTCCTTAACTTACGTCAAAAAAATGTTATTAATTTTTTTCCTTTTAACCAAAACTTTATTTTTTTTAAACTACAAAATAAAGAAATTCTCAAGTGAAAACTCTTTTTTCTTTTTGGCAATGGCCTCAATAATAGAAGAAGAAGATAAACTCACGTGGTTTCAACCTCTTCGACTTCTTCTTCTCATTATCTTAAAAAAATTCCTTCAGCTTTTGTTATGACCCTGGGAAAATATGGGTAAAAAATAATATTTTGCTGTCAGACGCTTTTTCTTCTTTGAAAAAATAAAAACAAAATGAAAAGTGATTTTGAGTTAGTTAGTTTTATATTATTATATGCCAGATGTTTTGACCAGCCAGGTCCCAAGCCTAAAAGCTCATAGAACTCAAGGGAATGTGAAGAAAATAAAAGCGAAGGAAGTTGAAGGAGTTATATGTTTATTATTCGTTGAACTTTTTATATAACTCCTCATTTTTTTATTTTAGCTTTTTTAAACTAATACAAAGTGTTAATTATTATTTTTTCACGAAAAGCAAACATGCTTGTTTTATAAGTAGTACGAGCTCGTGTTTTTGACATGTTTTTAAGTTTAAAAGAACAAAGAAAAAAAAGAAAAAAACAACAAATTACAATATTAAATTTTAAAGCTTTCACCATTTTTTAGCCATTAAATCTTGGCATGGATTTCGATCCTGATCGTGAGTTTTTCCTTTGAATGCTAAAAAGCTTACTTAACAATATTTCAGATATAAAATGGCAATGCTGCTGTTGTAACATAGCATCGGGTTTAAAAATTTTAGCATCGCTTGAAATTTTATTTTCATCTATTTTTATTCTTGCTGGTGTTATTGATTTGACAAATTCCATTCAATCTTCAACGCCTGTAAGTTTTTATTTTCCGGCAAATCTCTTTCTAAATTTTCTATTAAAAATTACGAAAATTATCCAAAAGTTACAAATTGAAACGGTTTTACATTTTTTTCATCATTTTTTTCCATAATTTAGACGTTCTTATATATTTTTTTCGAAAGAGACTAAACTTAAATTACCAAAATTACCACTTCAATGGTCTCCGATTTATGATAAATTTTGTCATTTTAAGGATGAAGAAGAATACGCCTTTGCCATATCTTTGATAATAACATCTATAGCTATGGCAATTTCATCCGCATTATTAATCATAGGAATAATGAAAAATAAAGAAAAACTCATGTATCCCACTCTTGGTGCTCGTGTGCTTGTTGTAATATTTGTTACGATTTTTGGTGTAACCGAAGTTGTTGTAAATCCTGAAGAGGATGCTCAACAAGAACAAAATGCCGAATTTAAGCCTCGAAAACTTCAAGGAAAAGTTATGGTTGAACAAGTAAGTGTCGTAGAATATTGCTTTGAATTAAAATGGCTAATATTTTTTAGGATCATCCCCCAGTAGTTTTAAGGCTTGTATTTTTAGTATTTTTAATGATATTTATATGCATCGGAATTTTTTATACAATATATTTGATTGTGAGATGCATTCGATATATTCAAGCTTATGAACGACTTAATCGAAGACGGGCATCCTTGATTATCGCAGGTCAAATTGGTAAAAAAAAACTTACATCAAAGCTTCATCATATTAAGTTTACAATTTTTTAGATCCTGAAATGTTGAACGGTCGAAGGCTTTCACGAGCAAGTCAAATTTAGGATGTTTCTTACATGCATGATGACATATTATTTCCATGACTTTCATTAACTTAAATTGGGTGCTCACAAATTTTTTCTTACACAAAATTGCCTTTTTTGCTCAATTAAAACTTGCCATTATTTTTTTAAACTAAAGATAGTATTATTGTTTAAAGTGCCTGAAAATAAAAGATATTTAAATTCAGTTCATGCAATGGAGTAAATAAGAGGCACAAATTGCGAACATTTACAATGGGGCAATGAAACAAAAAATCCAAAGTTATCAAAATTGAAATTGAAAAAGTAAAATCTTTATTAATTAATACATTGCAACAGGAAAAATAGTTAATAACATGAATCGTTTAACAAAAAACTTAACAGAAAACACAAAACAAATAAGTTAATGCATTCCATAAAAATGATTGAAGAATTTTTCATCACATGCCAAAGTGATTAAATTAGGTGATGGAGGACCAGGAGTTCCAACGGCTCCGGGAAAAACTTCGTCATTTGGATCTTTCATTTGTTGTTCGAAAGTTGTATAAGGTGGCATTGAAGAATAGTAATTCCATGATTGATAAGCAAGCTTTTGATAATGTGTAAGTTGTTTGATTTCTTCAGCTGAAAGTTAAAAGTTTTGATGGGAAAATGAAAATAAAAAGGATAACCTTTGGCAGGAGTATAAACATTTTCATCAATTTCTTTGTTTTCATCATCACTTTTACCATAATTACGAGGTTCATGAGAATAACGACGTTGTGAGCGAGAATAAGGAGTTTCGCGTCTTCTTGAATTTGAACGATCTCTGAAACATTGTAAATAAAGAATTGAAAGATGATACAAATGATACAACAGCATTAATAACAACATAATTCAAGCAACCCACTTTGTTGAATAATATTTTCTTTCAGGAGATTTTGATCGACTTCTTGTTTGCTTTTGATCATCCCGATTTTGACTTCTTCTACGGCTTCGATATCGTAATCTTCTTGCTTCATCTTTCTCTTTTACACTTTCTTTTGATTTGCTTTTATTTAGTTCATTATCAGCATTTGAAGATTCTCTTTCATTCTTTGATGACTCAACTTTATTTTTTATTGAAGTTTCAGGATATTTTTCTTTTTTCTCATTATCACGTTGATGAACTTTATCACCCATTTCCTAGAATATGTTTCAAGCAAAAATGTTGTAAAAGTGAAAAGTGAAATCTTTAATTCTAAAATAAAGCGTTTTTTCATTTGCATGTTATCATTCTTCGAAGAGAAAATTTGAATACTTCGACCAAAAAAAGGAAGCGAATAAAAAAATACTTTCCATCGGTGGTTTTACAACGAAAAATAAACTTTGCGAGCTTCAAATAAAAATTTTATTTTCTGCCATTTGCGTGTTTCACAATTTGAACAAAAGTTTGTTAGTTATAAAATATTGTTTTTATTAATTATTAGAACTAAAATCTGGTAAGTTTAATTAATAACAGTTTCTACAGCATCTAGGAACTAAATACTTTTATTTTGGAGCGATTATGTTTTCTTTGTAAACTCTTATAATTTACAATCAATTGCTTCAGCCTTCAACATGTCATCTTCGGTAGGAGGAGATCCACCACAAGATATGCCTCCAAAAGGTGGATATTATAGATCCTTTAATTGGGAAAGAAATATCCGAAAGTGCTTTGAAAGCGTAAAATAGATAACATAATTTTCATTCCTCCATTCATGATGATTTTGTAGCTCATATTATCATACCCGGGTTATTCGCCTTCAGTGTATTTGGATATTATTATCAAGATTTTTACCAAAGGGAGCATCGTCAAACAGAAAAATTTGAAGATAGGGATATTGTAAATGCGATGGAACCTTTCATTAAAGCTGAACGTGATCGAGAGTAAACTACTTCCATTTCGATTACATAATTTTAAAAAATTTCTAGATGGCTTAACTTATAAAAAAAAATCGCGAAATTAAAGATGCATTAATGAAAGATGTCCCTGGTTGGAAGACAGGCACATGATATGGCAAACCGTAAGTGGAAAGAGTTTAGTAATTCTAGTTACATTAATCTTTCTTTTAAAGAGTATAACTTACCCTCGGTGATAAATGGTGGGATCCAGGACAATTGGAATTCTTCGCGCATTCCCTAAAGAAATCACAATGGAATGAAGTTTTATTTCATCATTACAGCGAATATGCAGGACCAAAATTTTATGACAAATGGATTCCTGATGTAAAAGATACAGTTGGTGAACCTAATGTCATTCTTTCCTCTTTTTGTATCAGGCTATTATGCTACGACTGCCCAAATATCAATTTAGTTGTTTCGCAATTTTGTTAAAGCATTTATTTTAAAGTACATAAATAAAAACATTTACAAAGACAATAAGAAAACAAATTATTAAATACACGTATCATTTACTTTTTCATGTTGACGCTATATCCACCTCCTTCTTGTTCCACAAGTTCAAAACTTTCTGTGCTTAAACCAAAAGGACGAAGACACATATTTCCAAAATTTTTGAGCGTTGAAAACATTTCAGTTTTAAGTTTTTCGTTTCTTTCAGCAATTTTCTTGTTGAGTAATATTGTAGCTTCCAAATAAGGTTTGTGATTTGGCTTCTCTTGAAGGAGTTTATTGTAATCTTCTAAAGCGCTATCGAGGTTTTTGTCATCATTTGAATGCAATCTTGCATAAGCTCTTCTTTCAATTGGCTTAAAATTTGGTGCCCCCATTTCTTCAGCTTTGCTTGCTGAAATACAAGATATTAGTTTTTATAAAGTTATTGTTTGAGCTAAAAAAATGAACCAACCATCTTCAATAGCAGCTTCCCACATTTCACGTTTAATCCTTGCTGCAGATCGATTACTGTAATAAATAGCACATTGAGATTTCATCGTCAAAAGTGATTCTTCTATTGCAAAAGTGTAAGCATCTTCAGCTTCTTTCCAACGGCCATTTCCAAAGTGATCATTTCCTTCAGCTTTATATTGTTCACATTTTTCCATAATTTTGTTTCGTTTTTCATCGGTTAGAAGAGCTTCACGAGATTTTCTTTCATCGAGTTCACGTTCAGCTTTTTCTTCTGCTGTTTCTTCTGATTCATTAGCTGCGTCTTTATTGGGAAGTCCATCTTCATCAGCTTTAGTTAAATCAGGTGGTTCTGGCGTTATTGATGGTTCTTTGAGAAAAGATTTGATTGCATCAGGTAAATCATCCATAGCTAAATTACTGTATCTTTATAGCTGTTATGACTTTATATGTAAAAGAAATATCATGTCGTTTATAACGATTTAAAGCAATAATAAAAAGTAAATTCAAACAAAACAAATGATTTTATTAATAACCTTAACTAAACACAAACAATCCTAATAAATTTACTCTAACATATAAAAACTAATGTTCTGGTTGAAAATCAGGAAAAGCAATTTTGAAAACATCTTCATAATAATCAGCATAATGAATTTCAACATCGTTCTTAATAAAATCAGGCAAATCTTCGAAATCTTTCTTGTTTTCAGTTGGTAAAATAACACAATTAACACCAGCACGTTTAGCCTAAAAATAAAAATGTAATATAAGGTAATTAAGTTATGGATATAACATACGGCAATTATTTTTTCCTTAACCCCACCGATGGGCAGCACTTTTCCAGTCAATGAAATTTCACCCGTCATAGCAAGATTTTGTCGAACAGCTGTATTGAGTGCTAACGAGAGCAAGGCAGAAGTAATCGTACAACCAGCCGATGGACCATCTTTAGGAACAGCACCTTCAGGAACGTGAACATGAATATGAGCTAATTCGAGGAATTCATTTGTTGGACATTTCTTCATCATAACATTCTTTGCGACAGTATAAGCAGTTCTCATAGATTCTTTCATGACATCACCCAAATGTCCGGTAGCTTCTAAAGATCCTTCTGGAACAGGTGGAACACCTTGAGGTTGATTAGCAGCAGTGACAACATCTGGAAAAGTTTGGCGCTTCTTGGGTTCATAACGTTTTCGAAGTGATGATTCAATGTAAAGAGCAGAGCCACCCATAGCTGTCCAAGCGAGTCCCATAATAACACCAGGTGGAGTAATTTCATACATTCGATCAGAAGTAAATTTAGGACGACCAACAAACTTTGAAAGATTATCAACATTTACTATAAGAATTTCATCTTGATTTTCTTTGTCTTCTTCCTTTCTACCAGCAATTTTGAAAGCAGCTTTACGGAAAATCTAAAAAGCACACATGTTAAAAAAAGAGATAAAATAATAATAGTGCAAACTTTTTCAATATGTTTTTGGAGATTTCGCACACCAGATTCACGACAATATTGTTTAATCAAAATATCGAGAGCTTCAGTAGTAATTTCGAGTTGATTTTCTGATAAGTTACTAAAATATAATATAGGGTTATTTTAGTGGATATGAATAAACCAATCTTACCATTCTTTACGACATTGAGGTATCAAATAAGTTTGAGCAATATTGAGCTTTTCTTCAGCAACATATCCAGAAACTTCAATAAGCTCCATTCGATCCCTCAATGGACCAGGGATAGTGTCGATAACATTGGCAGTACAAATGAATAAAACTTTAGATAAATCAACAGGGACATCGAGGAAATGATCCATAAAGTTCGCATTTTGTTCAGGATCTAACAGTTCAAGCAGTGCCGAGGATGGATCACCATGATAACCTAAAATTATTAAAGTTAATTGTTACTTTAAATTGTAAAAAAACTTACCAGGTCCACCCATTTTGTCAACTTCATCAATTAAAACTAAAGGATTTTCAGTTTGAACTTTTTTCATACATTGAATCATTTTTCCAGGCATTGCACCAATGTAAGTTCGACGATGACCTTTAATTTCAGCAACATCAGTCATACCACCAACAGAGAAGCGATAATATTCACGATTCAAGGCTTTAGCAATTGATCGAGCAATACTTGTTTTACCAACACCAGGCGGACCATGGAAGCACAGAATTTTACCACCGACTTTTTTCTTTAAGAACGCAACAGCAATAAATTCAAGAATTCTTTCTTTGACGTCTTTCATTCCATAATGATCTTCATCAAGAATTTTTTGAGCTTGTTCAAGATTCAAGTTTTCTTCAGAAAATTTTCCCCATGGAATATTTGTTAACCTAGAATAAACTTTATATTAAGCACCTTAATTAAACAAAAAATATTTTTTATAAGAAAATCTCAACGTACCAATCAAGATAGTTTCGTGAAACAGAAAATTCACTTGAATGAGGATCAAGAAAATTCAATTTTTGTTCTTCTTCATTGATGACCTTCATTGCATGTTCTGGTACGGTAAGTTCCTTCAATCGTTCTCTCATTCGTTCAATAATGCTAGATTTATCATCTTTCTCTAAACCAAGTTCACGTTTGATAGCTTTGAGTTGTTCATTAAGAAGATATTTTCTGTGTTGATCTTGAACTTTCTTCTCTACATCTTTGTTAATATCATGCTTTAATTTTGCAACAGTTTTTTCCTTTTCAAGTAAGAATACAGCATGTTTTAAGCGTTGAATTATCTGAAATTTAAGTAGGTTAACCAGATTGTAAAAAGAAAGCTTAAACCTGTTCTTCCTCGAGCATTTCTTGCAAATCGTTTGTATCAGCTGATTGAACTAAAGTTGCAACCAAATCACAAAGATATACAGGATTTTCGATGACATGTTGAGATGGATGAAGTAACAAGTTAATTTGCTGGCCAAAAAGTGGAGAGTATTGCACTATGTCCCTAATGTTTTGGACAATAGCTTGCATTGAAGCCTTTATTTCAATTGTTTTTTCAACAGGCTGATTTGCAACATTTTGTGTTCGAACAAGAATAATTTTCTTATCTTCCGGCTTTACAGGATCAATGGTTTCATTTTCATCTTTAAGATCTTTACCCGATTCTTCATCCATCTTTTTGGCTTCATCTTGTATCTTTTTACGTTTAGAATCAACTTTCTTTTGAGTTCTTGTTCGTCGTCCGTTGATACGTGAAACATGAGGAACATCTTGATCTTCTTCGGCGGGAACTGTATCATCCAAAGCTTCAACAATCTTAATTCTTCGGTGTGCAGAGAGAACAAGTTCAATTACCATACCAAGATCGCGCATTTCAAGAATTTGAGCAAAGGAGCCAACATTGTAAACTTCATCCAAGCATGCCACAGATTCATGCTTATTTTCATCATCTTTTTTAACAAAGACGCCGACATATGGTTGTCGCATTGAAACTCTCCTTCTTATAAGTTCCTTCAGCTTTTCATCACCAATAATCTGAAAAAGTTTTTGATTTTTACTGTATAATTAATTAAGCCCTTACATCAACTTTTTTGATAAATCCAGGAAATAGTGGATAGCGATTGATAGCAATTAAAGGAACATTCGGCCACACATCAGGAATAGTTTGAGGTGATGGTGCTCCTCTTGTTTCGTTTTCAGCAAGTGCAAGAGCGTTTCTTATTTCTGCCTCCATTTCAGATTCATTGTTATCACCATTGTTGTTATTTGAGCTGAAATTTATGTATATGATTTTGAAAACATATAATGATGAAAAGTGAAACTTACTTTGAAGAGAAAAAGCGTCTATGAAAATTAACATCAGTTGGAGCAATTTTAGCAGTCAAAAGATGCCTCGATTCAGCAACAACAGAAGCACTCGATATGCGTCGTAGTCCATTACTTGATGACCTGATAGAAGTTAATATTAACCGTCTTGAAGCCATTCTAAATATATATAATAAAAACCGCTGGAAAGATTTAAAGATGCAAAAAGTAATTATGGTAAAAACCAAAACCGCAAAAAATATTTCAAATTCCCAACACATATTTATTCCGTGATTACAAAAACAATAAAATCATACATAAAACTTTTGAATAAATAAAACAAAGGACAAAATCCTGGTTGAGTAAATTACTTATTTTTCTTTACTTCTTTCTTAGGAGCAGGTGATGAAGTTCGTTCTTTAACGTCGGGTTGCCACTGAAAAGAATTTGAAATATAAGAGTAAATATAAAAAAGTTAGATAACATACGTAAATAGGATCCTTCCGAAGAGATGGCCAGCAAGGGAGAACAATAAGATTAGCCAAAACAAAACCAGCACCCAAAATAGCAAAAGTTATCCAAAGCTGTTGCATAACATATCCAACGACGAAGCCAACAACAGATGCAATGACAATGATAATCTAAAATGGATAAAGTTATGAACAATTTATTAAAGAAAATAAAAGAAGAACCTGGAAAATTCTTTCAGCCTTTTGTTGACCAGCAAAATCGATGTGAGTAGACCAACGCTGTAATGGCGCTGGTAACATTCGAATAATACCATCCATGATGTTTGAAAGTTTCTAAAATCAAAGATTTTAAAAAAATGTTTTTTGAATTCTAGAAAAAAAATAAAGAGAAAAATGACGATGCAATAATTTTTTTTTCTGAATACTAAAACTTTTTGAAAGAAATTTTAATTTGCAACAGAATGTTCTCATATTGCCAACATGAATGGGAACTAATTTTTTGTATGGTTGTTCCACGTTCAATGGCTTCCATAATGGAGAAATTGATATTTTTTTGGTCTTCTTAATTAAAGTTTTATACAATAAATTGGTTATATGATTTTTATGGCGCTTGTCAGCGATATTCTTACCATTAGGTTAATTTTTAAGATTATTATATTTTCTATAAAGCTTTTGAGGCTTATGTAAAAACATTGAGAATACTGTAATCGGCGGTTGATCTTGATATAATTTAATTTTCTTTGTTAAAACCTTTTTATTTCACTGTTATTAGATGAAAGAAATAATTTTATGCACAAGAATAAATCAAAGAGACATATGAGGCAAACCATATTTTTCAGTTTCAAAATCTTCCAACGTATCCAAAATTTTGGCCAATTTTGATTTATTTGAGCAACAGTCCTTTCTTCAAAATCAAAAAATAGATTTAATTCAGATTGGGGAACAAAAATGGTAGTACATCCTGCAGCATTTCCACTTTTTGCGCCATTGTTGGAGTCATCGATAATCAAAACATTTTTTTGGTTATTTAGGTGGAATTGTAAATCGTTTAATCGTAGCTAGATATGTATGGATATGGCGCTTAAAATAAATGGTTAGTTAGTAGACATTGTCAAAGCTTTAACCAACCTGGCTTTTCATGATTTACAATTTTATCTTCGCCAACTAATTCAATCAAAGGGAATTTTTCGATAAATGACTTTAACTTTCGGGGTTTTCTTTCAAAATCTTTTTCATCTGCTGCAGTACAAATTGCTAGGATATCTTCGCGTCGAAGGTATTCGATAAAATTCATAACTCCTGGCATTAAAAGCTCTTCTGGAAGGAGTTCTTCAACAAACGATTGTAAATAACTTCGTGTTCAGCTGACGTAGCAACTTCTGCTAATCCCGTGGTTTGGAGAATCCATTAACAGCATTACAGCGCCCCATAGTTTCAGCTTTGAGAGTATTATCAAAAACTTTACCAAAAGCTCGCAAAGCTGCATCATTGGTAGTAAAATAAACCTTTCCAGTATCCTGAATTCTCCGTCATAATCGAAGATGACGTGACTAATATGGTGATGATGAGAATGAGGAGACATATATGTGAAATAGTTTATTTTTAATTTAATTTTTTTATGTTCTCTCAAACTATTAAAGCCCTTTTACATATGATAGCTATTGCAGGCAGTAAAGTACAAACCCTTTCAAATAATTTCCTATCATTCTCGAAGTCCTAAGCAAACTTATTTAATGATTTCCTTCTTTTTATCTTGAATAAATTTTTGTAAAAACAAACTGATATTCACCTCCATTACTGAACCATCATCCATTGAAAGCTCGCCAACTAAAAAGCCTTTATTTCACAAACAGTTTCAAGTTAAACTGGTAAATGAAGAGTCCAAGTTTTAAAGTGCAATTTTTTTGTATTTCCTTTTTTAATTTTATAACAAAAGTATTTTTTGTTTTTTATTTAATAAAATTTCTTATAATTTGTCATGTATTATTTAGTTTGAAAATGATTTTGAAAAGATTCAAAATCTTCCACAATTTTGAAAAAAAATGTAGCATTATGGTACATAGTCTAACTTTTATAAGAGTTCTAACTCATATAAAAAGCCTGTATTAAAAATTTACAATGCACTTCTCTTTTTTGTGGAAACTTGTTGCGTTTTTTTGGCTTTGATTTTACATTTTGATGAATTTTATGTAAATTTCATAAAAAATAAAAATGCTTGTTTTCGGATGCTTTTTCCATTTTGTTTCAATTGGTAAAATCATTGACGATCGAAATGCCTGACAGTGGTAAAAAGAAAAAAGGGTAAGAATTGTACACATTTTTTTAAATTAAACTCATAATCAACTTTTTTAGACAGAAATCCGGAAAGCGGCCATCTAAAAGCAGACAAAAAACTGGTAAAAAAGATGATCAATGGTCTTCTGACACAAGTGCAAGTGATAGTAGAAAGAAAAAGACAAACAAAAAGAAATGCTGTGGTGGTGTAATACCTTCTCCTGGACAAAATAACAAATATCCTCCAACTTCACCTCCTGTTGATAGTAACAGCAATAAGAAACCTGCACATGAAAATACTGTATTTGCTAATGTTAATAAAAATGATGAAGAACCTGAAGTAAGTTTATTGATTCCTCTCATTTTCAATATTAAATGTTACATATGTTTCAGCCTGATTACATTGACTTTCAAAATCTCAATCCAAAAGCTATGAAAGGTATTGGAAGCAAACCTCCGTTGCCACCACCGCCACCTCCTCCTCCACTTCATTCAATTGATCGTCAACAACAAGATGTCGGGCATGGAAAACAAGCAAAATCAAGTGATAATTCAAGATCTGAAAGTGCTTCTCGTTCGGATAAACCTATTAAATGTCAATCCAAGAGTGGAAAATCTGAAGCAAGTCGTAAGAAGAAAAATAAATCTAAAAAACGTCGCTGATTACTCGCTTGTCATTTTGTAAATACTGATTGTGATTATAATGAAATGACGAAGAATAAACGCTTTTGAATCTTTTTTATTTTTATTTTAATTATGCAAGGTCTAGTGACAAGTGTGAAATTAAGTGTTCTCAAATGTTAATACAATTACAAAATGTACTTCGGCAACATTGGAATAAGATTTGTTACATCGTTTTTACGTATCTTTTTTTGTTATTGGTATATTTGTCAGTTTGTAAGCACAAACAGTTCTTTCATAAATCCCTCAACATCTTATTTATAGCTGATTCATCATTATTGGACAAAAGAGTGTCTTTCTTGATATATCACTTTTGCTTCTTTGACGACGCGATCAACCAACACCTTCCGGATTCAACTCTTGTTTTAATAACGCTTTCTTCATGTTATACAACATTAAATCACATACTGAAGTTAACTCTTCTTTACATAATACAATTTCTTAAATGTAAGATTAAATCAACTTCAATCATTGCTTGATTTCCATTTTCGTCGTTCGTCAAATATTATGCGCTATTTCTGGCTGTTTTATATTTTTTGTTTGACGACTATTTTTGTTGTAAATGGTGGTGAGTCAAATGGCACTGAAGTTGGAAATAATCCGCCATCAACGCCTTCAACTGTAATTGAAGAATCTGAAAAACCAGCCATCATTACATCCACAACAACCAATTCTCCTTCAACAACAACAATGCCAACTCCAACACCAACTACATCATTGCCTTCAACTCCACCACAAACTTCTACCAAATCAAAAACAACGTCAACTCCTCCTCCTTCTCAAACACCAGCACCTAAACAAACTTCTACTGAATCACCATCAACTTCAATCCCTGATCCAGATCCAAATCCACATCCAACTCCTTCTCCTCAATCAACAGCTTCAACTCAAGCTCCTGGTGTAACATCAACAACTATAGATAAAAATCCTAATAAAACATCAACTCAAGCTTCGCCAACTACTAAATCTCCTGATCATGTTGATATTGAAGAAACGCAAGAACCATTAAAAGCTGTATCACCTGGATGTGATTATGATGAAGTTGGATGTAAGTTTTCTTTATACATACATATTTCGCATTACATTTACAATTTTTAGATCCTCGATGTGGCGTTGAACAATTTTATTTGTTATTTGGTATTTTAATGGCTATGTTTTTGGTTCATTTAGTTTAAAAAAGTGTTCGAACTCTTGGAGACTGTGATTTTATTGTTTTACATACACATTTTATTTATTATCGTAAAGCGGTTTATCATGAACTCCTCCACACATTCTGTAACATTTACTTTTTTTTTTGGCAATATTGTTTTCAAATTATCTTATCCTACTGTTTTTATTTTCTTTCGTATGAAAGCATTTTACGTTTGTTACTCATACACATTTCATTAATTTCATCATCAGTTTAAATTTTGAAATATAAATGTGTTATTTTACCACGTTCAATGACAGTTGTTAGTTATATCACTCACGTACGCATAGGAATTATCAATGGTTACCTTATGACTCGTTAATCATGTTTGTAGTTTGACTTTTATTGTGCTTAACATGATTAAATGAACTTTAAAAATATTACCGTAATTATACAAAAAATGACTAAAAATTAAATTTTTTTTAATTATAAATAAAATTTAATCCTCTAAAATTTGATGACTTTTCAAATGAGAAAAGAAATGATGACATTTTCAACCAACGACGCGTTTTTTCAAGAGCAAAGTTTGAAGAAGAAAAAAACAAGTTTAAATTGCTTTATGGCTGCCAGCCACTTGAAAGTGTCTCCCTCCTTCTTTATCTCTCTTTTTTCTGTTTTGAACTATTTTTTTTTTTGGTTTTACCTTTGTATAAAATATTTCAAAAGTCCATTTCTTAAAAGTCTATTATTTTGATATATTTATTTGATAATTCCCTTTTCTTTCAAATTCCTTATTTCCGCATTTTTTGTTATTAAACCTCCACTTTTTAAGATTATCCCTTTACACTTGCTTTATTTATATCTTCCTTATTTTTTTTATTTTTTGGTATTTTTAAGAAAAGCATACATATGTTAGTATGTAAGATGTCTCCGTTTGGTCCATTACACTTCCGCGATCGATTCTTCTTTTTTTTGTTGACGTAATTTCCTGAAATGGCAGGGTTTCTTTGTGCTTAGTTCGAATTACACACACCGCCCATTTTTTCTTTAAAACAAATTTTTTAAATTTTTTTTATTTGTGATTCAATTCTTTCATATGGATTCTTTTTTCGATGATTTTTAAACTCGCGAACTGTTTTTGTACTCAAGTTCAAATATTCGTTATGGAATTAGGTGTATGTGTTTTGAAAAATATTTGTAAGCAAGTTTTTTTTTATTTCAGTTGAGAAGAGTCTATGATGGAAAAAAAGTTTTTTGTTAGTCGTTTTTTGAAATACGAAACCTTCAAAGCCTCTAAATTTTTTTTTTGTTAAAGATCCCACTAGGAGAGATAGTCTTCTTTTCTCCCCACAATTTTACAGTCTAGTTTGGGATTTTTTTTATGAACATAAAACAGCTGCTTACATACACACTCTCCTCCCTCGAATGTCATTTTCGTCTATGGATTGGTGGATTTTTTTATGTATGTTAGTTGTGTTTTTTGTGCATTTTTTTTAACTCGAGCAAGCAGCCGCAAAGCCATTTGAGTCTCAATTTTTTTTTATTCTCAACTAAAAAGTCCAGTCAGCCGACTGGCACGCGTCAAAGCCTTTTCTTTTCTCATCACCCTTCAAGTCAGTCAGAATGAAAGAAAGAAAGAATCACATGTGCGTTCTCATTCTCTCATCATTGTCACATTTTTTTTGCGCCTCTACCAAAAATAATTCTTTTAGAAAGAAAAAAAAGAGAACAAACTTGCTTGGTTGTATGTATGTAAGTCCTTCATTCATTGATTTAGTAGAGAAAAAAAAGCATATACGCACATTTTTTTTTTTGAATCATTTTTTGAATGTCTGCTTTTTTCTTCTTTCTTTTTTTTCATCGCTCCTTCGATTATTACACTCTTATTCCAAACTCGCTTGCTTTGAATGCTTCTTCTTCTTCATTATATCTAGTCTTTTTTTTACCTCTTATTATTATTATTATTCCTTCTCTTTTGTCAAATGATGATGATCATAAATGATTGTCATCGTGAATAGAAATCATTTGCTTTTTTGGGAATAAGCAGTATCGGCAACTATTATCCTTCTCTATCCTTGCTTTTTTCATCATAAAGCTTATTTCTCTTCCCTCAGCTGAAAAAAGCGGTTTCTTGATTTCAAAAAATGATTCAATATAATTGATCGATTGTGCGACGACGACAGCCATGAAAAACTTTTTTTTCTCATTCAAAAGGAGGTTTTCTCGTTTTTTTTTTATCAACCAAAAAGAAAAAAGACGACGATGACAACCAGAAACCCTTTTTGGAAAAAATGAGAAAGACAAGAACAATGAAAATAATTTTCCTTGCGCGTGATTCTCTCTTTAGTCTATTTCCTTTTACTTTTATAATATTTTTTTTTCATGAAATATATAAAATAATATCTTTTTATTTTATCAACCAATACTGTTAGTGACCCAAAAGAATGAATTTCAACATTCTATTCCATAATATTTCAAATCCTTGTCAAAAAATTGAACTTGAAGCTTTCCTTACTTTTAACTAACTTCCTTGTTGCTAAGCAAGCAAAAACCAAAAACCCAGCAACAGCCATCCTCTTATATCCTTTTGCATCCTTGTTTTAAACTTTCTTCTAAAAAAACGAAGAAAGCCTTTAAAAACATTCTTTTTTGTTTCGGGAAATTTCTATCAAGATTTCTTTCCCGCCATTTATAAATCAATTTCTTTCTCGAAGAATATCTTTGTTATTTGGGATAAAAATCACATGTTTCAGAAACTTTTGTGTTTGGAAAATCATAAATCACGCTATGATTTAATCTTCGCCTTTTTTTACTTATTATGTCATTTATTTGGAAAAAAATGACACGCTATTATTAATAATAGCAGAGAAAGGGATTCATAAAATTAATAACAGATACCATAGGAAATTTTTTTATTAAAGCTCTTTTATTTTTGAAGCATAGTCAATCCCAGACGGATTTTTCTGTTTCAAACCTTTTGAATTTTTTTTGCTGAACATCTGAGAGAACGCAGCAACGAGCGTGCAGCTGTCGTTTGTCGCTTTCTTTTTTCAATCAATATTTCTTGAGCATTTTTCATTCCATTTTTTTCAAAATCCATTTTTGATTATTTCTCGATGATTATGACAATTAAAAACATCTTTGAATGACTTATTTTAAACCTTTTAATTAAATTAACACAAATCTCTTTTTTCTATTTGAAGCCAAAATCGCCATCCCATTACCGTTTGATTTCCACTGATTTTAATCGTCCACCAAAAAAAAGTTACGAAATGGCAAACGTTTTTTGATTCTTGCGTGTGTTTTTGTCATATGATTTGCTTTTTCTTGTTTATTCATTTGCTTGCTTTCTCATTGTTGTTGTTTACGCTGACTTTAAGATAATTTTATCCAAAATCATCTAGCATCTTGTTGGTCTTTTTCCCTCTCGTGTAATTTCCTTTTTAAGTAAAATATAATTTATACTGTTTCATCTTTCTTGCTTTCACGTCATTGTTTTATTTTATTCTTTTCCTGATAGATGGGAAAAACTGTCTATTATTTGCATGCTTAAAGTTTTTTTCGTTTCCCCTTTGTTTTTTCTGATAATCATTTTGGTTTGATTTTGAATCGTGCACACTGGTACGAGTGCAACGCGCGGAGGACGACCTCGAATTTTATCCATTTTTCTTTTCAACTTTAACTAGTGTGTGCTTTCCCATTTTTCTCGCAAAAAACTAACTCTTTTCTCATTTTCAGGTGTCAACCTAGTCAAGCTAATCTTTTGAAATTTTATTTTCAATCATTGAAACGGGTAGAATTTCTTGTCGTCTTCATATTACTGCTGATATCCTGAATTGATTCAAAAAAGAAAGTTCGTGCCGAATCACCATGTCTCATACCACTTTTACTTCTGCTGGGTCGTCATTATCCTCATCTGCATCTCGTGCTTTACAACTAGAATTGAAATCTCTTCAAAGTGAACCTGTTGAAGGATTTACGGTTACTTGTGATGATGATTGCCTCTTCAAATGGACTGTTGGTATCTTTGGTCCACCTGGGACTCTTTATCAAGTATGTTTTAACGTTTTCTAGTAAAAAATAATGGAATCATGTAATTTTTTAGGGAGGGTATTTCAAAGCAACTTTGAAATTTCCATCCAATTATCCATACAGCCCGCCAAGTATGAAGTTTATCAACACTATTTACCATCCAAATGTCTATGATAATGGCGAATTGTGCATTAGCATCTTGCATCCTCCTGTTGATGATCCACAATCTGGTGAACTTCCATCAGAACGTTGGAATCCTACTCAAAGTGTTCGTACAATCCTTCTCTCTGTTATCAGCCTTCTCAATGAACCTAATACTTCTTCTCCAGCCAATGTTGACGCTTCGGTTATGTAGTAAGTTCTTTTCTTTTATGAATAAAAAACAACTTTATAACAACCATCAAAAATTATTCTTATTCAACTTATTTTTTTCAGCCGGTCATGGAAAGATTCTAAAGGCAAGGATGACAGATATGCTAAGGTCGTCAAGGAACAAGTTGAAAAGTCTAAAGAAATTGCCAAGAAAGATGGTGTTAAAGTTCCTGAAACAATCGAAGAATATGTTATCAAACAAGGAAAAAAACCTGCTGAAGATTGCTTAGATGCTGATGATGATTTTTATGATTACGAGTATGAAAGTGGTATGTGTTTTCGAAATATATTATAACTTTTTCTAATCATCATTTTTCAGATAATGAAGAAGAATGCGAACATGATGATGATAGCGGTAATGGCGACGAATAAATTCAACTCTGTGATCCATATATCTTCCCTCATTTTTGACTACCGGTACATCTCTTTCTTTTTCTATGTTATAATAACTGATGATTCACCTGTTACAAATTAGTAAAGACTGTATTTTCTATTTTTTATTATGTCTTTTGTCTTTTAACCCCTCTCTCATACCATTACTGTACATTTTTAAAAGTTTGCAAATATGTATCTCTTCTTTTTGGTCATGTTTTATTAGAGTTTAATATTGTTTTTTCTTTTAAACTATACCAAAATCAATGAGTTTATTTTGATTATATATGTGTGCATCTTAAATAAAATCTTTAAAAGTTATTTATTGAGTGTTTGTGTATGAACAAAGGCATTTGAAAACCTAGCACCAGCTTTCCGAAAAGTTTTATTTTTAATCACGGTAACTATGTCAGCATTCAGTAACTTAGAATATCAAAAATGAGTTCAGCGCCAAAACGTCAAAATCCAAATGAATTTTTGAAAACAATCGTTGGTAAGCCAGTCGTTGTCAAACTTAACAGCGGAACGGATTATCGTGGAATTCTATCATGTCTCGATGGGTTTGTTAATCTTATTTTAAGAAGCTTTTATCTAACGTTCCCACATTATAGGTTTATGAATATCGCTCTTGAACAAACTGAAGAATATCAAAATGGCCAATTAAAAAATAAGTATGGAGATGCTTTTATTCGTGGTAACAATGGTAGGTTTTTTTGTTTTTACTGCAAGAAGTAACTTTGAAATTTTTAGTCTATTATATCAGTACCGTTCGTCGTTAACTCAGCTACTTATTTATCGAAACTCAACTATCGATGGTCTCGTTTTCTTTTTGTATTCCAATTTGTCTTGTTACTTTTTGTCAATAAATTTTAATATTATTTATCCACTTTCTTGTTGGAGGTTTTGTAACCTTCGTTTACCAATTTTGTTTTCATTATCCTTATGTTACTCTTTATTTGATTTTTAGCGCAAAAATGTCCAAGAAACATGATAAACCATTAAACTATCAACAACGTCAAAGTATTCGTTATGTTGATTCGGCTGATCCACCATTTATTCAAAAAATGAAGCAACAAATGGGATATCGTGACACTACTGTCGAAGACAAATTTGAACCCGAAACAAAACAAACAAAGGATGAAGAAAGGGAAGAAGATGACATTCGAAATTTAAAGGAAGAAGATCGTCCACAAGTTGTTGTATTGAATGAAAAAACTGATATCACTCAATCTGAATTTGATGAAGAAGTTCGAAAAAAGGAAGCTGAAATTGATAAGAAGAAGATTGAAGAAGGAAAAATAACATTCAAAAAGCCAACAAAACGTATCAATGAAGAAAGTGTTGAAGAAGCTTCAAAAGACGAAATTCCTAAAGATAAAACACTTAGATTAGAAGCTGAAAGAAAAAGAGATAATGAAATTAGCATAAAGCAAAACAAAAATTTGTTAAGTTTTGCTGATGAAGAGGATGATTAATTTTTATGCTGTATTTATTTGTTTATTGACTTGTATTGTGAATAAATGATCTCTTGTGCATTTAGCTTAATCGATTTGAAAGTTTGTAAAAAAATGAATGTCTTGCTTGAGAAACTACAGTAATTAAGCAAAATGTTAGGTTAAATTTCGCATGATACAATCGTCAGTAAATGTATTTCATTATTGTTCGCCTTTTTAGAGCGTTCGACAGATTTTTTTATTTTTAACTATTATCAATAAAGAATGGGATTAAAAACTTTCTAAAAATTTGGGACTTTGGAAGTTTAAAAAAATTTGTGATAAAGTTTTCTCCCGCAAAGATAAAACTTTTTTTTGAAAATGGTAGATTTTGTTTTGTGCTTCATTTACAAATGATGATGCTTTCCAATTTGCGCAACCATTTTTCTATCGAATTTTTTTTATCATTAAAAAAGTTTAAAGCTAAATTAATTTATATTACGTTTCAGGCTTTATCTTTGGTAATAGCTAAGTTCTACTCAAATGGAGTCTTATGATCCAGAATTACTATGTTATGAATGTGGTGAAGTTTTTAAAAATGATGCTTCACTCAAAAAACACAAAGGCGTTCATATTTTAAGTTTCATTGGTCTTAGAATGTGTGTTGAAGCAAAACGTCGTGGTGTAAGTTTTTTTTATTATTATTGTTAATGGATATTAGAACTAATTATTTAATAAAATTTAGGAATTTTTTATGGAGCCACGTGATCTCTTCGAAGCTCTATTTGATGAAAAGGCTAAAAAGAAGGTGGCTGCAGATGATAAAAAGAAAAGTGAAGAAAGAAAAATCAAAAAACCAAAAAGAAGAATCCATGAACTAATTATCAATGAAGCTGCAATAAATGATCATATTGAAAACTGTAAAGGATTGATTCATCATAAACCGACATATCATTTTCAACAACTACCACTGGAGCAACAACCAACTTCTCATTTTGCAAGTGATGTACGACAACCAACTTCATCTTTTGAACAACAATCTTTGAAACACTCGCCACCTTCTCAATCTCCATGTAGTTCACCACCTGGAACAATATCTTCTTTGGAACAACAACCTATGGAGCCAACTTTACTTTCTCTTTGCGATGCACGACAATCAACTCCTTCTTTTGATCAACAATCGATGCCGCATCTTACAACTTCTCGATCTCCCAATGGTGCACCGAAACCAAATTCTGCTTTTGATCCACAACTTATGGAGGACTTACATACTTCTCAATCTTCTAGTGATCCTTCAAAACCAATTTCTTTTTTTGTACAACAATCGACGCCACATAAAGAAATATTTAAATCTCGTAGTGATGCACGACCGTCAAATTCTTCTTTTGTAAAACAACCTTTGAAGGACTCTTCTATTTTTCTCAATGATGCACGACGTTCAACTTCTTCTTTTCAACATCATCAACCTGTGAAGGACTCTTCTCGTTTTCTCAATGCCTCACGACGTTCTTCTCTTGGACAACAAACAACGGAACACTCATCATCCTTTCCCTCTCGAACTGAAGCGGCACATATGGTATATCCTTTTCAAGTAGCTTATAATCATTCAGGTTCTCTACAATATGATCATACTCCTTCTCGCTATCAACAAGTTTTTCCACGTCAACGGCAAATTCATTATCATCCTTATTCTCAACCTCGACATCATCATCAACGTTCTCTTCAGAGTCAATATCCTCATCGAATTATTCGTCAAAGTCAATATCCTGCTTTTACTTCGAATCATTATGTTCCACGAAGTCAATATCCTCAATTTTCTCCGAATCAACATCTTCCTCAATATCACTATTCTCAAGAAAATCAGTATCCTCCACAGCAGCAATATATTAGTTATCAAGGATATAACGGATTCTTCTCCGCCGACATCGCTGATCGTCAAATTCAATAACATACCGATGGTCAACCAACAATGGTCTCATATTCTCGTTGTATTCTAATTTGTTTTGTTATTTTTTTGTTTTCGTTAATAAATTTGTCTTGAAAATGCTATATTCTTATTCGTCTTTCACACCATCACAAATATCTCTTTTCAATTAACAAATGACAAGCAGCAAGGTTATTTGTACATACATATGCAATCAAAACTTTTTCACTTAAAATGCTTGATGAGGTTTTCGTTTTGACGCGTTCGTGGATACTCTTCCATTAAATATGTATGTAATTGTTAAAAGTGTGATAATTATAAAGGCCCATTTATGTTTGACGAATCCCTTATGCGTTAAAAATTTATTAAACTTTGAGGTATTTTGATTGGGTTGGATATTTAGTAATCTGTTATTACTGTTTTGTTTAGTTGAACCACATTAAATCAAACATCTGTCTCATTAACATAAATTACCATTTTTTAGCCTATTAATAATTACAGAACCCTATTTGGTGAAGGTGCTTTTAATAAAAGCATTTTTTAAAGAACTTTATGCATTTACTTGCTCTTCCCTTCGTTCAATGGGTTTACTGATTTTCGGCATTTTTATAAATCTCGCTTCCTAAGTTTAATTTTCCATAATAAATTTATTTATTTTTTTGTTTTCTAAAGAAGGTTCAACTAGATTCCTTACGTCGTTAAAAAATCCAAGAAGTTTATAGAAATTGAAATTATTTTCCATGTTTTAATATTCCTCTTTAAAACTTAATTTTTTTAGCTCGATGCAGCCTGTTGAATTTGCAGAAGAGATACAAAGAAATCAAAAAAATGATATCGAAATGGAATTTGATGCAGGAGAAGAATGTTAGTTAAACATTTGAAATATGTTTTTCCTCTTATTGCTTCATTTTTTTTTAGCTAATAACCCCTTTGAAGATTCAGATGACGAGGAAATCAAAAGCAAAAGACAAAGATTCCTTGATTCGTTATATCAAAGAGACGTTTTAAAAATGGGATCAGCAGAAGGAGATGGGCAACAAGCAGAATATAAAACTATTAAAACTAGAGAATTAATGAACCCATTAAAAAGAGGCGTAAAATTAACTGATATTTCACCGTAAGAAAAATGAATAATAAGTATATATAAATGTTCTTTATTTATTTTTAGAATCCAATTTCCCAAACGTGAAAAGTGGGATCCATTTCCATTCAAAAATTCCGATTTCAAAGATAATGCAGAAGCTCCTTCAATTTTAGATAATATTCCGCATGTTATTCCTGAATGCTTAGGCAAGGCGAAGGTGTTTATCTGCAAATATATATTTATCATTTTTCAGCTGTTCGTCAATCATATGTAACAAAGTATCTTAGAGGAGTGCAAAGATGCATAAAAGAAAATATTTATGATTATAAGTTAACTCCTGATTTTGATCCAAGTATCTTTTTTTATTTAGAAACTATTTTTATTATATTTTTATAGTGTTTGAACATCCTGATCCTGATGTTCCCACATTAGCTGAAGCAATTGCAAAGGAGAAAGAGGAGAAGATGAAATTATTTCGGCGAGAATCTGATAGACAAGCTGAAAAAGATCGCAGCCTTATGCCTCCTCCACCTCCCCCATCGATTCCACAAACTCCGTCATCCGATGATGCAGCTTCACCATTTCCAAATGGACAAACTAGCACAATGGTTGTGAGCAATAATGGAACCCAACAAAAAGATGAACCGTAAGATTTTTTTTTGTAATAGTTTTTTACTAAAAGAAAAGTTTGCGTTTTAGGGTAACGGAAAAGAAGTTCGGGTGTAAGGTTGAAGGATGTACAAAGAGCTATAAAAATTGGCAGGGCTTAAAGTAAGAAATTAATTATTTTATAATACTGCTTTTACGTTGATAATTTTCTTCTAGAAATCATATGAAGAAAGAGCACCCCGATGTTACTTTACCTTCCAAACTTTCACATTCAGAAGAATCAATATTAGCGACCGCATTGGGAGGAAATGCACCACCTCGATTGCCACCTCCTCCGGTCAATCAACGATTACCTCCCATTCCAACTCATGTTCAACAGCATCAACGTCCCCAACCATCTCAACAACAAACTATCCAGTCACCAACAAGACCAATGACTCCACAACAAGCACATCCATCTCAGCAGCGATATGAAGTTCAACAACAATCACCGATAACTCCTCAAACTCCTCAACAGCAATCACACCAGACTCCACAAACCCATCAGCAATCACAACAACCACAACAATATCATCCTCTCTCGCATCAGCAGCAGCAACAGCAGCAACAAATTCAACAAGTCCAACAACAACCGCTTCAACATCCATCACACCCACAGCAAAAACATTTACAATATACGCATGCCCAAATTCCTGTTTCGCAAGCATACAATTCATATCCGCAACAAATTCACCAAACTCAAGTTCTTCCACCTCAACAACAGCAAGCACGTTTGCCAGCTCCTCCAATTCAAATGCAAACAACCCAACAAATTTATCAACAAGTTCCACATATTGCCTCCCCGCAATCAGTTCCATCTGAATATGCATCGGCAGCTGCATCGCCGCATTCGGTAATGTCCCAAGAATCATCCACTGATGAAGTTATTGGAGCTGTGACGCCAAATGTTATGGGTCAATCATCTGCAAACAATCGGCGAGTATCTAATAAACCTCAAGGCGGTCCAATTGCAACCAAAATGAAATGCTCACATTGTTCCAAGAGCTATAAAACACAACAAAATTTAATTAAACATATGCGAGATATGCATCCAAACGTTTCAAGTGAAGTTGAAGTAACCTTTACAAAACAACCACCTCCACAAACCCAAACATTTTATCTTTCGGCACCTTCAAATGCAAATCGTCAAGAAGTGGTTTATGTTGAACAACCACAACAACAAATTGATTCTCATCATAATTCTATGCAACAGCAACAACATGAAGTATCAAAGCCAACATCTATGGTAAAAATAACTTTTCGTTTACGGTACATTTTTTTAAACAAAAGATTATAATTTAGACTATTGTTCGACAGCCGCAGCAACCTATGCACATGGTTGATGATCATTCACATCAACATCAAGGAGGGCCACATCATATACAACAAGGACAAATTATTACATCGCAAAGTGGTTCACCAATAGTACAATATCAAATTCAACAAGTGCCCGCACGGCAGCACCAATCGCAACCACAACAGCAATCCATGGAAGTTGATTCCACACAAACCCAGCAACAACAACATCAGCAACAACCAACTCATCAAGCTTATGGACCTTCACAAGATGTAATAATGATTGATTCAACTCCACCTGCAACTCCAAGAAATACTATGACCCCAATTATTACATCCGTCGAACAACAGCAGCAACAACAACATCATCAACCTCAACAAGTTTATATCCAAAATGGGCAGCAGATTATTCGAACGACACCAAGTGGTCAACAAATTATTCGTCAACAAGGACGAAATATTCAATCATATATTTCTCAACCCGTTCATATTATTCAACAGCAACCATTTAGTGGTGGAAATCAAGTTGAAAAATATGTTGTCTTTAATGTAATTAATTTTTGACAGAGACATTATTAATATTTTATTAATTTAATTCACCTTTTTAGCCTCAACAATCATATCGTCCAAGAGCAGGACAACAAATTATTCGAGGCAATCAACAAATTGTATCAAGTCAAGGAACATATATTTACCCTGTTACTCAATCAAATCAAACAGTAACATCAAGATATTATACCACCACTGCACAAAGACCAATAAATTCTAATGCCAACGCAGTTACCACAAATATTCCTGTTAGTGGGAGTCAAACTAATACCACTATTGAAGGGCAACAAACAATCAGTGGGGAAACAAATGATTATTATTCAAATCCACCTCAACTTACTCCTCAACAAGCCCTTCCATCAAGATCTCATCGACCTCAACAAGCATATCAAGTTTATAGTCGACGTCCAGGTGGACCATCACAAGTTAAAATTGCAACTGTTCCCAATCCAGGACAGGTAACAATTTATATCAAATCAAAAAGATAATAATATTAAAATTCTAAATTTTAGAAAGCTGTAAAATATGCTGTTCAAGTTCCAGCTGGAAATGGTCAAACATACATCACTCAACAAGGTAATGGAGGAGGAATTCAATATATTCGAGCTGCAAATGGTAATATTCAACCAGGAAATCCAGTTAAATTTATAACAGCGCCATTAAAAGTTGCAAATCCTCAAAGAGGTGGACAGCAAGTTCAACAATATCCTGTTGCTGGACAACCAGGAACCTTTGCAACAAGACCACAAAATTATGCTAGTGGTATGTCTTTTTGGACGTTAATTGAATTACAAAGACTTTAATTTTTTTAGTGCGGCAACAACAACCAAATAGAGTAAGAATAGCGGTACCAAATACAGGAGCTCGGAGACCTACAAGACCTATTGCACAACAAGTTCATCATCAACAATCCCAGTCACAACAACAACAACAGCAGCAACATGGTCCATCACAAGATGGTTCAAATATAAATGTACAAATTCAAAGATTTCCTTGTCCCATTTCCCAGCCACCATCATCTTCTATTCAACCATCACCACAAACACAGCCCCTTCCTCCTGTTGTACCTCCTCCATCACAACCTTTACAAGAAGCGGCTCGAATTCCACAACCAGATCCACCACCATCAACCGCAGCGACACAATCTAATCCTGAATAATCTTTTTTTATTAATTAAAATTTAATTTGAAACACGACTGTTGGTGTTTTTTCTTTAACTTTCAGCTTTACCATTTTAAATTTCTGTTTTTTATTATTATTTATTTTGATCGTTTTATATATTTAAAAAGAAATAAATAATTTAAAACTCCTTTCTTTTTTTTGTCGTTCAAAACAGATCAATTTTCAAGGCATAGAATTGAAAATTGAGTATTTTAGTCAAAATGAATTTCAATAATTTAAAAAAGACTATCTTCTTGCAAGGTTTTGAGTTTAGGCGATGATTTGATTTAATCCTTCGTCGTTTTTTCTTTTTTGACAAACAGTTGACATATCAACAACATACGAGAAGAGAAGGAGCTGAGTTAAAAAAATATGTGAATGTCCATCATTTTTTAAATCCCAATTTTGTTTCCTCAAAAGTTCATCGGCGTTTTTTTACATCAAAAATTTAAAATATTTTTTGTTACAACAACTAAAAAAACTAAAACTTTCACATTTTTACAACTTGTTTTTTCTCTCTCCTGGTCGATGATAATGGGATGTTTTCCTTCCTACACGGCGGCTTTTAATAAAGTTTTGCGGTTTTGACATTGTCACATTTTTTAGTTTTCGAAATTATGATTTTTTTGTTTGCCTAATAATTTTACATTGAAATAAAATGTTTAACTCCCCTATCGTCTCTCTAATGCCTAAATAATGATAACTTAAAACTATTTTTTTATTTGATAAAATTTTCACATAAAAAGTGTCTGTTGTTTTTTTCTTTATGTTTATTTGTTTCCGATGTTCGTGCTTTCTTTCTCAACATCATCTTGCAAATGTTAGTTTTTAAACTTTTATGACATCGATTAAGTTTTTTTTCGTGTGATCGAAGAATGCCGAGATAAAAAATGATTTTATCTTTATTTTTCAATTATTCTTTTTTTGTTTGTCTTAGCTGTCAGAAGAAAATATGCATTGGCTCACAATGAATGCGGTGGTCAGAAAAAAAATTGAATGAACTATTTATTTAAAAAAAATGCAAGCGTAAAAATGTGATACTTTAAAACACATTTTTGACCACCAAATTGCTTTAAAAAGAACTCTTCTTTTTGGAAAAACAAACTTGTGATATCGACTCCTAAATAAAAATTTTCATATTACTTTCATTGCGATTAAATACTCTTTTATTTTTTTAATGGTGAATATAATTTGTCACACCGAATCGAGCTGTTTTTTTATTTTTATTTTTCAAAAACATGAATTTGATTCCTTTTTTTTTTGCTAGTTTTGTGGTAAACGATGAGAGATCGGTTGCATTGGGAAGGAGAAATTTCCGCAAATTTAATTGACTCTAACAAGCAGCAACAAAAAAATTCGTGATGGAATAAATTGAATGGAATAAATTTAATTCGAGTTTACTTCATTAATTAAAAATAGAAAAAATTCTTTAAATTTCTGGTTTTTTTGCAGCATTTTGAGAGCCATTTTCTTTATGCGTTTTATTTAAAAAAATAATAAATCAAAGAAAGGTGAAAATCCATTCAAAATATATCATAAAAATAAGTAGAGTCCATGACTGTAAACTTTTATTATAATATTTTTTAGCTTTTTTTTTTTTATCTAAAAAGGTTCTAGGATTTTATTAGCCTGAGTTTAATATAACCGCAGCTTTTGACTATTGTTTAATTCATAACCCACCATAACTTTACTATTTTTTCTAAGAAAAGCAAAAACCGCAATGCATTTTTCAGATTATTTCCGTTTTTTGATGATCACCTTCTCCTTGAAAAAAAAGTTAAGGTGTGAAATAATTTTTTATGACCCATTGTTTAGATTTTATTTAACCAACGCGACTTCTTTTTTTGTTTTGCTTCCAATCTCAATTGCTGCATATTTTTAGGTAATTAAAAATAGTTCTTTTTTTAAATGTCATTTAAAAGAGTACATTTTAAATGGCCTCTTGAAGAATCAGAGGATGCAGCATTCGAAGGTTTTGCCTTTCCTCCAGGTTCATCACGTCGCTCCAATTCTTTGTCACCAAAGAAGATTATTCGACTTCCAAATGAACAACCTATAGAAAAACTCAGTGAAACTATTATTAACAACAATGGTGGTAATGAAAATAGTAATAATTTACAAGAAATAAATTATTTTCCTAATGCATACTGTGATGATGAAATTTCTCAACTATTTGATAAATCTGAAAAATCTGATAAAAGTGATGATGTTAAAAGTTCTAAAAGTAAGTTTAAGGTAAAATAATGAATATATCGCTCTTTGATATTCTAGCTTTGCCAATTTCATATCGATATCGAATAAGGCATGAATCTCCTGAAAGAGATGATTCTCACTCCTGGGCTCCACCATCCACGATATCTCAAGATGTTCGAGAACTTTTAAGACCGCAACAACGACTTGAAAGAAAAATACCAAAACCTTTAAATAATCCAGTAATTATTCGGCCAAGGACTCTTAAAAATAGAAGGATGGATTTGGGAAAGCTGAAAAGTCCTGAAATGGATTTGCCGCAAGGATTAGAAAATATTTTTGAGCAAGATGTAAGTCGCCAATATAGTTTTAAATAAGTCACTATTAGGAGAATTAAATTTTGATAATAAAATTTATAAAAAAATAACTTTCTTAATGATTTTTCAAATCCAAAATTTTATTTCTTTAACTAATGGCCTCGAGTTAACTCACAAAATAATATTAAAAAATATATGCAAAAGAACTTTTCTTTTATATGTTTGAAATAAAAACAGAAATTTTCTTTTACATTAAACAATCGTTTACAAAAAAAAAAAGGACCCAAGCCTATCTATGCTGTTGTGGTGTTTTTGAGTGATGATTTATCGCTTGTTTCGGAGCAAACGAAATAAAGAAAGAGTCAAATAAGGGCAAAGAAAAAAAAAGAACGTTTAGATTTGAATGACCATTACTACGCAAAATTTACGACCGCCACTGTTGCGCGAGCGAGCGTTCATTCATATTTTTTGTTCAAAGAAAATTGAGGGAAAAAGAAAGAAATAACTTATTTGCCCGCGGTCAAAACAAAGCCTATATTTAAATATTTTTCTTTTGCCATTGTTTGAGAATTTTCGAAAAAAATGTATTTGTATTTTATAAAATTCAAAAAACGCATTTTACAAAACTTTGCTCTTTTTGTTACTACTATTCATATTAATCATTTTCAAAAAAATTGTCAAATTTGTTGCTTTTTTGTGAAATTAATCATATTTTGAAAAATATTGCTAATTTTTTTTGTTTATTATCACATATTCATGATAGTGTTTATCTTTTGAAAATTATCGTTGAAATCGTTTTACTTTCATTTTTTAAAATCTTTTCTAGTTTTTCCAAATTTTATGGATTAGCTTTTATTATTATTATTATCAAAACCAATTTATTATTTCCCATTGACCTATTCAAACGTTTCAAAAATATCATTTTTAAAGCATAATTTTTGAATATTGCTTCCGTTTTATTTCTCTCTTCTCTTCTCCAAATGTTGCTGTTGATCGTCAAAGCGTGAAGGAGCACCCTCCGTTTTTTTCCAATTCAATTCAAATTCAATTTGTTTTTCTAAAAGTTCAACGGAATAAAAAAAAAGCGGATTGAAAAGATCTTAATTTTTTTAAATTTGAAACCGATCGGCTGCTTTTTTTGCTCCGTTACAAAAACGTCATTTTTTAAATTTTTTGTTTAGCGAAACACTTCATAGATTTTTTATTGTCCTTCCTTTGAGGCCTCGATTGAACTTTTGAAATATGCATTGCAAAGTTAATCAATTCCAGATTTTCTTAATTTTGAGCTTGGAAAAATTATATTTTGGATAAAGATTTGCTTGCTAGTTTCTCTTTTCGTGGCTTGCTTCTTTCTTCTCATGAATAAAATGGATTTGTCAAAGTCACGCTTTTGACATTCATTCATTTTTTTCTTCTTCATCTGACTATTTCCGTTCACTTTTTCAATCTCTGCGGGTGGTTTACTAAATTTTTCTTGAATGAAATACATAGATCTCCCATTTTTGGGTTATTTATTTATTTATTTCAAACTGGTTTTTTTTTCTGCCTTCAAAATTTTCATAGCTTCAGGAATTTTTTTTTCTTGCTTCATTAACTTTTTTATTCTGAAATTTGAAAAATGAATTTTGAGTTTTATGGACTTTTCAATGATGCATTTTTCTGAATTTCATTTGTCCTGTTTTTAGGAAAGTGAGAATAACGTTTGATAAATTTTTATTGTTAATTTTTAGTTACTATCTTTAAAAGCCTTTTTTTCGTTGTTAAAATCGGTCATCATCAAATAGAATTTGTTAATTTCACTTAATTTTTTGTTATAATTTCATTTTCCGGCTTTCGATTATCCAGAATCGTTTTATTCAATTTATTTCAAGTTTTTAAAAAAACCAACGTGATTCTAAAATCGACTTGAAACTTTTTTTTGTCTATTAGTAATTGACACTTCCGCCGTTCATCTTATTTTTTTTACGTCGTTTTGGTGTTTCATTCATTCTGTGATACTTTATTTCTATTTTGTTCAATCATTCATTCATTTTTGATTTGCGCAACAAAAGTTTTTACTTTTTGTTCAGTTTTCAAAGCACAAAAAGCGTTTAATATTATTTTCATCGGTCGATTCTTTTCCGTCGTCACTTGGAAAGAGATTTAGCAATGACCGAAAAGGGAAATAAAAACAAGGGATCAATTTTTTGGGTGACTTTTTCAAGTTTATTTATTTTAGATTTATTTTTTAAAAGTGACTTTTGAGTGGCAAAAAAAGAGATTTATATTTTTGATTTCCGATATTTTTTTTCTTCTTGTAAACTTGGATCAAACGTAATTTTTAACGGGGATTAAAAAAGGATATAAAGAAGACAATACTTTTTTTTGTTGGGGATTTAAAAATCAACCGATCCACGAGGAATATCTGCTCTATTATTGCTTTTATAAACAAAGAAAAATGTTGGCTTAATTAGGATTAACGGTTTATGACTTTTATAACATGCTTTAAAATTGATTTTACTCTAAAAATAAAAATTTGTGGCATGTTTCTCATAGTAATAATGAATGCGTAATTATTGTTAGAAGATTGTTACTATCATGGATAGTAAATTAAACCTACAAACTATTGTCACTTTTTCATTGCTATCGCTTTCATTGTAAGAATGCATATTTACTTTTCTTTACATTTTTTTAACCTTTTCGATTTATTATTATTTATTATGTCCAACCCCAATTTTTTTTTCATTCATTGTAGGAATTGCCCGGGGCATTCACTTGTGGCCACCCACAATTCTTTCAAGAAAGCGTTCGGCTATTGTTCTTTTTTTGGACGACAAAACTCGCGCACATTCTATTTTCCCTTTTATTTTTGTTATGCTTTCAATGAAAAATACAAAATGCGAGGGGAAATTACGGAATAATAATAATTGAATATTCTCTTTTTTTACCTTTTTTTCTTTTGCATTTTGGCAATTTTTTTCGGCCTAAAATCGGTGCTAACATATGATAGTAATAGTAAATGGAGAATTATCGTTGTTTTGTTATTACTTTCGTTGATAATAATTGTAAAACCATTTATTCATCTGCAAGAAAATCTTAACAAAATAAAAAACAAGTGTTTTAATTTTCGTTTGCTTTCTTTCAATTCGATCAACTAAAATAGTCATTTTTAGAAAAAGAAGAAAATGAAGAAGCTGCTTTTTCTTGTTTCATACTTGTTTTCTTAAGGACGACCCGTTTTAACCCTTTTGAGAGAAAAAATATGACAAAGACTAATTCGTTACTTCAAAAATGTTTTTTTTGCTACTTTGCTGACCAATGAGTACAATAAAACTATACTTAATGCTTTTGTATCGACCCTTCTAAAATTTTGAAGAAAGATTGTGTTTTAGTGATTGAAAAATCACACAAAAGTAGCTTTAATTTTTTTATAATATGACTTTTATAATATTTAATAGTAATTTTTTGATATGTTTTCCATAAACGAATGCCTTTTCGCCCAACTTTTTAAATTTTAATGATTTTTCAAAAACAACTTTTGCAATATTTAAAAGAATTGCCTTTGTTTTGATAAATTAGTTTGCTTGTCATTATTTGTTTTTGGGCCTTAATCTCATGCTTTAAAAACACTTTTTTTATCGTCAAAAAATGGTAACTCTATGTCACTTTTTATGTTTTTAAAGCAATTTCACTTTCGTAAAGTTCTAAAAAAATTGTGATGGAGTTCTTTTTTTTGACTTCCATCAAACTCCTTTAAATTTTTTCTTCCAATATTCATTTTAAGAGCGAACGAACGAACCTCTTAATGAAAAGCTTCAATATTTTGCGCATCTCTTTTTTGTTGATCGGACAAACGACGAAACAATAAAGAAAAGAGACTCAATAAAAAGAGTGCTTTTTTATTGATGGAAGGAGAAGAAGCAAGTCTCAGCTAAAAATATTCCAGTTTTTTGTCATTTTCATTTTTATCTTCTTCGTTTTTTTTTTTTTATGGAAAAGACTTGTGTTGTTAACCTTTTTGCTTTTTACAATTTTGTTTTTTCTAACTTAAAAGGAGATTTTAAACCGATTCCGTTTAAGATGGTTTCAATGCTTCACAATTTATTTATTTTAAAAATCTGATTTCAAGATTTTACCACAAAAATTAAGTTACAATAGTAGCCCTCCTTAAAATACCAAATTTAATATTTTTTGTCTTTTTTTATAACTTTCAAGTAACGATCGATCGGCTTGCTTTTGTCGTGATTTTATTACTTTTGTTATTAGTTTATTCTTTTCTTTTTCGCTTTTCAGCTGTTTCATTGACTTCAATGTTATGAATATTTTTGTTTCCCCGTTTTTACAAGCCTTTATTTGATATCAAAATTATTTGCTTGTGCGTAAAAATTAAAAAGTGAAAAATCTATTTTTGTGAAAAAATGTTGTGCTTTAAAGGATCAAGCGATAAAGAGGTAAATAAATTGAAGAGAATAAAAAAAATTTAAAACTAAAATTACTTCCTAAAGTTTAATATAATTATTGTTTTTTTTCCAGGTCAGCTGTTATGGAACACATAAATCCGAAAAAAAGAAAGTAAGTTTTTTTTTATTAAAAACCATAAAAAACCGCTCCACGTAGATAGTAAGAAAAATGTCCAATCTTCGAATTATGTGATAACTGTCAGCTTGAGAGTAAGAAAAATTTTCAAATTCTTATAAATTTATTGCTATCATTGGAGCGGTTTTTTGCATCCGTTATTGCTCTTTTATATTAAAGAGAAAAAAAGCTAAAAATTAATTTTATACTTGAAATCAATCTTAAACTGATACACACATTTCTTCGCCATAGTTTTTATATCATCCTTTACTTTTTTTTTTGAGTACACATTTCCTTATCTCTTTTTTTAACTTACCCTTTCAATCCAAAGGGAATTCATGAAATTTGACACACGAAAAATTATTTTGACTTTTTAAAGCTAAAAAAAATAATATTGAATCTTGAATGCTGGGTGCCTAAAGGCATAAATTTCAAAGTTTATATAAAAAAAAGCTGACCAAAAAAGTTTTCTTCGTTGGTCGAAGAGGAAGAAGCTTCATGAAATATAAAACGTCTAAAAAAGCATAATTTTAGCGGCATTTTTCTTTTATTTTTTTCCTTTCCTTTATTTTTCTTCCTTGACCGTTTAATGATGGGGAAAACAAAAGTTATTGAGCTGAAATGAGGGCCAAAATAAAAAGCGAAAGCCTTGCTTTATGAGGTCTTTTTTTTGCGGCAACATAAATGAAAGAAAACAAATGTATTGGAAATTCTTATTTGGCAGTTTTAAAAGTTTTTTTTATTACTGCTTCAATTTTAATTTTATGGGAATATTTTTTTTTTCATATAATAGTTTTAAAAAATATTTGATTCACTAAGGCGCAAATATTTGTGCTCTAATATTTTTATAATTTGAGTCTCAAAGTTCTTCAAAAAAAAAACGATAGGGGAAGCTAGTTGAGAGGCGAAAATACCTTTAATCTGAGAATTTCCTTTCGCGATAAGCAATACCCTATTTTCTCAACTTTTTATTCCACTGATTCTGAATAATTAGCAGGTTTAAAGAAACCAGTGAATTTCAAACTACCATTTGAGGTTTTAGTATTTTAAATAGAGCTTCAAAGGTTTTCAGACTATTAACTCATATTAGCTTTGTACATAAATGTTAATTACTTTCACTTTTGCCTTTAATTACCTAACATAAGAAGTAGGCCATCCAATATCTCAACTCTCCACTTTTTTAAATCCACTTTTTCTTTGTAGGTAAAATCTCTAATAAAGTGTTAATATTTTTTTAAATAGTTGATGAGTAAGATATCTACTAAAAATAGCTGCAACAAGCGGTCATTGGAAGATCTGCTCTGTTCCCATTTTTAATGATAGCAGCATTGAGCTGCGAAAAAAAAGAGTTTGGAACAATCACTTTTTTGTTGTTGCTTTATTTGCGAAAGTCCAAAATCACATTGCTCTCTGTTTTATTTTTGAGCAACCTTTTCTTTCTATCTTTAGATCCCCGATAAAAACAAAATGGTTAAAAGAAGGCATAAAATTGACTGGCACTTGGGCAACTAAAGTAACGAACGAGAAAGAAGATCCGCTTAAAACAATTGTCCGAGGCTTGCTCTTTTTTTGCGATTAAAATGTGTTTCATCAAAAAATTTTTTTGGGGATTTATCCTTTTTAGTTCTTCGTCTCTTCAAGCTTGTGTGTAATTTTATAATTATTTTAATCAACTTTTACTTTTCTTTTTTTGTTAGTTTTTGACCTTTCAAGGTCATTCACACGTTCTCCTTTTTATTTTAATAGAATTGTTTTAAGAAATTCTTGGGGTTAATGAAAAAAAAATATAATGAAAGGTAGAGAACGAAGGAAAGCGACCTTGATAATGAATGAATGCAATAAGGCAGGCTCACCCATCTGATGGAAGACAGCTTTTATGAACACCATCATTTCACCCGAATAAATGTGATTGCGTTTTATTTTTCGTCTTTTGATGAACCCTCTTTTTTGACCGGTTTATTATATTTTATAACCTCTCTTTATTCTTCGCCAATGGAAGGATAACAATGTCCTTTGCGATGGATTTCTTTAACCTCAAGAGCTTTGACAAAATTAAACAACATTATTATTTTTTTAAACACACGTTTAACAGAAATTTGCGTTTTTTTTAATTGTGGGATTGTCTGTCTTTCATGATTTTCTATTTTTGACTTTAAAGTTTGTTATTTTCTTCCTTTTATGTTTCTCATTGATTAAATTACATAAACAATGGGTTTGATTTTTCTGATTATTGTCGTCACCCTCATATTACTTATTTATTTATTTGACTATATCGCCCTCGTAAATTTAAAAAATGCTAAATTTTTCAAGGATCATTAACTAAAGTTTTTTACATTATTACTCTTATTATATGGATGTAAATAAAAGTAATGAATTTTTGAAATTTTTTAGCCCCGATCTGCTAAGAAATCATCGACCGACCCATTTGTTTATGATACGATAATGAGCGATCGAAATGGAACAAACCTATCTGCGAAACAAGCTATTCCAGGTGGAGTTGAATATAATCAAATAAGTCATAGAATTATTGGTAAATATTAAACCCTTTATGTATGTTTTTTTAAGATTTTAAATTTCAGCATTGACTTATCCCACAAATGCATCAGATTCCGCATATAGAAATTCTATTAAAGAAATTAGTGAAAAGTTGAGAAGAAATTATCCAGATAAATATAAAATTTTTAATGTTTCTCAAAAACGAAGTGATTTGGGTCGAGCTAACAATGGTAGTGGAGTAGTGGTTGAATTAGGTTGGCCGCCCCAGCTTTCACCTCCTTTGGATCGACTTTGTTCAATTTGTAAACAAATTGAAAATTGGCTAAATTCGAATCCTGAAAATCTTGTTGTTATTCATTGCAAAGGATGGAGATCAAGAGCCGCCATCGTTATTGCAGCTTATATGCATTATACTAACATTTGCGCAGGGTAATGTATCTTTTTCTTCTTCTTTGAAACAGAACTCATTTTATTTTAATTTTTAGAGAAGAATCAGTTGAAGATCGATTTGGAATGAAAATCTTTAGCGAAAAGTTTCTTGGCGTTGATGGTCAACCATCGCATAAACGCTATGTTCGATATTTTTCAAACTTATTATCTGGTCGGTTTGGGATTAACTTCTCGTATTATAATTAAAGAAGTGGTTATTTAGGTTCAACAAAAGTTAATCCTACGCCTATTTTTCTTACAAATATTTCGTTGAAAAAAATAAATGGAAAAGGAATTGTTTTAAAAATCTACGAGCGTATGAAGCCAGTATATAGTTCTCAACCCATGTAAGTTTTTATCATGATTACTTCTTGTAAACAGATTTTTTTGTAAATCAACAGATAGCTTATTTTATGAAGAAAAAAATTTCTCATTTTGGTAACTGTTCAAAGAACTTTTCATGCGTAAAAAGTAAAGAATGTTGCGACCGCTTTTTCTAGAGTTGTTAAAAATGCAAATCTGTTTACGCTTTGAAGAAGCTACTTTTTTGGGCGTGAAAAACAATAGAAAATTATTCCACAACTCTTGGAAGGAGTTGTTTCTTTTTTAGTCTTAATATTTTTAGTAAAACTCTTTTAAACCAACAAATTTTACAACTCATTTTTCTATTTTATTTTCCACCGATACTCATAATTTTTCTTTAAAAAATAATTAATTGTTCTTTAAAAATATGCTTAAATATAATATTTTCAGTTCCATAAAATCCAGTGTTGAAATTGAAATCGATAGCGGGCTTCCTCTTCGCGGAGACGTATTAGTCAAATGTTTTGAGAAACGTTCAGGTTCCGATAGAAGCCTCGTCTTTCAATGCCAATTTAATACTTGCGCACTAAATTTGGATCAAAGACGCCCAACTCTGCTTTTTTATAGGGAAGAACTTGATTTGATTACCACAGGTAAAACAATTCTTTATAAAAGCCCAAAATCCAAAAAATTAAGCTTATTTTAGACCGTTCATTGGATACACAAGCTTCCATTGAATTTTCATTTGTTTTTGAGCCGCCAAAAGAAAAAAAAGCATCCAAATCTTCCAAACGTTCCTTGAGTTTATCAAGCGGCCGAGATTTGAAAGACAGTAAAGAGGAATTTTCCAGAGCTGATAGTTATGAAAATTTTGATCGACCAGAAGGTTAGTTTTTTTTTCTTCTCTTGAGTCTCACTTAGGGTTCCGACGATTCCCCGAAAATCAAAAAAGCCGGGGAACGGGGAATCCCCGAAAATGGATTTTGAGTCGGGGAATTCCCCGGCCGGGGAGAGCATTCGTCGGGGACGGGGAATCGGGGAATCCCCGAAATTCAAAAATTCACCGGGGAATTCCCCGAAAAATTTTTAATGTTAATTTTTGAAGGAAAAAAATTTTTTTGTGTGTTAATTATAGCATATTTAGCCTTAATTAGTATTGGTGAGAGGTTATTTAAAGCAAATCTCATGTTTAAAAATTAAATATTTTTCCTCGAAATAAAAAATGGGCCGGGGACGGGGAGTCGGGGATTCCCCGACTTGGGAAGTGGAGTCGGGGAATCCCCGGCCGGGGAACCTAATCGGCCGGGGACGGGGAATCGGGGAGTTTCCCCGGGCCGGGGAATCGGGGAAACTCCCCGATTTCGGGGAATCGTCGGAACCCTAGTCTCACTTCTTTCTTTTATTTTTTTCATCTAAAAGTTTATGACAGATTTTTTTTTCATGCTTGAAAGTCATCATAAAATTGAAAAAACGAAGCTATTAAATTGGGTAATAAAATTTCGTTTGGTAAGAAAAAAACTCCTAAGATGAAGTAAAAAATAAAGTTATTTTGATATTATTTTTCTCGTTTACATCTCTCAAAAAACTTTTTATGAGTACTTACTTTCATGAGAATAAAAAATGAGGATAAATCTAAGAACTTTTTTAATTTATTAAAAAACGATGACAAGTGAATAGATCTTATATTATTTTAAAGTCTTTCATATTTTTTTGTTCTTTTGATTTTTTAGCTGGTTTAAAATAAAAATGATCTCAATTAACCGCTCCAATGAAAGTAACAAATTTTTCGCAAGTTTGTAAATTTTTGTTACTTTTGTATGATAGTAACAATTTTTTAGAGGTTTTAATATCATTGTTATTGTCTCCTTTGAGCGGTTTTTTTTATTTTTTTGATACTTTTCATAAAAAAACTTAGAAATTCAATTACTTTAGTCAATTATGTTCTTTTTAAAAAGGAGGAAATAGAGCATAACTCATGTTTCTTTTTTTTTTCTCCGATTTTTGCAACTTTTTTTGCATAAAAACTAACAATCGAATTTTTTTCTAACCTTATCAACCTTGAATTTTCAGGTATTTGATTCTTTATTACATCACAAAACTTTAGAGATAAAAAAAACATTCTTCTCGTGCGCTTTTTTAGCCATTTTCAATAAAAATTCGATGATCATATGTTTCACTTTCTTTTTTCTTGTGGTTTTCCTTTTTTTTTCATGAGATTTTGTTACATCTTTTTTATCCCCTTCTTTTTTGTTTACTTTTTTTGGGGAAGATAAAAAACAAAACAACTTTTTAGTCATGCCTTTATCATTGAATATTATTCTTTTCTTTTTTATGTCTACCAAGAATGTTTTAAAAAGCTGTTGTTTGTTACAACTTATTCCTTTTTAGCAATCTAAGTACTCAAGATAGCCAATGGACAATAATATACTCATTATCTTATCCAAAAAAAGACCAATAAGCTTCCGTTTTTCTTAGTTTTTTTAAATTTATTGGCTTGCCAATTGCTTTTTTGAATTTTTAGAAAGTTTTTCTAAAAAAGTGCAATTAATTTATATTTGTATCTATCCCGTATAAAATCGTTTAAGAGTTTTTAAAAAAATTTAAAGACTTGACGAAATCTCCAAAAACACACCTGTTTTTACTTTTTTTTTAATTCAATCTAGCCAAGTTGAATCTTCCATTTTTTATTTTATTTTTTGTTTCTTTGATTTTACTCTTTACTATTGTAAGAAAAGCGCCCATTATCTTATCATCGACTTAAACTTTAATTTGATTAAAGTGCATTTCATTCATCGATTGATTTTAAAATTATTTTTTTTTAAATAGCCAAGTAGAAAATTTATGCCCGTCATCATCATTGAACACCCCCACATAAGAAACACAAGCGTGTTAACTTTAACTGACTTTGCAAAAAAAAAGAAAAATCCCCCGAAGTCAATAAAAAAGAAAAGTGATTTTTTCCCGCGTTTTAAAATTTTTCTTCCTTTCAACAGCAAAGCTCAGAAATGCCAATTTTTCTTACGGGGACAACATACACGAAGGATGGACATTCACCGTTGCTTCAATGTTTCGTTTCTTTGTTGTTAAAAATCCACAAAGAAGATAGCTAGCAGCCGTAAGTAAGATCAACAGTGATGGAAAAAAGCGGCAAATTTTTTTTACTACTATTGATCCCAATTTTTTAAGATCTTTCATTTTCTCTCTTTTTTTCCCCAAAAGACAAACAAAAATATGGGATGCCTTTAAGCTTAAATCCTGAAGGAAAGACACACCACCATCCACTGACGAAGCAAAAGCGAAAGGGAAGAAAATATTGTTGGAGAACTGATTTTTTTTTGCCCCTAAGAGAGAGAGAGTCATCCCATCCCTATAGGAACAAAGGATCCTTACTGCCAGCCGAGTTATTTTAACTTTTTTTTGATTCGATTTTGATTTTTTTTTCTATTTTAATTCTTGGATGAATGCACTTTGCAAATAAAATTATTTTTTTAACTCTTTTTTTTGCCAGAAAAGCATTTTTTATAATTTGTTTGGATTATGTAAACAAACGAAAAAAGGAAAAAGAAAGAATGACATAAAAAATGCGCCGTATTTCTTCTTAGAATAAAATGCTGAGAGTGAAAATTGATAACAATACTTTTTTAAATCTCTTTATTAATTAACGATATAATAACAGTCTTTGAATGTAATCATCTCCATGTAATTATTACCATATTATTTCATTATTATTATTTATGGTTTTATCTTATTTCATTTATTTTTTCTCGAGTATTTTCCTTACCAGCATTATTTTTTCTTTTTCTTTTTTGCAAATTACAAATTAGATATTATTAGTAACAACCTAACTCAACCTGACCAACCGTTTGGTTCCTTTTTTTGTCTTTCTTTTTCTTCCTTGCGGCCATTATCCAGTCGTCTCAAACAAAAAGAAAATGCAAGCAGATACTTGTTTTCCTTCTTGTCGACCCTTTTTTTGTTATAGCTTCTTGGATTACATTACCTTTGTCATCCTTCTTGTTTTTCTTATTTGTTCCAAACTCCTTTATTTTACATTTGGGCATTCATAGATACTTTTTTGGGGATGAAATTTAAAAAGATATGCCCAAAAAAGTACAATTTTAGAAGCTAAATTAGTTAATTTTTTAGACGATCGATCAATTTCATCTTCATTAATTGAATCTCCTCATCATTTTTCACCTTCTGTGGGTGATAACACGAGTGGACTTTATACCGAACTTCAAAAAGCCACATCAAATCAAACTTCCTCTTCTTCTCAACAACCTTCGCCTTTAGACGGTGCTGATTCTGGAATTGGTTCAGATTCTCCAAAACAAAAGATGGCCCCTCCGGTTCCTCCAAAACCAAGGCGGCCATCCTCTTCGACGATGGATCCCGATGATGATGATGTTATGAGATCGGCGTATGAAGATTCCACCATAGGTCGAGATCGTTCAGGTTTGTGATTACGAATATCACATCATTTTTAGCTAAGAATACCTAATCTTTAGTTTTACCTGCATCTGTTCGACCTAATTCGAGGCAATCCAATCCACGGGCTTCGTCCCCCGCGGAATCTACTACCACTCGATCAGCTACACCTCGTATTACTGAACCGGATTTAATGCCCAAAGATAGATATGATCCAAATTCAAAATGCTTTAGGTCAATTTTCGAATATTATTTTAACACACTTTTACATACATAGATATTGTTTTAGTTATGTACCAGCCAAAGCCCTTCGAGAGCATTATACCGCTCCAAAGAAACCACCATCAAATCGACGACAATCCATGGAACGGTCAGATTTGGATATTTCAGCGGTCGATAAAGAATCCCTTCGAAATGTTTCAATAACTCCTACTGAACTTTCAAGAAGACCCGAAACTCCTAAATGGGATGCAGTAGTGGATAAGATAGCTCCAAAAATCGATTTACCCGAAGTTCGTAAAGATTATCGTCAACTTGAACGTGAAAGATATGGAGATAATGGTGGCGATTATTTCTCTAAAACTTTACCCAATGGTTATGTTGGTGGAAGGCATTATGGTGATGAAGATGAATTTGAAAAGCCTATAGTTGTTGAACAAGCAAAGAAAGCTCCACAACCTAAAAGACGAGGACGTTATGGAAGTTATAGCACCACAAATGATGATTATAAGTAAGTTCCTTCAATTAAACTTATTTCAGTTTTTATTGAACCTTAAAAATATTTTTTTCCAATAATAAAAATTTCAATGTATAAAATGAATAATTCATTTTGTTTAGTAGTGATATGGATGATTTATGCAATCCAGATTTTTATTTATCATATTCAGCAGCACCAACTCCACCACCAGATAGATTTGCTCCTGGATCAAAATCAGTTGAACTTCCACGAAAGCAAATGAAAACAATTTCTCAAAGGGATTTGGATGAAATTGATAGCATTATTGAATCAACTACAACTCTTCCTACACGCTCTTGCTATACCCCGAAACCAGAACCACCTCGGCCTTCAGCTGAAAGGGATGCATTTCGACTTCGAAATTGTCGATCAGTAAATTCAGGACCAACCACTCGAAAATTATTCTCTAATGAGCGATACGATGCAACAACGGATGCTGATAATCCAGATGATTGGTTGAAAAATAAGTTGAAGACTCTTCATTCCAAACGCGGTGGATATCCAGACGCAATGCAACGAAAACATACAGAAAAGAAATTACTTGAAGAATTAAAAAATGCAAATCCTGATAATCAATTACAAAAAGGCGAATATGTTAGTGAAGGAATGGGACAAAAGATGAATTCCAATAATAATGATTCGCAAATAGATTTAATTGAAGAATATCAAAAAGAGGAAGAAAGATTGAGAAATACCCGATCGCCTTTTACAGCTATCGATGATTTCCGATCCATTAATCGCGCCCAAACGGGAACACCAAATTCTATGGCGGGTGGAAATAATCGTTACATCCGTGGTGCAACACCAACATCACAAATTATTCGAAGTAAACCACCCACACCTCCTCCACGAGAACGATCAAAGAGTCCAACAGTTCGATCCCCACAACCCTTTAGAAAATCACAAACTCCTTCAGCATATCAACAAGAACGAAATCGAATTGCATCCAGCGATTATCTTAGTGATGAAGAAGACGAGGGTGATTTCTCTCATCTTAAATCTTTGGTTCAAGAGAATAATAAACGAGCTCATACTGCTGAACCATCAAATTATTATTCAAATGGTAATAATACCGGAACTAAAAGCATTCTAAAACGTGGACCAAATCAAAATCAAAGACAATCACAAAATGGAACACCAACAAGTTATGCTGATTCCACGATTGATGATAAAAATGATAAAAAAGATATTTATGCTTCACCCGTTCCTTCTCATCGAAGATTTATTGGAAGACAATCATCTTTTGGAGAAGTAAGTTTTAAAAAAAATCGAAAGGCTCTGATAAAAAAACCGCTCCAGTGATAGTAATAAAAAGTTCAAATTTGCAAAACATTTGTTACTATCTTCTTGAAAATTTCAATTTTGCGAAATATTTGTTACTATCTCATTGGAGCGGTTATTTGGAGTTTTGCTTTAACATGGTTTAATTAATAAAAACCTGTCAAGGATAAGCTTTAGAAACTACCGAAAAAAGCTGCGAGTTTCAAAACTTTATTTATTCTTCATTTTTTTAAGGCGATTAAAGTTTCGATAAATTACTCAAATATATTGGGTTAGCAAACATCTATCTAGTTTTTTGGTGAATCATAAGAAAAAGTTTTATTATTTTAATTGTTTTTTTTTCGATTCATTCATTCTTTTTTTTCCAAATTAAACTAACACGAAATACTGCTCTTTTTTTGTTGTTGCAGTAATAAAGTTGAAAAAAGAGACGACATTGAAGAGGATAAAAAAAACCAGCCTTCTTTGGTCAATTTGCACCACCCATTTTTTTTTATTTTAAAGAGTGCATTATAATCGATGGTTAAAGTTTGATGATTGATAACCCTAAAAAAGAGTGGAGTCAATAACTACTTTTTGAAAATTGAGAAATTGATTCATTTAAGAGCTTCAAAATTGATGGGGTTTTTTTTCTTCTGGTTTTTGTGATTAAAGGTTGTGAAAGATTTCTTTTTCATTTTTAAGAATGAATCATATTCGATGATGGAATTTAAAAGATTCGTTTTTTTTTTCTCTACCTTTTTTTAATACAAATGTGAATTAAAAAATTACAGTCAACTTTTTTTAATGAAACCTCTTGGTTTTTTTTTTATCAGAGTTTTTGATTGATTTTTTTTTTGTTGCCATAATAGTATTTTGATAACCTTCCATCTAACTTTAAGCCTCCTCCTTTCCTTTACACATTTTTTTAGAATGTAAACATCAGCCTTGTTCTATAAAATTGACCCATCAAAATAAAAATTCCCAAGAGCCTATTTTTGACCATTGTTTTTTTACATATGCTTTTTTTCAAAAGTTTTTATAAGTGTAAAAGAGGAGACAAAGCGTGAATTTAAGAAAACCAATGAATCTTGCGTCAGTCAAATCGTTTATCTTTCTTGAATTTATTTTTCGCTTTTTATCGACTTTCACCAAAAAGTTTGTCTAAAATAAAAAACCGCTTCGTCATGACAGTAACAAGAATATTTAAAGGCCAATTTTTTTTATTACTATCGGTAATCCTTAACTTGAGCTTATTTTTTTGTCATAAAGCGGTGAAATTTTATAAATAAAATTTTTTTTAATCTGAAAAATGCCTTATTATGAAAAATAGTTTAATTTCACCATTCGTCAAAAAAAAATTTTTTTCTTTTTTTTTTGTTTGTTTTCTTGTTTGTTTCCGGACGCGCTCTTTTTTTTCTTAAGAAATGCATGAGAGAAAAAAAGCTCCAATAAAAAAAAATATGGGAATGTGTAGATTGTTTGCAACAATGCCCAACCAAAACAAGCAAGCAATCCATGCATCTTTTTTTGGTTGCCTCTTTTTTCACTTTTAAAAGCAGACATAAAACAACTTTAAACAGCTGAGCGCCTTCGGTTGGGATTCTTTCTTCGTTTTTTTTCTTGACTGGTGAAATTTTAAAAGGATTTGTTTTTACAAGAAAAAATAGATAAAGTAAAGTTGCACTTTCTAAAGCGACTTTATGCGTTTGGAAAAGTTTTTATAATATTCTACTTCGAAAACTTTACTATTGTAAGCTTTATAAATTTTTAATTACTCCAAAGTTATTTACTTTTTAAAGTTTGAGAAAATAAGCTAGCTGCCCATCTTCTGCTTTTTAAGTAACGCGTTTCTTTCATTTTTTCCGCTTCATTAATTTTCTGCCACAAATTATTTAACTTTAGCTGCCTTTCGATTTCTCATATTTCTTACGTTTTTAATGTTAAATTTTGAAGTCAAAGTTTAAATTTCCTTTATCAGTGAAATTTTTTCTTATAAATCTTTAAAAATTTTGAAGGTTTATTACCAACCTAATCCAGTTTTTAAGCTGATAATTTTATATATTGTTAACAAAAAGTTAGTGATATTAATCGTTAATGAAGTAAAAATGATTTAAAAGCATTCCACTTTTTTAAGTTTTAAATTAAAGTCCATTTTCCCTTCTCCCAACAATTCAAAGAATCTTCTTTATATATTTTTTTTCTTCAAAAAAGATTTAACTCAATTTTCGAGCAATTCAAAAAGCTGGACTTTATTTTATTTTTATTTTTTGAATTAAATTTTGAAAACTTCGTTGAAAAAGACTTTAGGATTTATTCCAAACTTTACTATTTTATTTTTTTCAGGAATCATTACCTCGTAGTAGTGGTGGAGCATCTCCATACGCTTCAATAGAATCTCCGCGCGTCGGCGGTGGTAGTGGTGGTTCGTCGTCGACGCCGCTTCCATTTATTTCTGGTTCAAATAATCGATCTGAAACTCCTGCCTTCCCTGTTAACAACCGAGAAACTCCAATACCCTATCATCCTTTGCTTTATCAAGGTGCTGCTGCTACCGCTGCATCGGGTGCTGAAAATTCTCAACAACAACAACAAACATCTGGCTTTAATTCGCTAGTTCAAAGGTTTGTTGTGCTTTTTAAAGTATATTGAATTAATCGCGTACAAATTCTTAAGATCAAATTCCCCTCGTTCCATGTATTACGGCCAAAGTAGACGATCATCAATGACTTCAGTTGGTTGGTTAATCTTTTTATTTTGTGCTTTAAGATTTTTAGGGTAGTTAAGTGTTAATCCAACAAAGTGTTTTAGCCATAATTAATAAAAAATTACGTATGTGCTTTTGAGCGTAGAGATCTTCATGTTAACATTTGTTTCTTCTTCACAATGCTTTTTTGCAAGTTTATGCATTTTTTGGCGCTTTCCTTTGACAGAAAAGAAAAGCCTCTCTACAACTTCCTATAGCAAGCATCTTTTTTTTAAACACAACAAAAAAACTTGCGTGCTCTTTAGCCATGAATATCTGATTATCTTCACTTCACATTTATTGTTGCATCCTTCTTTTTTACAAGCTGTTTTCACATTAAAGTGTTATTGTGTGCGCTTTTTTGACTTGAAGTCGTTTAAAGCTCTCATTTTTGAAATCCCATTAAATCTGATTTTTTTCGTGGTAAACCAGCTGCTGGTGTATAATTTTAAAAAAACTTTAAAAACATTTTGATTTGAACTTTTTGATAGACTTTGGTTTTTACTTTATTATTCATTCATCAATCGAATTTTTTTTTATGTTTGAACTTTAAAAAAGTTTGTTTGTGCCATAGTGCTTTTTGTTTACATAATTCCTTCCTTCATATGCTTCAAGTTGCATCAACTTTTTCTTTTTTCTTTATTCTGGTTCATTTCTTTTCCATAATATTTAAATATATTTTTTTATCACCTCTCAATTGGCAGCTCGCCAAATTACTTTAAACATTCAACAAAATTTAAAGGTCAAATTATAGTTGTCACTTTTTTTCTTCTTCAATTTTCTCTATTTCGAATAAGCTTTCAACAACAAAATCGATTTTTACCGTTTTTCTTTTGTTTGTCCCAAAGAAAATGAAAGAACAAATGTTTTTGGAAGCAGCCAACAATTTTTGAAGAAAATGGATCTTCCTTCTTTTACGTTTTTCTAAAAAAAATTTATTGAAGGCGTTGGAAAAGAATTTGATGGACGATCAAAAGCCGAGAACGATAAAAGCCAAAGAGAGGACGAAAAATGAGGATGGATGGCATCGATATCGCGGTGGATAACCTTAACTATCTGCATTAACTAAAGGTCGTCGTCGACATAAAAAGGGTGGCAATGAAAGAAATGCCAACTGTGCTGCCACCAGCCAGTGGCAATGGAACATAAAACTTCTTTTTTGCAAAGAAAATATCCCCATCCGTTCAAAGACAAAAACATAAAAGATTTTAAAAAGATGCCCGACGAATATTATTCGGATGTTATTGAATTTCGGCTACTTTTTTTCCTTTTTAAACATCATTATGTATCCTTGTTTATTTATCTCTTTTTATTTTTCCCTGACAAATTTTAATGGGACAAAAAACCATAGCTATGAAATAGGTCTCAAGTTTTGGTTTTATGTTAAGACATTGTCAAAATTGAAATTTCTCTAATTAACATTTTTTAAGAAGGTTTAATGTGCATTATTTAAAATCATGAGAACATTTTGAAGCTTTTGTCAATAAAAAATAAAATAAATCGATGCTTTTATGAAAAGCATAAAAATATATTCTTTTTTTCTCTCAAATTTTTCTCTTTTTTGATTCAAACAATAAAAACGTTAAAAAAGCATGTAAACCAACCCTTCCACCATCTCGTTGTCGCATTTTTTTGTATAATAATAATATTTTCCTTATAAAAACATTTTTGCTTTTCTCTTTCTTTCAATTTTTAAAGAAGACATCCATCTCCTCTTTTGTCAAAAGCGACGGATCGTTTACTTCGGTAAATAAGCAACAAAACAACCCATCGTCGTCTTTACATTTTTTTGTTCCTTTTTCGGTGATCGCTTGTTAACAAAAAAGTTTATAGCAACTTACTTGTATTTTAAAATAAAATTTGGAATAACATTGATTTACTTTGAGCTTAATTTTAGTTTTTTTTGGACTCTTGATTAATTTGAAACAAGCAAAATCCGTATTTTTTGACAAATTGATTTATCATTTTTTCTTCTCAATTCCTCCAACAGGTGTTGCAAGCGTTCCACGCAATTTTTTGTTCACGAAAATAAGAACTATCAAAGTTTAAAAAAATAGCTCACCTTTTTATCCCAGATGGTTGCCAAATGTTGCTGCCATTGTTGATTTAAAAATTTAATAAAAAAATTTAACATATTTAGTTTTTTCGAAGTATTTTTCGCAAGGTTTACTTGTATTGTTAGCGATCCTTAAATTTTATAATTTTTCATTCAAAAACTTTTTTTTATAGCGGCTGTTTTGTGAACAGTTGTTCCAATGCTGGCATCTACTTTTCCAAAGGTTGCGACCTTAAATTAAAAACCTTATTGTTTTTCATTCATTTTTTTCGTTATTTAAGCTTAAAACCCTCGTTTCCAACAACATCGTTCTATTTAAAAAAAACTTGTTCATTCAATTTTTTATTTATTTGTCTTCTTCCGTCGGTTTGATTGACTTCAAAAAAAGAAAAACTTGAGTACTTTTTTCTGCGCGTTTTTTGTGTGTCTTCGTTGCGGCTGATATTTTTTTTTTCAAAGCTTAAAACTTGAAGCATTTATTTTTTTAAGTTTCCATTGATTGATTTTCCTCTTCTCATGAAACTCCGCCCATATTGACGTACCTTTCTTTCTATTTTTTAAATTTACAATGGATTCCACAAATGAACAACCATCAACTTCAACCTCAACGACGCCTGCTTCGGCGAGTCGAACAATTCCAATTAAACTTACCTCAACTCCATCAAAAATCCCAGAAGTTCATATTAAAGAAATCCCAGAAACGGATGAAATTAGTGAAATCTCAGAAGTTAGTCAAAGTATTTGTCATGTTATTAAAATTCGAAAATTAAATCGCCCAACTTCAATGTATAATAATCCTGATTCCAAAGATAAAAAGGATACCAAAGTTGAGACTAAAGTGGATGAAATTGATTCTCAAGTTCAAGCAGCATCAAAAAATTCAAATGATATGATTCCATTAGAAGCTGAAGAAGAAGCCAAAACTCCTGTACCACCTAAAGATTCTTCACCCGAAGCTAAAAACGCTCAAGCCCAAGTTGATGAAGAATCTCGTCAATCGCCTTCAGCAATTCCAATGTCATTGCAAAAGAATGAATCAAAAGAAGCAACTGATCATATTATTCCTGAACCAAATATGGTTGCCATCAAAGCACAGGGAATCATCACTGCTTGTGAAGGCCCTGATGGAACAACGAGTGAAGAAGTAACGTCGATACATCGAAATATTGGTTTTGTCAAAGAATCCGCGCCGCCACCTCCCCAGGGAACGGGCCCACAAAAATCATGGATTAATCAAAACCGTGAGTCACTTAACTCTGGAAGTTCACAATTTGATGTCTCTGAAATTCCTTTGGATATTGTTGATATTCGAGAATCAAATGTCCATTCCGATGCGTTTGAAACAGTTAATGATCCACATGCTGTAGCGAAATCAGATGATGTTAACATCGCCATTGAGAATGCTCCCAAAGAACAAGAAGATGAAGCATCAAAGCCGCCAAAGAGTCCAAAGGCAAAAGTTTCTATTCAAGTTGAATCAAATACAGCAACAGCATCAGAAACCGTGGTGGTTGCAGATGATGAGCATAAAGCGGAACCAGTGATGGGATTTGTCAATACAGAAGCAGAGCCACAAACTGCAGCAACTTCATTGGAAGCAAAAGTGTTTGAAGAAATAGTTCAATCAAGCAATGATGTAATTGAACCCGAACGAATTCATATAACACAATTTGAAGTTGCCGAAGCTGTGGCAACTAAGCAGTCAAATGAAAATCCTATCATTCAAGAAATTAAAAAAGATAAAGCTTCTATTTCACAAAAATCAAATGAAAATATTCATGTTACTCAATTTAAAGTTACTACTAATCAACAACCACTTCTTGAGTCTTCAGAATCAAAAGATAATGAAGAAAAAACTGTTACAAAAAAATTAGAAGAAAAAGAAGATGTGGAAGAAAAAGTTGTAAATGTTGCAAAAGATGAGTCCAAAGTGAAGCAAGAAGACGCTGAAGTTGAAAGTGGAGAAGCTATTAAAAAAATAAAATCGGATGAAAAAGTGGAAGAAAAAACCACCACTGAACTTCAAAGTGATCAAACTAAAATGCCAAATTCTTCAAAAGAAGAACATAAAGCAAATTTGATTCCACATGAAAGCCTCGACGATAAAATCCACGTTCCAAAAGATCGACCCAGATCTGCAGCATCATTAGAACGCGAATCAAAACAAATGGAAACTGAATTACCCGAAGATGCTTTAAAAGAAGAAAACAAAGCTGATTTAATTCCTCATGAAGATCTTGAAGATAAAATTCATGTTCCAAAAGATCGTCCAAAATCAGCGGCATCCTTAGAACGTGAGCATAAACAAGAGCTCAAAGAAACAGTAACACCTCAAGAACAGTTATCACCAAATTCGCAAATCACAAATAAAGATTCACTAAATTATAATCCCCTTGATGATCCTGATCATCCTGAATATCGACCAATAATTCATCAAAGTTCATTTGAAATTCCAATTATTTTTGAAAAGAAATCCACCGGTGAAGGTGATGTGAGAACAGCATTCAATATGGATGAATTACATTGGGAGAATGAAATTTCGGAAGCTAGCAAAAGTGAAGCGATTAAAAAAGCAACAGAAAAGTTATTATTCGAATCCGCTCATTCTGAAACAAAGCCAGAAAAAATGGAAGAAAAATCAAGTAATGCTGAATCAAAATCACAAATTGCTGAGGAAATAAAACATGTAGCGCCAAAAGATGAGGCAATAGCAGAAAACGAAAAGCCCCATGCTGAACCTTGGCAAGCTCTTGAAGATGTTCAAGCAATTGAAGAACTTGAACCTCATGTGCTTGAAAAAATCGCTGAATTTCCAGAAGGTAGAAAAACAACGGAAGAAATATATCAAGAAGAAAAGCATGAAAAAATGCATGAATTTGTTCAAGGTAGAACTCCACCACCAACGGAGCCACCCAAACATGAAGCAGATGTGAATATTCATTATCCCATGGATCTTGAAGTAGCTCGTCACGAAGCTCCTCATACTATATCATCTCCGACAACAAAAAAAGCCAAAGAAGATTCAGTGATAACGAGCGAAATAAAATCTGAATCATCACCAGATAATGACGAAGAAACATATTTCTCAGTTGCAACTCATAATCTTAATTCCATCACTCAAGAACCAAATAAAGCTGAAACGAAAGTTGCTAAAGAAGCGGCAGAAGTTCAAAAAGAAACAGAAAAAATGATTTCTGATGATGAAAGTTTAGCAACTTCATTTTATTCCGTATCTGAGAAGCTATCTTCCGATAATACTAGCAGAGGTGAATATGATAAAGAAAAAACCCCAGAAGCGAAGAAGAAAGATGAAGATGCAAAATTAAAATCTCTAACAATGTCGCAATATGAAAATCAAAAAGAAGCTGTAATAACTGATAAAACATCCCATCGGCGACAAATTCCTGTAATAATTGAGACTATGCCTGAACTTGATGGCGATGACATTGAAGTAACGATAGAAGAAACCACACAAGAAGATGATGAAGATAAGCCTCAAGTTACTTTAAGAAAAGATAAACAAAGACAAATATCTTTGGATGATCATTCAAAGCCCATAGTTGCAGTGGCACCAACTTCAAGGCCATCTGAAATTGAAAGGCAGATGGATGCACGTCGAGAGAAAAAGAAGGAAGAAAATCAGGTGATTATTGGAGTTACACGCCCAACGAGTGTAATTCGGACGGATGAAGATGCGGATTCTGAAGCACCTTTAATTCGAGTAAAAAGGAAAGAACTCGAAGAACTTGAAGATATTCTTGGAGAAGAATTCAAAGTTCAAAAACATGAGCATAAATTTGATGAACAACTTATTCCCGAAGGATCATCATCAAAATCTCCCAAAAGTCTTGAAAGAAAACCTTCAACACCCTTTTATGACGTATCCACAAATGATGAAGTTCCAATAAAATATCGAAATCGCGAAGCCAAGCTTATTCAAAGATTATCAGAGCAATCACCGACACAAATGGATGAAAAATTAAAATTAAATGGAGCTCAAAATGAATCAATTTTTAATAAACGGAGAACCAACGAAAACGAACAACTATCGCCAAAACAAAATGGAGTCAATGAAACGACATCAAAGAAAATATCAATGACGGAATCAATAATTCGAGATTTGAGAGAAGTCAATCATGAATTAACTCACTCACCAAAAAGTCCTTCACCCAATCGAAATGACGAATGCTTTAGCCCTCGAACGCTTGCTCGTTTCCATAATCCATCAGTTGTTTTTGATAAAAGTAACGAAGATAAAATTGGTAAGATTCGGAAAATATACTTTGTTGGATTAACATAGGCGCTACCAAAAGATAAAATAATAAGGGCCATACAATAAAAATCTTATTAATTTTTTTATTTTTTAGAAGGTGGAGAGGTTATTCACCATCATCCTATTTTTGTAAAGGATACATCCAAATATTGGTATAAACCAACAATTTCAAGAGAAGAAGGTAAATATAATTTTTATTCCAAAATTTTTACTTTGTTTTATACAATCCATTTTTTTAGCAATAAATATGCTTCGAGATAAATCAGCAGGAACATTTTGTGTTCGGGACTCGAATAGCTTTCCCGGAGCCTTTGGGCTTGCTCTTAAAGTTGCTAAACCTCCAGAGGGTGTTGCAACTGGGGATGGTACTGAACTTGTTAGACATTTCCTTATTGAACCTTCATCAAAAGGTGTAAAATTGAAAGGATGTAATAATGAACCCGTTTTTGGAACTTTGGCTGCATTAGTATATCAACATTCAATAACGCCTATGGCATTGCCATGTCGATTATTGCTTCCTGAATATGACCCCGCTTCTACACCAGAGCATTTGAATGCTGCACAAGCTTTATTGGAACAAGGAGCAGGTAAGTATGACATAATGGCAAAATGATAAAGATCCATTTAAAAAAAGCGACAAAGAAAACGACGATTAACAATTTTTTTTATATTTCAGCTTGCAATGTTACATATGTTTATTCATTCGACACTGAATCTCTCACTGGCCCCGAAGCTGTTCGTCGAGCAGTTCATGAAGCCATGGAACAATATGCTCGTGGAATGGTTCGAGCTGTGAATGTTCATTTTAAAGTTTCATCTCAAGGTATTACCCTTACCGACAATACAAGAACCTTATTCTTCCGTCGTCATTATCCAACTAATTCTGTCATTTATGCTGGAATTGATCCCGAAGACAGAAAGTAAATCCCATTTAAAACATTATTTCAGTAATAATTATATTTTTATTGTTTTTAGATGGGATAATAATAGCGTAATACAACTTCCACCAACATATGTGAGACAAGCGAGAGTATTTGGTTTTGTTGCAAGAAAAATTTCAACTAAAGCTGATAATGCTTGTCATGTTTTTGCTGAATTAGATCCAGAGCAACCTGCTACAGCGGTAGTTAATTTTATTACCAAAGTTATGATGGGACAACAACAACAGCAGCAAAATCAACGAGGTCGAACTCTTCCACCCATCTAGTCAGTCAAAAACCATCTTCCTCCAATCCAAGAAAAAAAAAGTTCCCAAAAATGTTCAAAATATTATTTTTTTGCTTTTTTTATTTTGCTCAAAATTATCTTTCATTTATTATTTTTCCAAAAAGTGCCTATTCTTTTTTTTCTTCAATTTATTAATTTATGATTAAAAAAAGTAACCCTTTAAATCAAAGAAATATTTTTTTTTACTAACTGAAGAACCATTTTTTGTTTACAGAAATTATTTGTTGTTGGTGCTTTTATAATTACCGTAACTGCCTTAAATCTTTTTATAATTATTTTTTCTTAAAAAACTATTTGTGCAAAAACTTTGAAATGTGCATTTTTATACCTAAAATTTTTTACTCATCATTTTTATTATGTTATGTTTTTATATAAAAAGAAAAGATACAATAAATATGGATATTTTTTTAAAATCAAAGTTTTTCAAAAATTTCTTATCCTTCCTAGTAATTTTGATTGTGCGTTCGTTCGTCATTTCCTCACTTGGAAATGCTTCATGGGAAAAAAGAAATATAAATGAAAAAATTTGCATAAATATGAATGAAAGCAAAATTTTCTTTCAAATTCGTAATTGAATGATTTATGTTAATTTTGCATACTCAAAAAGTCAATAAAAGGCGAGCATGATAAAAGAAAAGCTTCAGATAAATTTTGCAAGCTTGCTCGCAAACAGTGACTTTAACGCTCTCTCTTTTAAAGCTCACACGCAAAAACCTGATTTTGCTATTATCAAAAAAATTTTGCTTTGGAGTGTACCATTGGAAACTTTGGTTATCACATCAGGCTAAGTGGTTTCGACCAGTGTTGTTACTTGCTCCGCCAGCTCCGGCTCCGGAGCGCCCCGCTCCGCTCCAGGTCGGAGCTCGGAGCGGAGCTGGAGCTACAAAATAAATTTAGCCGGAGCCCGGAGCGGAGCCGGAGCTCGAAATTGTTTTTCTTGGAGCTGAAAATTTTTGTAAAAAAATTTTTTTGCGCTTTTTTTGCGCTATAATTTTATATTTTGAAAGAAGATCAGACAATTTTGATTTACACCACATATACAGTTTTTTTTCTTTTTAATCTTTACGTTAAAATGTTTTGTCAAAGAAAAAAGATTTGTAATTTCTAAATTTACTGAAAGCTCTTTTTTTCTATACCGTCTAATTTCCTTTTAACTAAAAAAGAGCTTGCATCAAAAAATTTTCAACTTTATTTGTAATTATTCCAAAATTCTTATTTTTGTATTTATAAATTTATAATCATTTTGATAATACCCTAGATATTTTTCTTGAAAATCTCTAAATTCATTTTCTCCTGCTTTTAAGTTTCATTTGAGAAAATTTGCTTCAAATACTGCTAGCAAATTTAATGACAATACAAAAATAGATCAAAAGATGATCTGTTGAAATTGGAAGTCTTTTTAAACTCAAACCAAAATACAGTTAAAGATATAGAATAATTTGTTATTGTTGTTTCTTTTTTTAATAATTCATAAAATTACGTAAAAAATAAGCAAATTAAGGTTTAAAAAGAGCCATTTATTAACAAATAAATTTTTTGGGCTTTGAGAAAAATGTGGAAAAAAATAAGTCGGAGCTCAGAGCGGAGCCGGAGTCAAGAAAAAAAATTGACTGGAGCCCGGAGCGGAGCTGGAGCCAAAGTAAAAAAATGGCCGGAGCGCGGAGCGGAGCTGGAGCCGAAAATTTTAGAAAGTAACAACACTGGTTTCGACTGCTTTCGGCCGTTCATCCCTGGGCAACTGGGAAGTCGAACCTTATAAAAACCGAGAACACCTTCGTTCATTTTTTTATTTTTATTTTATTAATATTTTTTATTTTTTTTGACTTATTATTATTTAATAAAAATGGGTAGGAAACCTATAAAAAGAACCGCTTCGCAAGAGGCTATTCATCAAGCAGACCTAAAAAGACGTAGAGCTGAATATGATAAAAACCGAAGATCAAACATGCAAAATGAACAAAATCATGTTCAAAAATTTTATCAATTGCTTATAAAATTACTTCAAATTACAACGTGGTTGAATTTAACAACTATGGTGATTCATTTTTTTTCGTTTGAATTCATATAATCGCCTCAATTTTAGCTCAATCTCAATAACAAGTCTTTTCAACGTGGTCGAAATTTATGAATTATTTATAAAACTATATCAAACTACAACGTGGTCGAATTTAACAACTATGGTGATACTTTTTTTCTTTGTGAATAGTCAATAACATCCTCTTTTTAGTTCAAACTCAACAACTGTTTTCAACGTGGTCGAAATTTATGAAATGCTCCAAGAACTTCATCAAATTACAATGTGTTCAAATTCAATAGCTATGGTTAATTTTTTTCTTCTTTTATTTGTTATAAATGTCAAAATTTTAGCTCATTCTCAACAATTGTTATCAACGTGGTCGAACTTATCAAATGCTCATAAAACTACATCAAATTACAACGTGGTAAATTTAACAACTATGGTGATTCTTTTTCTTCTTCTTGAATAGTCAATAACATCAGCATTTTAGATCAATCTCAACAACTGTTTTCAACTTGGTCAAAATTTATGAAATCGTTATAAACTGCATCAAATTACAACGTGGTCGAATGCAATTATTATGCCGTTGCTTTGAATCATCTTTAAACAATTGAAAAAACTTTTGAAACTTCATTCATATGCCTTATATCCACATTGATTATCCATTAAGAACTACAAGCCTTTGTTCAATTTTTTTTTGTATATTTGTATTATTTATTGTATGTAAAATGCTAGCGTTAAAATTTCATAAAAATTATTTCAAAAAACATGTTGCCGGCGGCCCGAAGGGCCGCGTAGCGCCTAGTTAACAAATAAAGTTGAAATTTTTATATACAGCGAAAAATAGTTTGACAAAGCACAGGTGAAAATGGCAAAATAAAAGACCCTTTTTAAATAACAAGCTTTTGCCTTTTTTGAAATGTTTGCTTGTTGTAGTGGTTAGTGTTTTTGTGTTGCATCTATTGAATATAAGTTTGAGTAAATATAGCAAATGATTATCGGATAGGGCGGTGTCTCACCTTTTACTGATGAAAAAACAAATCTGTACTACCTTAAAATGGAAATTGCTGATGCCAATCTTTTATTGTTTTTTTAAAGAAGAATTTTACCAATACTTTTATAATTTTCAAAAAGTTCAAACTTCTGACAATGAATGACCGGAAAAGACGCGACTCATAAAATTGTTCTTGATCATTTTTAATTGTTTTGTCGAAAAGAAAATATTTCTTATCTTTTAACCACACGTGAACAATTCCACCTACACCTGAACAAATAATTTTCAATCTTTTTTATTGTTTAATTATAATGCTTGTTTAACTAACCAAATTTTTTTGAATCAAAAATAACAAAAATTTTCATGAGAGTTTTAAAATATTTGTAAATTTATGCATGGGAAAATTATGTTGCGACTTCTTTTAATTAACTAAGTTTTAATTTTATTTTGTTGTCAACATAGTTAACAAAAAATAATAAATTTCTTAAAAGAAGTTATTATTTTAAAAAAACGATGGAGAGCTTTGATTATTTTTTTTATAATAGATTGAATTGTGTTTTGTCTTTTTTGTTCCTCGTTTCAGCCCTAAATTAAAAATAATCTAAACATGTGGGCGCTCTTTTGTAACTAAAAAGAAAAATATCATGGCTGTACAAATAATTTTATTTTTTTAACAGCTAAAATAAGACTTCCTAATAAGTGCACTTTTTTATTTGAACTGTTTTCCCGGCTTTTGGATTCCCATGAGATGTGTGCGTTTCCTTGTTTTTTAGGTTCGACTATGAATGCGGGTAACATACTTCGTAGTTGTATTGGGTATATGTACTTTTTTATCCGATAAGATTAAACGTTATCGTTTTTATTTTTACTCGTTTTTTAATCTACAATAATTTTGGTTGTCTAGTTATTTTTTGTTTTTGAGTGCAATAATTAAATCAAAAAATGAATTCTCAAAAATTTTCAATCATTTTTTCAAATTTTCAGATGCTCAAATATATTTTGACTGCATCAATCACAGTTTTTATTTTTATTTTAGTTGTGGATAATGAAACAAGGAAATATTGTCATGAATATATTCAAACCCAACGTAAACATTTTTTTCTGATGTGAGCTTCTTTTTTACAAAATATATTTTTTTAGTTTCAAATAATACAAATGTTGAGGATGCATCGAAACCAAGAAAGTTTTTATTTAATCATTGCACTTTACGAGATTTAGATCCATGGGATCCATTAATAAGCAAATATTTTAATCCCACGATGCATCCCTTAAAAGGATGTAAACCAACGGTGGAACAAATTACAATTCTAAAAAATGGACAACTTTTTGTTATTTCACCTCGAACGGATATTACGTGTTGGAGGAGATGTCTTCAACCAAAAACGGATTACACTATTACAATTGATGAATGGATTAAAGTTGTAAATGGAAGTAGGCCTCAATGTGATGTATTTGAAATTGAATGCTTGGAATATAAAAATCGAACAAATGGTGAAGTACATACTTTTTATAAATTTATGCATGCACAAACTTATCGACCTGAGTAAATATTCTATATTTTTTTTTTGAGAAAACATTTTTTCTTTAGTACTCCAGAACCATCTCCACCAATATTGGGACAACCCGATGTTCACATTATCCTTTTTGATTCAGTTTCATATTCGCAATTTGTTCGATCCATGCCTAAAACCACTCATTTTCTCAAAGAATATTATGATTCCATTTCATTTAGATATTTAAATAAAATTGGACTTAATAGTCGCCCCAATGGACACGCGCTTCTTATGGGTATTATTAAAATATTCTAGTTTTTTTGGAAATTATTTTACTTTTAAATTTTATTTAAGGCAAATCGGTATTTCCCATTGCTAAATCTCCTGTTTCACGTGGATACAAAACGGATTATCCAAATGAAAGTTATTGTGAAGAATATTTGGATGATGATCAATTTATTGGATATCGATTTCAAGATGCAGGATATATTTCTATGATGAGCGAAGATTGGGCTTATGGAGTCTTTAATTGGCCTAATTGTTGGGGATTTAATAAAAAACCTGTGGATCATTACATGAGGTTAGTTAGTTTGAAACTCGTTATCGATTCAACAATATCAAAATCACTTGGTAACGAAGCATAAGCATTAACCTTTTTTAGACCATTCCAAATTCGAGTTGAAGGTTATTATGATAAATCTCCAGATATGGTAGATAAAGTTTATAACGGTTCATGTCAAGAAGAATATTATTATCATATGGAATATTTAAAAGATTTTTTAAGGGTTTATCCAGATAAACCTAAATTTTCACTTACATGGTTAAGCCAAATTGCACATAACAATCGCGATGGATTGTTTCATGTGGATGAATATTTTTATAATTTTTTTAAAACATACAAAGAAAAGTTTTCAAATTCATTTCTCTTTGTAATGGGTGATCATGGAAATCGTTTTGGACGGATTCGAGAAACGCCTGTTGGAGAAGCGGAGGATAATAATCCATTTTTATTTTTATCCATCCCTGAAAGATTACGAGAAAATATTACCTTTGTGAATATCATAAAGAAAAATTCGAGAAAATTAATGACTCATTATGATCTTTATGCAACTATGGTGGAAATGACATCTGTAAGCTTTCTGACTTTTTAAAATTATTATTTTAAAAAATATTTCAGCCTGATAAACCTCGTCATCCAAATCCTATTATAAAAGGCCATTCCATTTTCCATCCTTTGCCGGAACCACGAACATGCGATCAACTTCGAATTCCATTTGAATATTGCATGTGTGAAACGAAAAAGACGAGGCTATCATCTAAGAATACCATAGGCAAAGTTGCAGCTGAAATGATGGTGACACAAATGAATGAAAATTTATTGGAATCCAACGTCACAGCCGGTTGCGCCATCTTAGAACTTGACACTGAAGTTGAAATTACCGTGGACGAATTTATGGATGAAGATGTAAATAATACTAAAATTTATCAAGTATTTTTTACCACAACACCAGGAAATGGAGAATTTTGGGGTTTTGTTGTGCAAAATACAGGAAAAAGTAAAGGCTTGAGTATTTTATCAGAGAAATTTCCAAGATTAAATTCATATGGAGCTCAAGCGAAATGTGCCGCAACTTCTAAATTTGCTTCTTATTGTTATTGCATAGATTTAGACAAGGCCACCACCACGGCATTTGTTGATAACTTTTACGGGTAAATAAAGTTATTTTGTTTAATTTTTTCCAATAAATTTAAAAAATTCTGTCAAAATTTAATACTCAAACAATACCAGCATTTGTGATAACTAAAATGTTACATATTTCTTTGATATCAACAATTTTATTTACTTTTTGAAAATAATGTTCTAAAGGCTTTTCGTAAATCACTCATTTAATGCATCATCAAAATGATACTCGTTTTTTCATTCTTACAAAATTTTTACATCTTTTTTTAAAAGAAGTTCTTTGGTTTCTTTAAAATTCTACCTCAGCATTAACTCTATAAATTATTAACAATCTTTTGAAACATAATATTAGTAAGACAATGGCGTTGCCCTTGAAAACCATATTTGGTTTGGCTTTTGTTCGTTTAAAAGCTTAATGAAAGTTAAAAAGTTTCTTTTTGACATTTTCCATTTATTTATTATTTTGTTGCTGTTAAACCATCGAGTTTCTAAAAATCTTTTTAACAAAAAATAATGTCGTTGAAGCTTGTGTTTAATGATTTTGCTGATTGGTCGAGTGCCGCTGGCATTCCACAAATTGCATATGCTTTTAATAGAATTGTTAGAGCATTATGGTTTGTAATTTGGATAGGATTATTTGTTGTTACCATCGTTCAATTTTATAATATCGTCGTTAAATTTCTTGCTTATCCCATGACGGTTCAAACTAGTCTTGAATATGGCCCGCAAGATTTTCCTGTAGTTACTTTTTGTAATAATAATCCAATGATTTATTCAAAGGTATATTATTTTTACTTCTTTGTCTATTATTATAAAAGGGCAATCTTAGGTTAAAAATGGAACTGATTATGACAAAATTAATAATTTAATGGATCAATATCAAATTATGGTAAATACAAATTATAAAAATATTTCACCCGATAGTTATGGATTGAATGTTAGTTTATTACTTAAATCCCTTTTTTCCAACATGACCTCTTAAATTTCATTACAGAAAGCTTCAACACGGTATGAAAAAACTGAATGGGCCACCGAAGCATTAGTACTTTTAATGAGTCAACTCACCGAGGACCAAAAAAATAACGCTATGTATGAATTTAATGATGTCATAAAAGTTTGTTCATTTAATGGAATTGAATGTACCGCAGAAAATTTCACAAGCTATTATGATGCAACTTATGGTCGTTGCTTTCAATTCAATTCTCAGGCATCTGAATCCAATTATCGCACCCTTCGAGCTGGAAGTGGCTTTGGTTTAACCGTTTTAATGTTGGTAAATCAATTTGATCCCAATGGAAATAACTTATTTTTGCCAACTACCAATGCCGCTGGAGCAAGAGTTGGTGTAAATTTAAAAGGTGAAGATCCCGCAATGGAATCATATGGTATTAGCGTTCCAATTGGACATGAAACTATGATAGGTTTAGAATTTGTAAGAGAACCCCAAAATAAAAAGGAAAAATTGAAACATGAAAGTTTTTAGACAAAAATCGAAAGAATCAAAAAGCCATACAGTAATTGCATAGATAAAGATGATCGAGCTGCTAAATTCTATCCTAATAATGTTTACACATTAAATAATTGCTTTAGAACTTGCATTCAATTAAATACTATTAATACTATTGGTTGCGCGGATCCTCGTTATGGTAATGACGGAGCTGCACCATTTTGTAGTGAAACTGCACGTAAGTTAATTTTTATTAAGATCATTAATGTCATTATTTTTAGTGGCAACTCTTCGTGGAATGCGTGATAATCAAGATCCAAAAGCACCCAACTTTTTTGATCCTTTAAAACAATGCCAATGTAATCCAGCTTGTGCGGAAACATCCATCGATACAACTGTTTCACTTGCCAAATTTCCAATGGATGATTATCTCGTTTTGAATTCAGCAGCAGCTTCACAAGAATTTTCTTGCACCCAAACTACCAAATTTGCTAATAAAGATGAATGCAATAATTGGTATTCAGAAAACAGCGTTGTCGTCAATGTTTTTTTTGATGGCCTTGATTATAATTGTTACACTGAAACTCCATCCTATACAATCTCGCAAGCTTTGAACGAACTCGGTGGTCAAATGGGTTTTTGGCTTGGAGTTTCTATTATCTCTTTAATCGAGTTTATTGGTCTTGCAGCAGTTTTATGCATGTGGTGCATTCATGGAAGGAATGTTAAGATTGGACCAAGCGATGATGAACTCGCAAACGATGATCGAATTAAACATGTTCGATCATTACGAGATGAATTGGATGCTCATGAATATAATGATGCTCGACTTCGTCATCGAGCCCAAATGAGACAAGACGAATTTCCCAAAGGTGATGCACCAGAAGCTGATTAATATTTTAAAGAAACGACTCGAAAAAAATAAATATAATCTAAACATTTTAACTTCTTTTTGTGATAATAAAAACAGAAATTTGTAACTTTCCCATAAATATTTTACAAGTTATTCACTACAAACAATAATTAATTATGCTAATACTGCAATTAAAAAATTTATAAAATGGCTAGAAAACTAATGTTCTTTTTCTGGAGGTTGATTTTTGTTTCTGTGAGGAGTATAAAATTAAAAAAGAACACAATGGATGTTTTTCATTCAAACGTATAAATATAAACTTGCCCTTTTTTCTCACACGCTAGTACGAAACTAATTCATTTGTATCAAATGTAAAGCATAAGCAGGCGCAGTTGTCTTCTTTTTTTAAGTATCCTTTTTTAAGCTTGTCTCTCTCGGCTTGTTTTGGAACAAACAAGAGAAAGGATTAAAAATTAGTCTTACAATCATCTCTTCTATTTTTTATTTGTAATAACGTAAACATCGATGCTATTTTTACATCTATTTTGATTGACGCATTTATTTCTGTCAACACCTACAAACATATTTGTACTTTTTGCTCTTTTTTTTCTTTTGAGATAAATTTGCATAAATTACATATCTTGTTGCATTCATTCGAAATTGCGTTTTCTTTTCATTGATTCATTTTTGAAACTTTTATTGTTTTCAAAAAACGTTGCTTGCGTGAAACTCTCTTCAAAGTGGTGTGTCTCTGAATTTGAAAGAAAAAAAAGAAAAATGTCAGCTCCTCAAGGAATTTTGTCAACAAGTGGTTCAAAGAAAGATGGTCATGTAACATTCAATGCTGGAACTGCTGAAAACCAACGTACTGCTAGTAATCCATCAACTCCACCTCCACCACCAGAAAAAGTCACGGCTCCTGTTGTAAATTTTGCAATCAAAGATGAAGTTGAGCTCCTTCGTGCAGGTACGTAATTTTATTTTGATCTTAGCTTCTAAAGCTGAAGATTATGTTATTTTGATTTTGCACAAACTCAAAGACCTTTATATTTCGGTTATCATTTTATTGTTGTTTTTAGGTGTTATGAACGTCCATGGTGAACATGTTAAACCTCAAGGAGAAAAGAAATAAGCCACCTCAAACATTTATTGTAATTTGCTTATGTATATTCGATCGTTTATGAAAAGAATTTTGAAAAAGAAATAAACTTTAACTTTTCTCAAACTTTTTTGTTGTTGTATTTTATGCTTTATATCGATGATTGATGTTCTGGTTATCACAGTGCAAAAATACAGCAGCTTTTCCAGTGAAGGACTTTTGAAGAAGTTTAGCATTTTTTGCGAGTGAAACCATGGATGCATTGTAAAAAAAATATATGTGCTTCATCGTTGCAACTGCGATAAAAAATTTTTTTGTGTCTCTCTTCCACGGAGGGGTGATAATAAAAACCATCAAGATCATAAAAATTGTTTACCTTTCTTTACAGACGACGGCTGATGCAAACATTAAATTATCAGCATTCTAAATATTGTGAACAGGAAGAATAAAAGTTTATCATTTGAGGGTTTGGATTCCTTGAGACAAAGCTTTACATTAAATAGTCATCGATTTAGAGAATTTGAATGCATTTGTTGAGCATAGTACAAATTTGAAAAGGGAAGCTGCTGTTAAACATCAAATCGTTCATAAAGCTTGCATCACAACAATTCCCAAGTCATGGCATAGATAGAAAATGACGCATATTATTGACATCAAAAAATGACGACAAAATTTTTTTGACATTAATTATTATTTTATAATTGCTACTGTAACAACTTTTAAAGCTTTTTTAATACTCAATTGTTGAATGAAAGCTCTTCGATATTGTTTACTAAAATGTATAAGCTTAATAATAAACTTTAATAAAGAACAAAAACTTACTTGAAAGTAAAATAAATAAAATACTCGGATGCCATGGCGATGTTGATAGTTAATCCAAGGACTCGAATAATAATAAAATATACAGAAGAATCATTAACAGGAATATTTGTGCCATAAACTTCTAAGATTTCGAGTACAAAATTTAAGATAATATTTAAACCATATCCGCTGATAAGAAAAAATACAATAATTGTAATGGGTTTTAAAACTTGTGAATGTTTTTTAATTAAAATAGCTTTATTTCGAATTACAATCCAAATGATACAATAAATAATTACGGTACCAAAATTTAATATTGAAAAAACAATAAAAAATGGTCCATTAAATATTTTTGGAACAAATGTTATAAATACACATACAGATTTATTTGATGCATTTAATCCGGTATAAACTGTAATAGTTAAAGGAACGATATAACCCAATGTTAGAGTAATAATAATTAATAAAAATAAATAAAGTTTTATCCTTGAATAATTTATAGGTGAAATAATTGCACACATTCGATCAATGCTTATTGCAAAATTTAGAATAGTTCCATAAAGTAAACCAAAAATTGGTAAAAGCTCCAAATAAAAGCATGAAAAATGTGGAATGGTGGAATTAGAAAAATAAAAATATATTGATAAAAAATGACCCGCTTGATGTAATACATCGCAGAAAGCTCGTATGGCTATCATTATATTACATAAACCTCGGAGTTTACTAAATTACAGTAAATTAGAAACTCAATAAAAAATTTAATAATGTGGAACTCCAAGTTGAAAGTTCCAGTTTTAAAGGAACACTCTCTTTTTTGTTTTTATGCTTTTTTATCTAGCAAAAGTTGTCAATTTTTTCTCCAATTTCTTACCGTATTCTTAAACTTGCTATAACAATATTTGTGTTTCCAAAAATGCCTATAGCTGAAATAACCAATAAACAAATAGCTGAGGCTTCAATAAAAGGCATTAAAATTGATTTCACACAAAATCAATTTTCACCCAGTTTTTTTAACACAGAAAATAACAATAATGTTAAAAGCTTTATTAATTTTTTATTTTTAAATAAATTATATTTTAACCATTCTGGGGAATACGACAGACATCCCTTCGGATGTTTTTTACTTTAACCTTTTTTTATTGTCGTAATTGAAAATAAAAAAGTTATTTCCTAAAAGTGCCTTGGCATTTTTTTTTTCATCTCCTGAGACGTTTTTTAAACCTTATAGTTTAATAAATCGAGAATGACGTTGGATTATTACTTCATAGTTGTTTGAGTTTTTCGGAAAAAAATATTCAAAAAATAAAAACATGATTGTCAGTCATGTTATGAAAATTAAAGCTAGAAAAAAAACTGAATGCATTAACTTTTTGTTTTGTTTCAAAAATAAATGATATTGATCTCCTCTTCCATCAAATCAATGTTCATCATGATTTCCCGATTTTGTTCGAAAGCAAATAGAAAAAAAAAGAAAGAAGAGGAGAAGAAGAGAATGAGAATCATGGTTGAACGATTTAAATGAAAAAACTATAAAAAGTAAGAAGAGTGTGTTTGCGTTCAAATAAAAAAATGCGATTATATTCTTAAATTATTTGCTGTCATTTTTTCTTAAGATTGTTAGATGCTAAAATATGAGGAGACCCTAAACAATCTTTAAAAATAGAAGAGAGGTTTATACTCTTGGTGGCCCTCTTTAGAAGAACGACGTGGTGGTTAGCGATTGCGTTGCTTTATTGTTTTTTAAAATAAACTTTTAAAAACTCAAAATATAATATTTGTTTAAAAGGCTTTGAAGGCATATAGTTTAAGTATTGTCTATGGAGAAGAAGTCCCGTCAAAAAATCAAGAAAAAATAATAGGCTTTTTGATAACGAAAATAAGAAAATTTTCCAAAAATAATAACTAATTTTTGGAAATCTTTTAAAACTCAAACGACCATTTTCCTCCTCAAATTAGTTTTCAAAAACTTGTTAGACACAAAACTGCTTGTTAACCGCCATAATTTTTATCTCTCATTTTCTTATTTTTTTATTTTATCATTAAACGAGGAAACTCTTTTTTGTTTTAAGAAAAAATCATGTATAAGTTTCAAAGATCACAAATATTGTTTAATTGCATAGAAGAAGAAAAAAGAAGTTTTGTTTTAACGCGTGTGGTGGTGATTGCGTTCATTCTCCCTCATTGAAATAAACAAATAATCATTAGCTATCGTTTTTTTTGTTTTGAATGTAGTTTCATGCTTTGAACCGACAAAGTTTAAACTTTAAATTTTAATAAAGTCAGCATTTTTTTAAATTTGCTTTTAATTAATTTTATTTTTTTAGCTTCAAAAAAGCATAATGTCTGTAGCTAATTCTGACAACAATAGTCTTTCAACTACTTATGGTGGCGTTGATTCGGTTTCTAAAACTCCACGTTCAACTTTTTCTTCCCTCGAAACTGAAAATATTGCTCCACCAATTGAAAGAAAAAAAGGTTTATCGTAGGTTTAAAATAATCAAAATTTATTGAAATTTTCATTTCAGCGCAAACATGACCTTAATTAATTTCCTTAAAGGTATGATTGGACCAGGTTGTTTGGCTTTGCCATCAGCCTTCAAACAAGCGGGTTTATGGACTGGATTTATAATGGTTTTTTGTTTTGGACTTTTAAATAAATTTTGTATGCTTCAATTGGTTAATTCCTCCCAATATTTATCACGAAAGAAGGGTGATGCTAATCTTGATTTTGGTCATGTCGCGTATGAAGCATTTGATAACAGCTTTGATACTTTTAAAAAGTACAAACATGTTGCAAAGTGAGTCACGTTAATAATTGAAACAAGCCAGCTTGATAAAATGGAGTTTCATGTTTTTTTTGACCATAGTTGTTCCAAGCATTGTATTTTTGTTTATGAAACTTTTCGTTTTTATCTAACCTAAATTTTTCTAGATTTATTGTAAATGCTACAATCATCGCTTTTCAATTTGGTGCCTGCATAGTTATTTATGTTTTTATTGGATCTCATCTTAAAGAACTTATGGATGAATATACTACATATCACGTGCCTAAATCCACATATTTTCTTTACATGCTTTTACCCATGATTTTAATTAATTTTATTCAACCTTTAAAAGTGATAGTTTTATTTAGCGCTATTGGTAATGCTTTTATGATAACTGTTCTAGTTGTGGTGTTTCAAGTTTGTCTAATAATTATTACGTTTTTTAACAAAATATTTAATTCTTTAGTATTTGGTTCGAGATTCTCAAAATACATTCGAACTTCCATGGATAACAAATTTTAATGGAGTTATGTCTGCATCTGGTTCCATTCTTTATGCCTTTGAAGGACAATCCATTGTTTTGGTAATGGAAAATAAATTAAAACATCCTGAAGATATGGTGGGACAAGTCGGAGTTTTATCAACTGGAATGAATTTGGTTATTATCGTTTATGCGGCATGCGGATTTTTTGGTTTTGCACGATATGGCTTTGATGTTAAAGGAAGTATCACCCTTGATTTGCCTAAAAATTTGTAAGCTTATTCAAAATATATTTTTACAATCAAAAAAAGATTAATTTTTTTGTGACTTGAACTTCTTTTTTATTTTTTTAGGGAATTTACAACAGTAAAAATTTTATTAATTATTATTGTATTTTTTGGTTCATTAATTCAATTTTATGTTATCATCGATATGACTTGGCCCACAGTTCGACGGTTTCTTACTACAAAAATTTTTCCATCAAAATTTTCACTTCCTTTGGAACTTTGTTATCGGGCTTTCTTAGTTATTGTAACAATGATAATATCTATCGCAATTCCAAATTTGGAAGAAATCATTCCTTTGGTTGGTGTCACTGCTGGAATGTCCATGGCGTTTTTTTATCCTCCAATAATCGATACGATGACATTTCTCCCGGGATTAATTTATAAATACAGAAGAGCGCCAACGGAAGAAAAGTTTAAAGCAAAAGCTGCAATAATTTATCGAATAATTCAAAATTCACTTTTAATTCTTGTTGCATGCATTGGTTGTATCGCTGGTTTAAATTCAGCTATTCGAGATCTCATTAATAATAATTCATCCTAGTTTAAATTAATATTCAGTTTTGTTTTTTTTTAATTGCAAAGTTTTTTTCATTAATGATTAATCTTCTTTTTTTACATTCACGCATGCCTCCTTTTTTTCACTGTCTTCTTTTCATAAAACAATTACGTTAACGGGTTTCATTTGTTTTAAAATTAATTATAGCTTGTAAATCATTTAATTAAACAATAATAAAATATAAAAATCAATTTGCCCTTTTCAATACACCAATATTTTTTTCATCGTTGAGAAGACCTTGACATGACCTTTCCTTTTTAACGTTTTGGAATCAATGCTGCTGTGTTGTTTGTCCGGAGGTTTTTTTCCTTTTCAGTGGATGCGGGAGAAAAAAAAACTATAAGAAAAATGATCAGATTAATCGCTGCGCTCAAAAGTCAAAGTTAACTCTTTTCAAAAGTATAAGAGACTCCGATGTAATAAATAATTTTGTAAAAAAATTTGAGTTTATAATTATTTTTTAGTTTAACCGTTGAAATGGCAAATTTGGTTGTTGGAGATGGAACGGCTTTTACTGCAGCTATTTCAAATGCTTTGAATGGTTCAGCTTTGATTCATCCATTGGTTGATTCAAATGCAAATTGGTTTGATTCAAAAACTAAAGTTTTTTATGGAAACTCTTCAAATGAAAGCCTTGTTACAAGCATTTTGGATAAGGAAAAGGTATGATAATCTAAAGAAAAAAGCGCCTTTATTTTAATGAATATTTTTGATTGGCGGCCAAAAATGATATAGTACTCCACCGCTAAATTTTCACGTTTTAGGTTGAAAAAACTGTTTACATTCCATCTCGAGAAAACTCAAATGAAATTGTAGAATTTGCTCGTAATCAACTTCATGGAATTACCCATTTTTTAGATGGATGGAGAAAAATCAGCGATGCCCAAAATAAAACTTTAATTTTTCTTAGCAGCCTTGAAGTAACAATCCATAACATTTTAATTATCCTTTTACCTTTATTTTTAAGGTTTATGAAGGCGGCGAGAAAGAAGAAGAGAAGGTTTCACATTTAGCTCGTTTGAAGCCTGTTACTCCAATTGGCGCAGCTTTTGCTGGAGTTGAAGCAATTTTACATTCCTACGCTGTTAGCTATCACCTCAATATTAAAATTCTTCGATTATCAAGTAATTACTCATTTCGTGCAGTTTTTAGTTTGTAATTTTTTAAAATTTGAGGTGATACTTCCAAAATTTCTCTCGCGAAAATTTTATTAGCAATTGACATACTTTCGCAACACAAAGATGGTGCAGCGGAGATTTTTCATTTACCAACTGATACGGCTGCCGATTTTACTAATGATTATGTTAATAATCTTGTAAGCTTATCTGGGTGGAAAGATTCAGTGGAAAGCAAAGATTGGACAAAAGAATTGTCCAAAAAAGAATTCAAACACGCTGCCCGTTTCTTAATTTTTGGTGCTAAAGGATGGATTGGCGCTCAATTTGTTCGAGAACTTAAAAAACGAAGCATTGAAGTTATTCCTGCCACCACGCGACCCGGAAATGATAAAGATGAAATTATTGCAGCAGAAATAACTAAAGTAGCACCAAGCCATGTCGTGTCCATGCTTGGAAGAACTCATGGTCCAGGTACTATTTGAACAACAGGAATCGAAAGTTATTACTCCATTTTAGGCTGTGGAAATATTGATTATCTTGAAGGTGGAGCTGATAAGCTCAAAGAAAATGTTCAAGATAATCTTTACGCTCCATGGATGTTGGCAAACCTTTGTGAAAAATATAATTTGCATTTCACTTATCTCGGCACTGGTTGCTTATTCGAATACAATGAACAACATCAACGTAATGGAAAAGGATACAATGTAAGAAGCTGCTCCACCTCTATTAAAGTCAACAATCATATTTCAGGAAACCGATGATCCAACTTTCTTTAGAAATAAATACTCTGTCGTCAAAAGTTTCACTGATCAAAGTTTAAATTTCTTCAAAAATACTCTGAATGCAAGAATTCGACTTCCAATCAATGATGAAGATTCACCTCGAAACCTTTTGAGAAAACTAATTGGATTCAACAAAGTTTTAGATATTCCCAATTCCATTACTTATTTACCTAATTGCTTGCCAATTCTGGCAAATTTAGCTTTGAGAAAAGAAACAGGCGCATTGAATCTAGTCAATCCGGGTGCTATCACTTTCCCTAAAATTTTGGAATTGTATGAAGAAGAAACTGGACAGCGAATCGATTATCAAGTCGAGCATGTTCCAGTAAGTTTAAATCTTTATAAAACAAAAATCCTTAACCATTTTTTAGATTGATTCACCAGCATTAAAAACGAGAGCCCATTGCACATTGGATACATCTCGATTAGAATCTTTAGCACCAAATGTTATGCCAATTGAAGCTGCAATTCGAAAGGCAGCCGAGAATCTCGCTACCCATCTTTCTTAACACCGCCTTATTGAAACTAAATAATAACAAATGGAGGGAAAATAATCTAACAAAATATAAAATATTTATTTATTTAAAATCTAATCTATTTTTTAAGTTAATCAGTTAAACATAAACAACTAAAAACATAACAGTCATGATTTAATTCCCGCCTTTAAAGCTATAAAGTTTCTATTAAAAAAATCAAGAGAGACCACAAAAGTTAAATATAGTGATAGGAAAAGTCAAACAAAAAGAAGAAAAATAGTGTACGAGATTTTGTCAAAATTGACGAACGAAAAGAACAAACACAAACTGGGTTTTTAAAAATTATTTTTACAAAAAAGCTTAAGACTATTAAATGATATGCACGATTTAAAGAAAGATAAAAAAAAATGAAATACACCGAAAACATGAGAAAAAAACCTAATTCTAAAAAAACTAAACAATTTTATGTTCATCTTCAGCTTTGTGATCATATTCATAATCGGCTAAAAAACAAAAAATTAACGTTTTAATAAACAATATAAATTTAGGAACAAGTTTTAGAAACTTTTCTTAAATACTCACAATGAACAAAAGCACGTTCAACTTCAGGGAGGGCTTCAATTTTAACTTGTAAACTTTCACTAATATCATGTGAAGCTTTCAATGACATATTTGGATCCAAAACAATATGAACTTCCACAAGAAAATGTAAACCAAAATGATAAACATATACAGTATCAATAAATTGAATTTCTTCATCGTGATCAAGGCAAAGCTGAAAATAAATAATCGATCAGCATAAATTCTAATAACCTTTGAAGCTTTATTTTCAAAACTTACTTTAATTATTCTATTAATAAATTCTGGATTAGCCGTTTTACCACTCAATATTTTTAATTGTTCTTTACCTGTTTGAAACCATGTAAATGCAATATATAAACAAACTAAAATAGCACCTATTGGATCCAAATAAAGCCACAAATGCTAAATTGAAAAATATTTATAAAAGTAAATGATTTAAGTTTTACAAACTTGAGCCCCGTAAGCGCATAATAAAGCACCAGTATTTGAAACGCAATCATTTCTATGATCTTGAGAAAGTACAGCTATTGATGGATTATCTTTCTGCCTAAAATTAAATCATTTTTATATCATATTTTTAATAAAGGACGAAAACTAACATTCGACATGCCATAAAAAGGCAAAATTTCACTATAACTATTGCAACCATTATAGCCAATGTTGTATAATCAACAACGGGATTAATGTCACCAGAAATAATTGAATTGGTTGATTGAACTATCATTTGAACGGATGCAACTGCCATAATTACAGAAACAATAACTAATGCAAGAGGTTCAAGGCGGGTTCTTCCTCGAGGATAAAGATATGGGTCTCGCTTTCGTATTGCACGTGCTGTTAACCAAATTACTAAACCAGACGTTATATCCACTGCTGAATCAACCAATGAAGATAAAATAGATAATGAACCAGAGAGATAAGATGCAACAGCTTTAATCATCATCAAAGTAATGTTAACGACAAGGGTTAATAAGGCAAGCTTTTTGGATGAAAGCCCTTTAACAGTAGAGCCACTATCATTTGATTTTTTCTCACTAAAAATGTAATGATCAGTTTCAATAAAGAATAAATGTTTTGTTAGTTACAGTATCACAGGTTCAAGTTTTGCAATTTGTGGAAGAAGCGATTCCGGTAATTTTGTACTAAATATTTTTTTGTTAATTAAAAGTTTCATAATACTTTTATAATTTTTGTTAAACTCCAAATAAAAATGAACAAAAAGAATATGGCTTTTCTTGCCATAATCCTCCTCCACTTTATGTATTTTAAGAATATATGAAAAAAGTAACTCACTCAATGATAGTTACTCTTGGGGAAGTTGGTTGAGTGACTGTTTTTCGCACTTTCAAATTTCCTTGTTTGTCAATTATTTTCTTCTCATCGATTTTAGGTTGGACAGCTTCAGGTATTGCGCTTTCTGAACGAGCAAGGGATGATAATCGGCTTCTTTGGGCTTCCTTTAATGATAAATCTTTAAAATTTTAAATAATATATACAAAAACGTTCTAAACATTTAAAAAATATACCTGAGTAATTTTAGTATCATCTTCATATTTTCCAAGAAGAGAATTTTGTTTTTCATAAAATTTACTTATTTTTCTTTTTTGTGAAGCATCTTTTCGAAATAAACTTGGTGAGGACCCCTTCTTTTCCTTTTCAACAATTGACCCATTGACAGAGGTGTTTGGCGATGGATCTGAATTTGACCCATCTGCTAATAAATGGGTCTCTGGGTTAGTTTCCTCCTGATCATTGGGCATTTCACTGCCCAAATGATATGGAGCTTTTAAGTTACCGTTCTGTAAAAAAAATAGACGATTAAAAGTAAAATAAAACAAAATTCAAAGGAAACACTCGAATGGTGAAGAGATAAATCCGAAAAAAGACTTTAATCCTCTGTAAGTCTTCCTCCGTTCATTCGTAAAAAAAAAGAGAGGATATATAAATATATTTTTAATGACAAATTATTTTTCTATTGATTACGAATCTCAAGTTTTTTAAATTCATTGCCAGTTGTTTTAAAGCATTAACAAAAAAAAAAGAAAAAACGAGGAAAGCAACAATGACTCTCTTCTCTTCTTGCAAAATAACTTTACTAGGCAAAATAAAACAAGAAGAAAAAAGAAGAAACAAGCATGAGAAAAAAAAAAATGAGGCAGACAGCAAAGTTCCTTTTTCTCACTCTTTCTCGCCGCCGCCGTTACAGCTGCTGCAGAGTCGACCATCAACATTGCGCTTTTTTCAGCAACAAAAAAAATATGAAAGGAAAAAACCCACGGCCGAGAAGAACTCTAATGCATTTTTGGTCCTTCTCGTTTTTAAACCAAAAAAAAGACTAAAGAGAGTAGTTTTTAAAATAAATGAATGATGTCTGTTGAAATGATTTAAAAGCAATACTTTTTTGTCCATGTTGGATCATGTCCTTTTTCTCCCCCACTTTTTCCTAACAAAGATGGTCGATCATCATTTATCATAGAGACAACATTTTTAGTTCGATCAAAACTATTGATTACCGAAACAAACTAAGGCTAACAAGAAAAAAAATTTCACAAACAGATAAAAAAAATTGGCAAAAATCAAGAAAAAGAAATAAAATAAAAAGCTTTTTGGTAAACAAGAAAATGTAAATGATTTTTCAATGAACTTTAGTTATTCACCTATTTTGTTAAGAAAATCAATTTAGATTTTAAAAATTTTAATCGTTCCAACAATCGAAGTGTCAACAGTAAAGAATAAATTTTTGTTTTAGAAAAATTCTACAGTATTTTCGACGTCGGCTTTTATTAATTTTATAATAAACCAAAGACTTAAATATTCCCAGAAACAGGTGTTTGCTAATAATTTAAAGAGGTCAATGATTTGTTGCCATTTTTTTTATGTTCAACGAAGCTCATGCATGCAAAAGCAAACACTCATCACAAATAAATCAATTTTGGCGGCTCAAAACTAACCTGAATTTTGTGCCATCGTTCAATTATTTTTGCCATAGCTGCTGCTGCTTTTAAATGTCAATTTTACAATTATTTCTTATGAATTTTACAATATTTTTTGAAATGATTCTACCAAATACCACAGCGTTGTTACTTCGCTTGACAGCAGCTAAAAGATTTTTACAAAGATTTTATTTTGAATTTTTTGATGAAGAAATAAATTTATTGATTCATAACGCAATTCAATTCAATGGAGTATTTCAAATAAATTCTTCTTTAAATTAAAATATTTGAATGTGGCATGCATGTACCTTTCTCTAAGAATCAAAATAAATATGTTTTTTTTTTATTATCAAAAATCTGTTGATATCATTTAAGCAAATAACAGTCAAAGGGTCAGCACGAAACGAAGATGGATGAAGGATGGAAAAGTTGGCTTTATGATTAATTTTTTGATAGAGCACGGAGTTGTTTTTATTTTTATTTTTTTGGGTTGTAGCATCGCACAACTGATAGGGACTCTTTAAAGACAAGCCTTTTCACTTTTTTAGAAAGCACGCGTAATAATGTTGGTGAATTTTTATGGGAAAATCAAAACAAATTTAGTGAACATGCACTTAATTTTTTTTTTTTGAATGTATTCATGACGAGGTTGGTCGATTTTCTAAGAATACAAAAAAATAGTAATTTACATTCATTTAAAAATTTTAACTTTTGCAAGTTAATTACATCGGTAAAATCGATAACTTTCTAAATAGTTTTCAAAAATTTCCAAAGGCTATTTATGTTGAAAGGAAAATTAAAAAAGCAGTTTATAACCTTTTTTTTCTTTCCTAAATTTCTAAAAATAATATTTTAGCAAAAATGAATCATACTCTCTTTGACGGCTTTTTTGGATCTTAATATTTTTTTGATATGAAACGAAGGCAATTTTCTATGATTTCACTTTTTCGTAAATGTTATTATTGGTTGAAGATCCTTTTCGGCGCTATTTTTTGAATGTTTCTTTTCTCAAAGTTTTTGATATTATTGGATGTTATGTGTTTGCTCAATTCACCACTTTGATCTTCATATGCGTTGTAAAGGAAAAACATCTAGCAACAAAATTCTTGTTGATGAAAGGCATTTTAATCAAAGCTATAACCAAACGTCACCTTTCAAAGGATTAAACATTTTAATAAATTAATTTTGAGACAGTAAGGAAATTACAAAAAAAAATTAAAAGAAAATTTGTAAATCGTCTTAAAGTTTTCAAGTTTTAAATTTTGTTAAAACGAATTGTTTCAATGAATAATCAAAGCTCCAGAAAAGGCATAATTTGGCTTAATTCTTCGATATAAATAGAATGAGTGTCATTTCCAACTGAAACTTTAAAAGCTGTATTAATTGCTTGTGCATATTTTTTAACAAAAAATTGTGACAATGCTGCATCAATGAAACAATTTTGAACCTCTTTGGTAGCATTAAAATAATCGGTTAAAGATTTTTTAGCCTAAAAAATTGAGATAAAAACGCTTTTTTAATTGAAAAATTAATTACATTATTAAAGAATGGAGAGATTGCATTGCCTATTATTTTCCATAAAGTTGCATTTACTGAAGCAAAAGCATCACCAAGAATTCCAGAAATTTGATTTATGGATGATGTGTAATTTTTCCATCCTTCATTCATATTCGATGTAAAAATTGTGTACTTGATTGAATCTAAAAATCACAGTGATAATCAAGATTTTTTGCTTTTAAATTTACCTGGCATTAAACCTTCACCAGAGCTATTTGGCAATCGAACATAATCTTCCATTCTTTGAACTGTCTATAAATTTAAAAAAAATTTAACCTAAAACTTCAACAAATTTCCACGTTTAAAAAATTTAACAGTTGAAAGTTTTATAATTTTAAAAAGTGGATGTAAGTTGAATCATACCCAAAATAGTTCTTTGCTGTCGGATTCGTTAAATATTGTTAAATAAAATTTCTTTAAACCGTTTGCAATTTGGTTTCTTTCTTTTGTGATATTACAATTATCTCCATCAATGATAGCAAAAAATGATGAAGAAAAAATACAAAACCCAATTAACCAATATAACATTTTTAAAAATAAATCAATATTATTTTTCTGTTAAGTGTCACTTTACAGATAATCCATAATCTGCTTGGTTATGAATGGCTACACCTGTTGTTGGCCTCAAATGCAATTATTGGAAATTAAAACACAGAAATTTTATTGCAGATTTTGAATGAGTTGGTTTTACAATATTTACAATGGATGGTGCCGCCATTTTTATTAAGAAAGGGTTAAACGAACGTGATCGAAAACAAAACATGATTCATTCGAAAGCGATTTTTACTTATTATATCTGAACTTATATGTAGTCTCTTTAAAGTACATATAATTTTTTGTATTTTTAATAGTCATTTTAGATGCTCAGCTTTTGCCTAAAGCATTTTTTTTATTTGGCGCTAATGCTTGATACATTTTTTCTTTCCTTTTTTAACCAAATTATTGATAAACTCATGTTTCATCTTTTTATAATCCTCTTCTTTTTATTTATTGATAAAGGTTTAACTTTAAACTGACAAAAAAAGACCTCCGCATTCTAAAAATAGACATATTGATATTTTTTGTATGCATGTTTCGAGATGATGCTGCTTGCAAAAGGAAAACAACAATCTTCGGTCATCTAATTCTCTTTCAACATTATTTCTAACAGCAGCAGCAGTAAAAAAAGATGCAAGATAGAAAAGAGAAGAGAGAAGGGGAAAATGAAGGAGTGACTGCCGCAAGGAGAAATAAAAAAAAACAACAAACCCTTGTTTACTTCATTCTCAAAAAAAAAAACATTGCAAGCTCAATATTTTTTTCCATCATCATCGCTGTTGTGGTTCATTCACCTTCTCCATAATTGTTTTTGTTATCAAATAAATACTTTTTGTTAATAATTTTCTTGTATTTTCTTTTAATGCGATTATGGCTTCAACAGAATTATTTCAAAGCAATTTTGTTTATATTTTAATAGTGGGAATTATATTTGCATCTCATAATTTATTTAAACCTAATATTTTTGCTGAAGCAACATCAGCTTCTTCTTCTTCAATACCATCAAAATCTGAACCTCCCAGCGTTTTTGTTTATACTGAACTTGGAAGAATAAAAGGTTTTGTCGCAAATATAACAGATGATTTTAAAGCTGATATCTTTTTGGGAATTCCATATGCTCAACCACCCATTGGTCAACTGAGATTTGAGGTTTGTAGTAGTTTGTGCTTTTAAATCATTTGTTGATTGATTTTAGAAGCCATTACCAGCTACACCCTGGCATGGACCATATAAAGCTTTATCCTTTGCTCCATCATGTTGGCCTCATCATGTTATGGAAGATACCAATGATGCATTTAGCGAAGATTGCTTATATTTGAACGTTATTCGACCAAATGATTATGTTAGTTTTTTTCTTTAAAAGCAAAATTATTTTAAAAAATATTGAAAATAGTGAGCTAATTATAACTTTTGTTCACTTTTATTAGACCAGACAAATTCCAAGGGAAAACGTTTATTAGAATATGAACTTTTTTATTTTCAGACAACTCAACCCGAAGAAGGTTGGCCCGTTTTGGTTGTTATTCATGGAGTTGGCGGTTATGGTTCAGGTTCATCATCAGCTTTTGGATTTAGAAATATCAGTGATAATTTTGTTTCTAAAGGAATTGTAGTTGTAACAATTCAATATCGCCTTGGTTTTATGGGTTTTACTTCCACGGGTTCAAGTGATATGCCTGGTAACCTTGGATATTGGGATCAAGTTGAAGCATTTAGATTTGTACGAGCTTATATTCGATCATTTGGAGGCGATCCTGAAAAACTTACCGCCCTTGGTTCAAGTTCAGGTGCTTCAAGTGTTGCAGCATTATCTGTTTCACCATATTCGAGAGGTAAGTTTATTTCGCTTCATATTTGCTCTTTTTGATAGTAATTCCTTCTGAATTTTAGATTTAATTCGAGGATTTATTGCATTATCGGGTTCAACTTATGCCAAATTTACCCTTAACGATGACGTCATTGGAGTTACAAATGAATTAGCTAAATTACTCAAATGTCCAACAAATAAAGAAGGAAGTGCAAGGGTAAAAAATTGCTTTAAACGAAGAAATTCTGAAGATTTTTTGAGAGCTGTTAAACGCCTTGTAAGTTTCATTCATATGTCTTAAAATTTTTTTTCTGAATTTGAACATTTTTTAAAGGGATCTGGTCGAAAAGATGTTAGCATAGTTAAATTTCATCCAATTTTCGATGGTGACTTCTTTCCTAAAGATATTCCTGAACTCATTCAAGAAGCTCCTAAAAAGCCAATCATTATGGGATATGGTGATCAAGAAGCTGCATATTTGAGTTAGTTTCTTACTTCTCTAATTTCATACAAAATGTTTCTTGCATTTTTAGCTGTATTTGGAAAGGGCGAAGATTATAATCAATTTGCTATTTCAAGTTTGGATTGGGAAAAATTTACTGAAGAAAATTTCACTGATTATGTACGTAATTATGTTGCGACCGAATCTGTTTTTGAAGATCAAACAGCATTAATTCAACAAGAAATTTATGATTTTTATTTCGCCGATTTTAATGCAACGACATTAAAGCCTTTAAAAGCATACACAAATTTGGTTTCTGATATTTTGTTTAAAATTCCTATTTTGCGTGAAGCTCGAGCCAAACATCTTGCTGAATACCCGGTGTATTTGTATTACAGCCAATATTACAGTACAAATTTATATGATGAATCCGTGCCAATAAAGGGTTGGGTTCATTCCAATGAAAAGCCATATCTTTTTGGACTTTATCCCGCTGGTGAATTTGAATTTAATGAAGATGATAAGAAGTTTCGTGAAATTTTGGTTAATACTCTCGCAGAATTTACAAAGACAGGGTAAAAAATATTTTATAATCATATTTTCTCAAACATTAATTTTTCTTTTTCAGAGATCCAACAACTTCAGATTTTTCGTGGCCTCCAACTAATGGTTATCATCCTTTCCAATATGCAAACCTTAGCCCAAATCCATATGTTGGAAGCGAACTTGGGCAAAAGAAATTAGAATTTTGGGATAATTTAACTAAAAAATATGAATTCGATATTATTCGAGGAATTCATAAACGCCGTGGACGTCCACGAGAAGATTTATAATTAAATGAATCTCAACGAGTAATTTGGTTATGCATTTGCGGTTTTTGACATAAAAAATACTGGTAAAAATTTAATTTAGACTCGTTTAAATTTTATGATGACATTCGATTAATTTTTGTTTTACATAGTCCATGTAAGTCAGTTGTTTGATAATAATAAAATTTATAAACATTTTTTGTTGTCAAAGCTTTTAATCAAAATGTGCAAATTATTTTTAAACTTCACAAATTTGATTGTTTTTTCTTCGCTAATTTGCAATCGATAACATTAAGTAAAATGAAACCATTCGTTTCTCCATTCTTATGGCTTTCTATTTTTTATTATTATCTTTAGTTTGACGCTCACTATAGAAGAATTAGTTGAAAGATACTTTATTAACAATAAATTAACAACAAAAAAATACATAAAACATTATTAAAAAACTAAATAATTATTAATTACAAATGGACAAGGCTTTCATTCCACACCTTGATTAAATCCAAGCCTATGAAGATAATCCAAAATATGTGGTAAAGATGAACAATGATTGAAATTTTGACGTTCTCTTCTTCCCAATAGAAATCGAGTCATAAACATGAGATGCTGATGAAAAATATCTTGAGGCATTCCTTCAAAAAGTGCAGTATCAATGAAATCATCGACAGCTTTCATTGGAGTATGATCAAAGCCAGCAAATAAAGCAGGATTATGAAGAAGTCCATTAGCGACCATGATTCCATTAGCTTTTGTTTTCTTTGCAAGTTCAAAAACATCTCGAAGATTTTTCGCGCCACCATTGACATAAAGTGGAATTTGAATTGCTGACTTCACAAGTGCTGCAACTTCAGGCTTCGTTGGACCAGTTCCACCCATTTCAACTGTACGTATGTGTAACGCAATACGATCAATACCAGCCTTTTCTAACTAAAATACATACAGTGACTTAAGAAAAAAACAAAAGATGCTTACCATCCGACACATTTCAACTGTTTTTTCAGATGAATCCAAAATCCTTAGCTTTACTGAAAATGAATAATCACTTCTTGAAATTCGGCCTTTTCCTTGTCGAATAATATCAGCAATTTTTTCCGGTGATTTTAACAAAATCGAACCACATCCAAGTTTTCTAACATTAGCTTTCGGGCATCCACAATTAAGATCAACACCATTTGTCCATCTAAATATATCGATTAATTTTGAAAGTAATTAACAATAACTAACAAGTGACTCATTTCAACAGCATCAGCAAAATCTTTACCATTATTTGCAGCTAATTGAAGAATAGGAAAATCATTTCCAATGTTCCAGCCCCAATTCAATGAACGATTTCGATAACTTTGAACTAAATTCTTGGCATACAGCATTGGAGTGTAAAGGAGATCAGCTCCATACTTTTTAACAACATTACGAAATGGATAACTAAAAAACAAAATGTCAATTCTGTGGAATAAAATATATGTTTGAACTTCTTACTTTGAATAGCGAACCATTGGAGCAGCGACAAACAAAGGACATCTTTCCAATTCAAATTCCTTGCATAATTCTTCTTTTGACTAAAATTAAAAATTTAAAGTTAAATAAAAAACAAAATAAACCTTTACCCAAAGTGAAGTATGTGATAATTTTTCATAATCGAGAACGCTTAAAATTCCATCCGATTTTTCACTCATCTTTGTAACAGGCTTATTCGTATATTATCTCTGCAAACATTCAAAACATAAAATTAATCAGCAAAAGTCATCAAAGGTTTTCATCAACAAAAAAAATTTCACGAAGATGATCGGTTTCAATCTTGGTCAAAAAAAATTTTATGGTTGAAACACGGAAATATGGCTTTAAATGTCTGGATGCCAAATTTGAGAGCTTTTATAAAAAAATTCTTCCTCCTAATTTTTTTTGTACGTTGATAAAACTTTTTTGGTTCTTATTATTTTTAAAGCAAAAATATGTCGGATTCAGAAGATGATGCAGTTGATTTTTCAAAAATTAATTGGGATGAAGAGCAGAAGAAAACTGTTGTCAAATCTGGCACATTAAAGAAAGTTAATGTTGGAGATTTGCTAAGCTCTATTCAATCATCCAAGTAAGTTATTTGAATTCAATTTAAAGTTTTTATAATTCAATTTTAGGAATTTGGATGGCGTCAAGAAACAACTTAAAATTGGTCAAAAAAAGAAGAAAGGAAAAACTTTGGATGCTCCTTTACATCGACAAGCCAAACAAAGAATTGAAGCTAATGTAGCCTATAAAGAAGCAAAGTAAGTTCAATATTTTTGCTATGGCGTTTGCTTAATAACCCTTAAATTTTATAGGAAAGATTTGAGTGTTTGGAATGAAGTGGTATTTGAGAATCGAATTGCTGAACAAGTAACTTATCCATTGAACAAAGAGGACGTTGAATCGCTGAAAATTGAAAGAGCAGCTGATAAAGTTAAAGGATTTGTTGTAAGTTTTTAATGCTTTTTGGAAACATTACTAAAAATATTTGCATGTGAAACTTCACCGATTAATGTTGTTTTCTTTTTTAGCCTCGAACAGAGCTCGAACGACAAATGGCAGAAGTTCTTGGTAAATCGAAGAATAATCTTACAAATGATGATATGTACACTGAAGCTGAAAAAGAAATTATCAAAGCAATGTCCCTTAAAGAAGCGCGCTCGAGATGTCAAGAACTTCAAAAGAACAGAAGGCTAATGAGTTATCAAGAAGCTAAATTTCGAAGACAAGCCAAAATCAAGAGCAAACTTTATCATCGTATTAAGAAACGCCAAGAACGTCGGAATCAAATAAAAGAATTTGAAGAACTTCTCGTGAAAGATCCTGAAGCTGCTAAAGAAAAGCTTTTACAGCTTCAAACTGATCGAGCTTATGTATGCATTCACTTTAAAATATGTACTTTTTGTTACCATTATTTTTTAGGAACGTGCTACACTTCGTCACAGAGGTCAAAATAAATGGAGTCTTGCTCTTAAACAATATGCTTCTCGAAATCCAGAATTACAAAAAATTGTTGCAGAGCATTTGAAATATGGACGAGAGCTGAAAAGAAAACTTGGTCGAAATCTTGAAGAAGGCTTCTCTTCATCCGACGAAGAAGAAGAAGGTGAAGATGATGAAAAAGAAGACAAAAGATTGACAACGGAAGAAATCATGAAAATGGCCGCCGAAGAAGCTAAACGAGAAATAGAAAAAGAAGCAAATATTTTAAAAGAACGCAAAAAGAAACAATCTCGTAATAAATCACCAACCATTGAAGTACCAGAAGCACAAAACATCGATCTTCACAAATACCTTCAGGTATGTTTTTTATTGTTAGTTTACTTTGAATTGTATTATGTTTTTTTAGGCAACTACTGCTACTAATACCGTACTTCCTGAAGCTGTAGGGACTTATCTCGAAGAAGCAGAAACTCAAAGTTTGTAGTTTACATGAGGATTTTGTAGCTTAATGCTTTTTTCTTTCAGATATTTCTTATGATAATTTACTTGCTGAAGCATTTAAGGATGACGATGTTGTTGATGAATTTGAAGAAAAGAAGCGTCGAATTGAAGGTGATGAAAATCCACTTGCTGAAGAAGATGACATTACTCTGATGGGTTGGGGTTCATGGACAGGACCAGGCGCGGAAGAAATGGGAAAAAGCAAACGTAAAACAAAGTGAGACTTTTTTATACTATGATGACATTTACCTAATATCTTTTTTAGTTCTCGTAAAAATCCAGCTAAACGTCACAGAAAAGATGGAAAATTGGCTCATGTTATTATCCGTGAAAATGTTGAAAATCCAATTGAAAAGCTTCAACCAACTTCTGTTCCATTTCCATTTTCTCGTGCTGAAGACTATGAAGCACTTATTCGTCAACCTATTGGTCGCGATTGGAATCCAACTACACATACAGCTTTATTAACTCGCCCAGAAATTGTGGCTCCTGCTGGAAGAATTATCAGAGCTATGGACAGAAGTATACTCATCAAACGAAAAGCTGAACAAATTTCAACTGATGAAGAACCTGATGATTAACTTTACCCTTTATTTCTTTTTATATGTTTTATTGTTTGTTGAGTTTATTATAAAAGTTTATAAATAAAAATGAATATTTGTTAATGTGTTTATTTCTCTGATTTATTTAGTGCTGACTTTTTCTTCATGAAACTGGAAAAACGAGTATCAGAAAAAATGGCTTCAACGAAATCCATAAAAATACGGAGCATTTCCCTTTCATTTTTCATACTTTGGTTTATTTGTTTGTTTTAACCATTTTAATCGTTGTTTATCCCTTTCTTCTTGCATCCTTTTTTTATTGTTGAGCGTTATCAGGTTCAATTAAAGTTGGATCATCAACAAATAGGTGTAAAAATGATAATTTAGCAAAAAATTTATTCAAGAAAGCTTTAGTGATAAAATTAACAAAATAAAAATTTACTCCAACTTCAATTCAACTCCAAAAGGTAACTTTTTTAAAAGGGTTTTGGTCGAAAATATGTAAGCATTGTTCATCCAATTTTTGATGGTGACTTTTTTCCTAAAGATATTCCTGACTCATTCAAGAAAGTGTGGCCTCCAACTAATGGTTATCATCCTTTCCAATATGCAAACCTTAGCCCAAATCCATATGTTGGAAGCGAACTTGGGCAAAAGAAATTAGAATTTTGGGATAATTTAACTAAAAAATATGAATTCGATATTATTCGAGGAATTCATAAACGCCGTGGACGTCCACGAGAAGATTTATAATTAAATGGATCTCAACGAGTTATTTGGTTATGCATTTGCGGTTTTTTGACATAAAAAATACTGGTAAAAATTTAATTTAGCCTCGTTTAAATTTTATGATGACATTCGATTAATTTTTGTTTTAAATAGTTTCATTGTAAATAATCTTTAAGTGACATGATACTCATTCTTTTCCTTTTGTAGCTTGAAATCCGTTAACGACTAAGGCGCTAAATTCCAAATAACAGTAATTTGTCAAACATTTTTACCATTGAAAACCACCTATAAACTCAATTATATCGTTTAAAAAGATAAGTAAAAAGCATGCAATCATTTGATTCTCAATAAAAAAAAAACTGCAAAGACATAATTAAAACAAAGAGATACAATTAATTCATTTATTTTCACACAGTTATTTACAATTTTGTTAATCAAATGTTTTAGTATTTATCGTAAAATAGCATTAGTACAGAATCCATTTCGATGGAGTTTTTCAATGTAATTAAATGGGGTTTGTCCAGCTAATTGTTTATGGTTGGTCTCAGGCAATTTTATTTCAAAAATAAAATTAATTTAGTCGGGTATCATTGTGAAGTGTGTTTTCGTCGAAAACAAAGCATAAAAATTTACGAGTGTTTGAAGATTTTTGGTGTAAGCATTTTATGATGCTTTAAAACTAAACAAAAAATAATAATATCTTTCAAAAGGTAGTAAAGCTAATGTTAGTTTTTACAAGCCCATTTGGAGAGACGATTTTTCCTATTTTTTGCACACACACATTTCCTCTAAGCGTTTATGTTGCTTAGGCTTAGGCTTAGGCTTAGGCTTAGGCTTAGGCTTAGGCTTAGGCTTAGGCTTAGGCTTAGGCTTAGGCTTAGGCTTAGGCTTAGGCTTAGGCTTAGGCTTAGGCTTAGGCTTAGGCTTAGGCTTAGGCTTAGGCTTAGGCTTAGGCTTAGGCTTAGGCTTAGGCTTAGGCTTAGGCTTAGGCTTAGGCTTAGGCTTAGGCTTAGGCTTAGGCTTAGGCTTAGGCTTAGGCTTAGGCTTAGGCTTAGGCTTAGGCTTAGGCTTAGGCTTAGGCTTAGGCTTAGGCTTAGGCTTAGGCTTAGGCTTAGGCTTAGGCTTAGGCTTAGGCTTAGGCTTAGGCTTAGGCTTAGGCTTAGGCTTAGGCTTAGGCTTAGGCTTAGGCTTAGGCTTAGGCTTAGGCTTAGGCTTAGGCTTAGGCTTAGGCTTAGGCTTAGGCTTAGGCTTAGGCTTAGGCTTAGGCTTAGGCTTAGGCTTAGGCTTAGGCTTAGGCTTAGGCTTAGGCTTAGGCTTAGGCTTAGGCTTAGGCTTAGGCTTAGGCTTAGGCTTAGGCTTAGGCTTAGGCTTAGGCTTAGGCTTAGGCTTAGGCTTAGGCTTAGGCTTAGGCTTAGGCTTAGGCTTAGGCTTAGGCTTAGGCTTAGGCTTAGGCTTAGGCTTAGGCTTAGGCTTAGGCTTAGGCTTAGGCTTAGGCTTAGGCTTAGGCTTAGGCTTAGGCTTAGGCTTAGGCTTAGGCTTAGGCTTAGGCTTAGGCTTAGGCTTAGGCTTAGGCTTAGGCTTAGGCTTAGGCTTAGGCTTAGGCTTAGGCTTAGGCTTAGGCTTAGGCTTAGGCTTAGGCTTAGGCTTAGGCTTAGGCTTAGGCTTAGGCTTAGGCTTAGGCTTAGGCTTAGGCTTAGGCTTAGGCTTAGGCTTAGGCTTAGGCTTAGGCTTAGGCTTAGGCTTAGGCTTAGGCTTAGGCTTAGGCTTAGGCTTAGGCTTAGGCTTAGGCTTAGGCTTAGGCTTAGGCTTAGGCTTAGGCTTAGGCTTAGGCTTAGGCTTAGGCTTAGGCTTAGGCTTAGGCTTAGGCTTAGGCTTAGGCTTAGGCTTAGGCTTAGGCTTAGGCTTAGGCTTAGGCTTAGGCTTAGGCTTAGGCTTAGCTTAGGCTTAGGCTTAGGCTTAGGCTTAGGCTTAGGCTTAGGCTTAGGCTTAGGCTTAGGCTTAGGCTTAGGCTTAGGCTTAGGCTTAGGCTTAGGCTTAGGCTTAGGCTTAGGCTTAGGCTTAGGCTTAGGCTTAGGCTTAGGCTTAGGCTTAGGCTTAGGCTTAGGCTTAGGCTTAGGCTTAGGCTTAGGCTTAGGCTTAGGCTTAGGCTTAGGCTTAGGCTAGCTTAGGCTTAGGCTTAGGCTTAGGCTTAGGCTTAGGCTTAGGCTTAGGCT